>JAUMJK010001745.1:0-25862 GCA_033558105.1 Coccyzus lansbergi | reverse complement strand
GGGGCGGGGCGTGCGTGCGCGCCGCCGAGAGCGCGCGCGCCTTCCCGCCGCCCCCGCCCGCCCGCCCGCTCGCGCGCGGCGGGCATTGTCCTCTCAAAATGGCCGCCGGGCCCGCGCCCCAACGGCTCACACCCCACCCCCACCCCCCCCCCCACCCCCCAGCCTCTAGGTTTCTCAGAGGGAATGGAGCCTGCTGGGCTTGCCTGGAAAAAGGCAGCTGGAATGTGGGTCCAAGAGGGAATTGGCCAGTGAGACCAGAGGCCAAGCTCCCGTAGAGAATCATAGAATCACAGAACAGCCAGGTTGGAAGAGACCCACTGGATCATCGAGTCCAAACATTCCTATCAAACACTAACCCATGGCCCTCAGCGCCTCGTCCACCCGTCCCTTAAACCCCTCCAGGGAAGGCGACTCAACCCCCTCCATGTTCCACTGCCCTTTCTGTGATTTTTTTAACTAATGTCCAGCCTGACCCTCCCCTGGTGCAGCTTGAGGCCATTCGCTCTCATCCTCTCGTCCTCCTCCTTTGAGATTCTAGGGAGGAGGAAACTGTCAGGAACTCCAGAGATTTCACCAAGCAACTCCCCACAAATCCAATTCCCAGCCCTTTTCCCTCAGCGTTTCACCCGCCACCATCGGGTGGACGAGGCGCTGAGGGACATGGGTTAGTGTTTGACAGGAATAGTTGGACTCGATGATCCGGTGGTTCTCTTCCACCCTAGTGTTTCTATGATCATCTGCCATCGCTTCCCTGCAGCACAGAGGTGGAAAACAAACACCACAGACGTCGCCCTGGTCAGTGCTCCAGGGTCAGGTTTATCACAGAATCATAGAACAACCAGGTTGGAAGGGACCCATCGGATCATCGAGTCCAACCAAGTTTAGCCCAAGGCACTGCTCCGGCTCCTGCCAGGACGCGGTCGTGCACACGATGCGCCTCCTGCTCTGTTCCAGAGCCGTTCCAAGGCAGGATTTGTCCAGGATGAACCAACTGAAGAGAAGCTTAACTCATAAGCAAACACATCCTGCTCCTTTCTGCAGATCCCGATCCCCCCTCTTCATCCCTTTGCCACATCGTTCACATCCCTTCTCATCAGCAGTATCTCATTTTATTGGAATTGTCTGGGAATCGCACAAGACAACAGGCAGTTGGGCCTTTACCTAGGCCCAAAGCTGAGAAATGACAGAGCCGCCAGCCCACCCGAACTCGCACAGCTTCACAGACACAGGCAGGGAAGCCTTTCACCAGCTCCTTGTAGACAGAGCTCCATTCTATTGTAAACTTTTCCCTTTACCCCAGGACTCTGAATGCTCAAATCTCATCTAAAATCATAGAATCATAGAATCACCAGGTTGGAAGAGACCCATTGGATCGAGTCCAACCATTCCTATTCAACACTAACCCATGTCCATAATGTCCTAGAAGCTTTTAGTTTGGTATTTTACTCCTTCCCAAGGTTTTTATGAGTCAGTTCTGGAAAATCACTGGCAGAGCTCAGTCCAAGCCAGGCAGGCAACTGAGACTCAAAGCGATACTCCTCTGAGCTGTAGTTTCCACTCCTTCCTCTGTCATTTTCCTTGGTTTATCATCAAAAGACTGTTCCAATTAGCCTCTCCTGCCCGTTTCCCTTGCATTTAATTACTCATGCTATTTATTTATTTACTTAAGCTACCAAGAGGCAAGAAGCACCCGGTGCAGCAGCCTCCTACCACCTCCCTCAACCTTTTGAGCTCTGAGGAGAAATGGGTGATGCTACTTGGAACTCCTGAAGTCTTCTCCCAAGGGACAGGGGACAGGACAAGAGGGAATGGCCTCAAGCTCCACCAGGGGAGATTTAGGCTGGAGATTAGGAGGAAGTTTTTCACACAGAGGGTCATTGGGTATTGGAATAGGCTGCCCAGGGAGGTGGTTGAGTCACCTTCCCTGGAGGGGTTTAAAGCACAGGTAGATGAGGTCCTGAGGGACATGGGTTAGTGATTGATAGGAATGGTTGGACTCGATGATCCGATGGGTCTCTTCCAACCTGGTTGTTCTATGATTCTATGAAGTCCATGTAAGGTCCCTTCCAAGCCAACCCAACCACTCCATGACTACCAGCACTAAGAAGCACTAAGAAGCAGGACTACATGTAAGAACAAGCCGAAAAAGCAGCCCTGTTCCACGCTCCTGCTTTGTACTCAGCTCTCTGGAGCGCGACTCGAGCACACGAGGCCCCTCACGGAACAAAAGACAAGTGCCCGTTTCGCAGGGGACCTCCAGGGCTATTTTTAGAACAACACAACATCACAGAGGAGCGACCGCTGCGAGGAAGGGCCTCGCAGGACCGATTTTTCTCCATAGTCCTGTTTTATTTCGCTCTTGCTGCTTCTTTCCCCATCCCTCTTGGAGCGAGCAGCCCGGGGACCTCGGGGCGGGGCCGCGACAGGCAGCGCGCGGGCAGCCCTGGCGCCTCGAGGCGGGGACAGGCAATGCGCGGGCAGCCCTGAGGGTCTCGGGGCGGGGCCGGGACAGGCAGAGCGCGGGCAGCCCGGGGTCCTCGCGGCGCAGCCATGGAGGAGCTGGACGCGGAGCCGCCGGTGGTGGTGAGGGACGGGGGGGACCGAACTCGGTCTAACCCGACTCTACCGCGTTGTGTGCTCTGACAGCGTCTCTCTCTCTCGCAGGTGGTGCCGGGCGCCGACCCGTCTTCCCGGCAGCTCTGCTTCGCCTGGGGCCCCGCCGAGGTGCTGCTGTGCGAGACCCGGTTCGGCCGCAGAGGTGGGTGCGAGGCCTGACCCCGCCCCCGCGTCCCCCGGCCTCGTTCCCGCCGCTCAGCGCCTCTCTTGCAGGGCCTGCCGAGGGGGGACCCGGCCCCTCGCGCCTCTACGTGCTCCGCAAGGGTCAGGACATCTACATCCAGACCCTGCGGAAACTCTTCAACGAGTCGCACGGGATCTTCCTGGGGCTGCAGCGAAGCGACGAGGAGCTGGCGGGCAAGGCCAGGAAGGCACAGTGAGTGGGGAGTGCGGGGGTGGGGGGGGGGGAGCAGCCAGAGTGTCCCAAGGGCGAAAGGAGCCCTGGGGACCATCTAGTCCAACTCCTGTCCCTGCACCAGACACTCCACAGTCACACCGAGTGTCTCGGGGCATTGTCCACACACTTCTGCAATATTGTCAGGCTTGGGGCTGTGCCTGGTTCCCTGGGAGCTGGTCTAGTGGCTCAGCACCTGCCAGGGAAAAACCTTCTAATGTCTGACCCAACCTGCCCTTGACATCTCTGTGCCATTCCCTCGGGTCCTGGTATTGGTCACCAGAGAGAAGAGCTCAGTGCCTGCTCCTTCTCCTTCCATCGCAAGGAAGCTGCAGATCACGATAAGGTCTCCCCTCAGTATTCTTCTTCCAGGCTGCTCTGAGCTGCTGCCAATGGCAGTTTGAGGGTAATTTCACAAAAGAAAGCCCTGGTCTTACCAGTGCTAATGGTGCAGCTCGGTGCCCCAGTTGCACCCATCCTGTGGATTTACTTGGCCCCAGAGAAGCTCGGTGGACGTCAGGCAGGAGGCGAAAGTGCACACAGCTAACCAAGACCTTTTTCTCTTCGACAGATTGGTTCAAGTGAGCAAAAACTACCGGTCGGTGATGAGGGCCTGCATGGAGGACATGCACCAGGCTGCCAGTAAGTGTGTGTGTGTGTGTGTGTGTGTTTCCTGCTGCAATACGGGGACATTATGCCAACAGCATCGTGGCTGTAAAGCATTACAGCTGCTATGAAATAGAACATATCGGTCTCGGTCATTACCAAGGCTCCATTTCCATCCTGGAGATTTCCAAGTCAGAGCGGGTTTTCTTCTCCCCTTCGTTTTGACTGATTTTCTGGGGACTTGAAGTCTTTCATATCTGTGGTTGCGGTTAGGAGTGGTCGGACTCCATGATCCGATGGGTCTTTTCCAACCTGGTGATTCTAGGAGTCCAAATTCACAGCACACTTCCCCCGCTGTTCCGGAATGTGAGAGGTTCTGCTCTTCCTTCCGCCCTTGCCCTGCAGCCGTGCCCATTTCTATAGGATTTATTAAAACAAGTTATAAATGACATTTTCTATAACAGTAATTTGCTATGTGTGGTGAGTGCTCGGGTGTTGTCACATGTCGAGGAGCCCAAAAAGGGCTGTGAGAGAAGGTAAATGTGTTAATGACTTTCCTTATTCTCCCCTCAGTTTCTGCGCGGGACCCTGCCCTGCACAGCCAGTACAGCACACAGGTAACTCCCCACCGAACGAGTGTGTGGATCGCAGCCCACGCTGGGGCAGGAGGCATTTTAAATTCAGCTCTGGCTTAGTCTGCTGGATGCAGTTTGTGACCAGCAGGAATAAACGGCTCCGGTATTTCTGGAGCGAGAGGCACCCGTCAGCTGGATTCGCTGCCATTTCCTAAACACAGATGCAGTGTTAACAAATGTGATGTCCTCCTGCCTCGTAAAGCCGTGGGTCCGTGCTCACCTGTCCAAGGTGTCACCTCTCAAGCACCGGGGTTCCAGAGGGCTGTGGATGTGCTGTGTAGGCAGCTCCAGACGTCTGTGGGGAGAGCCAGGGCTGATGCTGTGTGGTGCTGGTGGCTGCAGCGTCACTTCATTGACCTTTCTTCCTCCCTCACTGTGCTGTTCGCAATGTTCAGTCTCGGGAGGGCAGAAAAGTTGGAAACGACGCTTTCTGTAGTGTTTGTGTTTCCCGCTGATGACAATCGTTGCATTTCCATCAACAAAGCTTCGATACTGTCCCAGTAAACGTGCGCAGGAACGTGCGCAGGCACGTGCGCAGGCAAGCTGAGGCCTGAGGCTCTCATTTCCCTTGTCTCCAACACGGCCGTCCGATGTTTCTCTGGCCCCAGGAATCAAGCTTTACTGCCTGATTGCTCTGGACAGCAGTTGCCTCTGTGTGGTTAAAAAAAAAAAAACAACGGGAACAGTTGCAGATGTCAACCACAACTCTGTTTTTGTCAGGTTTCTATTCTCTCTGCGATGGAGCTGATCTGGAACCTGTGCGAGATTCTGTTTGTTGAAGCAGCTGCAGGTGAGCAGCAAATGGTTGGACTCGATGATCTGATGGGTCTCTTCCAACCTGGTTGTTCTATGAAACTATGAACTACCCTAACGTTAAGACCAAAGAGCTTTTTCTTTGCATATTTATTTGTTTGAAATGCAAGTAGCATCCATCGTGTCAGACTTTAATATGGTTTGGAGGTATGACAAGCACCAGGAAGCCTTTTAAGGCCTCTTCTGCCCCAGTAAACGGCCTTATTCGCATTGAATTATGTCAAGTTGTGGGATTTGCCGTCTCCTTTCTCCCTATGTATGGAGTACACCTCAGCTCAAATCGGCTTTTCTACAGAATGACAGTAGAGAAGAGAGAGAGCAAAAGTTGCTGCCAATTTATTTGACTTATAAGCATTAAACACACCTTTAAGCATCAAATACGTTGATACCCACTAATATCTATACGTTCTCCAATGCGGCTCCTTTAACTTCAGGTGCTGGTTTTAAATTCAGTTAATTTTCACCAGCATTTTGAATTGAAAATAAAGTTTTTTAAAGGGAAGCAGATTATGCAAACAATACGGGACTTGCCCAGTCCCAGAAGAGAGGGTCGTTGATTAGAGATGACACAATCTGAAGTTAATTGCCTTGTGCTAAGTTCCCTTATATTCCATTAATAATAATGAGACAATGCAAAATTAAACAGAAATGTTCTGTGTTTTGGCAAAGCAAGATTTTTGTGTCCAAATCACTCACCTTTTATTCCTTCAAGCACCTGGTTAGGTTTCCACTGATCTCACTAATGATAGGAATGGTTGGACTCGATGATCCGATGGGTCCCTTCCAACCTGGTTGTTCTATGATTCTATGATTCGTCAGCAGCCTGGCTGCTCGAGGAACTCTGTTCCCTTCTCATTTGAGTGTGGCAGATAGATAGAAATGCAATTAGCAAACCTCGTGTCATGGTTCTCAAACCACTAAAGTTATCAGCATGTCAAATAACGGGTTGGGAACTAACAGGCTGAAACCTTCTCTGCGTAAAGCTGGTGCCCTCCTGCTTCACCTCCTGGACTGGGTTCGACTTCACGTCTGCGATGTGGACAGCATGGTCCGGGACGTTCTGAGCAGTGAGAACCCCTCGAAGCACGAGCTCTTCTGGAACGTGGTGAGTGCAGTCACCTGCAGGACTCTTAAGCAAAGGGAACTCACACCCACGTGTTCTGCCTTCCTCCTCCCCATGTGATAGGAGACTGTATCCCAGAAAGAGATCCCTGGGACTCCGCTCTCTGCCTGTGTTGGTTTTCAGACGAAGCCATTCCGATGATCATCCTACCCCTCTCCTTCTCACCCCCATCCTTTCACTTTTAATGCTCCACAGAGGTCACAACTTACACTGCGTATTTGAATGAGCAGGGCCTGCAGTTTAAGCATTTTATCTCCACTTAACGTGCCTAAACCAGCAGTTAAAATGCTCGCTGGCCCTCCTGGCTGGGCGTCCCTCGGCTCACGGACATGTTCATTGCAGGTTGACATCTTTGTGCTGCAAGGCCGAATGGATGAAGCGCGGCACTTGCTCTCCAAGGAAGCCAGCGCCAATCCCGCCTCGGAGAACATGTGCAGGATCTTGGATGACTTGATGAAGAAGATGCCAGTGCCCAGTGTATGTACAGACTTGGGGGTTCATCCGTTTCCACTGGGAGAGGAGAAGGGGGAGGACACAATTAGTCCAGTCTGCTCCATCTCCGCTGTGACTGCTGCTGACCAGTGAGACACTTTGGTCTTAATCCCTTTCAGCCAAACACTCTTGTCCTTGAACTGCCTCCCAACCCCAGCCACACAGGCAAAAAGCCATGAGGTGACAAAATTACATGGAAAGATCACTTCTGTGGCAGGAGACATTATCCAGTTGTTGGAAACGGTTCCTGTTGGGGACTGTTCTGCACAGCATATTCTCTGAGGGGCTGCCAGCAGTTTCCCTGTGGAGCAATGATCTCCCTGTGGAGGAGGGATTGCAGCTGCCTGACAGGGCTCTCTCGCAGACCATTCCCGTCCCACAGCTGCGTTTGGGATGTGTTGGCAGCCCCATGTTTGGGTTTTCAGCGTAAACAACTGAGTTCAGCCCAAGCACCTGCTGTGGGTGACTTGGCGTTTCCTTTTTTCCGCATCTCACCCCTTCAGCTTGGCAACACACAGACGCTGACGGAGATGGAGCTGAAGTGGCAGCACTGGCATGAAGAGTGTCAGCGGTACCTGCAGGATGGGACTTTCGCTTCCAATTCCCACATGGAATCCATCTGCAAGGTGTGTTGTTGCTGGGAAAGAAGGAAACGGTGAGCAGCCTTGGGTATTTCAGGAGCCCTGAGCAGCCGTAAGAGGCTTTGATGTCCTGGCTCATCCGTCCATTGACTTGGGAGATTTCCTCCTGCCCCTGTACCGCTCTGTTCGCAGCAGACCAGGCTGATCGTTTCCTCTCCATGCCAAGGCCAGGAGGCCGATTAGGCAGCTGGGCTCTGAGAAGCACCTTTGTCCTTTATTATTGCGTTTTGATTAAATTCTCCGCTTCGCCAGACGGGAGGAACGCCCTGAAGAGTTGCAGTGCAGCTGTGCCCGTAGCTGAACCTGCAGAACTCCCCCTCTGCTCTCCCTGTCAGGTGCTGCTGGGAGACGAGGAGGCCATCCTGGAGAAGAAGGAGCTCATGACTACCTGGTACCACTTTCTGGTGACTCGGCTCCTGTATTCCCACCCGACGGTGAAGCCGATGGAGCTGCGCTTCTATGCCCAGGCAGGAGAGAGAATTACTTCTCTATTTTCCACCGTTTCGTGCACGTGAGGGTTACTGTCCTTAAAGAGGGACCTGGGGAAGGTTCCCATCTCACAGCAGCTGCTACCTGTAAGGCATTTCCGAGAATTTGTGACTGCACTGAGGGACAGCAGACAGATAATTGTCAACAACTGCTCTTGTCGGTGTCTGACGTTGCCTGTCTGGTGCCTGCCAATTGTTTCCCCCATTTCTTCTCCCAAGTGACAGGGGACAGGACAAGAGGGAATGGCCTCAAGCTCCACCAGGGGAGATTTAGGCTGGAGATTAGGAGGAAGTTCTTCACACAGAGGGTCATTGGACATTGGAATAGGCTGCCCAGGGAGGGGGTTGATTCCCCTTCCCTGGAGGTGTTTAAGGGACGGGTGGATGAGGTCTTGAGGGACTTGGTTTAATGTTTGATAGGAATGGTTGGACTAGAAGATCCGAGGGGTCCCTTCCAACCTGGTTGTTCTGTGATTCTATGATTCATTTCTTTAAGTTAAAATAAGGCAAAATCTCCTGTGTTAACACCTTCAGACTCTGTGACGTAACTCTTCCCCGTGAAATAACCTAAACGAGGCTGCTACATTCCAGCCACTCTCTTCCTTTCACCATCCCACAGCTCCTGCGTTTCTCATGTCCTGTCATCTCATTCCAGTCTAGCATGGACCTGTTCCTGGGGGGAGAGAGCAGCCCGGAGCCTCTAGACACCATTTTAATGGCAGCCTTTGAGTTTGAGATGCATCAAGTCATCAAGGAATGCAGGTTGAGTTTTAAGGCTTTCACTTTTCGCGTTTGTTCACTGCGGTTTGGGGTTGAGGACGCGGGTACAGAATCCTGATCACCCAGAATTCATCGAGATTCTTGAAGCAGGCAGCAATTAGAAGCATCTCCCTGGCTCTGGGGTGTTGCAGCGTAATCCAGGCTCAGATTTCCCTTTCTTTTCCCTTTTCCCCTTTCTTTTCCCTTTTCCCCTTTCTTTTCCCTTTTCCCCTTTCTTTTCCCCTTTTTCCCCTTTCTTTTCCCTTTTTCCCCTTTCTTTTCCCCTTTTTCCCCTTTCTTTTCCCTTTTTCCCCTTTCTTTTCCCTTTTTCCCCTTTCTTTTCCCTTTTTCCCCTTTCTTTTCCCTTTTTCCCCTTTCTTTTCCCTTTTTCCCCTTTCTTTTCCCTTTTTCCCCTTTCTTTTCCCTTTTTCCCCTTTCTTTTCCCTTTTTCCCCTTTCTTTTCCCTTTTTCCCCTTTCTTTTCCCTTTTTCCCCTTTCTTTTCCCTTTTTCCCCTTTCTTTTCCCTTTTTCCCCTTTCTTTTCCCTTTTTCCCCTTTCTTTTCCCTTTTTCCCCTTTCTTTTCCCTTTTTCCCCTTTCTTTTCCCTTTTTCCCCTTTCTTTTCCCTTTTTCCCCTTTCTTTTCCCTTTTTCCCCTTTCTTTTCCCTTTTTCCCCTTTCTTTTCCCTTTTTCCCCTTTCTTTTCCCTTTTTCCCCTTTCTTTTCCCTTTTTCCCCTTTCTTTTCCCTTTCTCTCAACTGCAGCATCGCCCTGAGCAACTGGTGGTTCGTGGCTCACCTGACGGACCTGCTGGATCACTGCAAACTCCTCCAGTCTCACAATCTCTAGTGAGTATTTACCGGCGTCGATTACCTGGAAACGCGCTCCAGAAATTAGAGTTCTGGTGACGTAAAGGCAGCTGATTTTTTTCCAACGAGGTGTAAATAATAATGCTTGTTCCTCTTCTCTCTCCTGCCCAGTTTCGGTTCAAATATGCGTGAATTCCTCCTGCTGGAATACGCCTCGGGACTCTTCTCCCATCACAGGTAGCGGATTTTTATTTGACTTGAGAGCAGCTCTGTAAGTTTTGCCTTTTCGCTTCGTTCATGTGCCGTTAACTCGCTTTGGCTGCTTTGCAGCCAAAGCGAGTTAACGGCACATGAACGAAGCGAAAAGGCAAAACAGCTTCTCTCAGGAGTTCAGCTGGAATTCGGTAGAAAGTAAAACCATTTTAGGTCTGAATACGAAGCCGATTTCCTTTCCTCTCAGCCTGTGGCAACTGGGGGTCGATTACTTCGACCACTGCCCAGAGTACGGCCGAGTGTACCTGGAGCTTCACATCGAGCGGATCCCCCTGAACACGGAGCAGAAAGCCCTGAAAGTGCTGAGGATCTGCGAGCAGAGGCAGATGCACGACCAAGGTGAGCCACTCTCCAGCCTCGTCGTCCGGCGGTGATATAAGCAAAGCTGCCCAAACCAATTCTTTCCTGTATTCTCCCAAGTTCGCAGCATCTGTAAGATCATGGCCATGAAAGCTCTGCGGAACAACCGGCTGGGCTCTGCCTTGTCCTGGAGCATCAGAGCTAAGGACGCCGCTTTCGCTACACTGATATCCGATCGGTGAGTCTGGGGAGGTTGGGACTCCGTTGTACAGTCCGTTCTCCCGGGAAGGGTTGGGAGATGCCATAGAACAACCAGGTTGGAAGGGACCCATCGGATCTTCTAGTCCAACCATTCCTATCAAACACTAAACCGTGTCCCTCAAGACCTCGTCCACCCGTCCCTTAAACACCTCCAGGGAAGGTGACTCAACCACCTCCTTGGGCAGCCTGTTCCAATGCCCAATGACCCTTTCCGTGAAAAACTTCCTCCTAATCTCTAGCCTAAATCTCCCCTGGTGGAGCTTGAGGCCATTCCCTCTCGTCCTGTCCCCTGTCCCTTGGGAGAAGAGCCCAGCTCCCTCCTCTCCACAACCTCCCTTCAGGTAGTTGTAGAGAGTAATGAGGTCTCCCCTCAGCCTCCTCTTCTCTAGGCTAAACCCCCCCAGCTCTCTCAGCCACTCCTCATAGGTTCTGTTCTCCAGCCCCTTCACCAGCCTCGTTGCTCTTCTCTGGACTTGCTCCAGAGTCTCAACATCCTTCTTGTGCTGAGGGGCCCACAACTGAACACAGGATTTGAGGAGCAGCCTCACCAGTGCTGAGTCCAGAGGGAGAATCACCTCCCTGGTCCTGCTGGTCACACCGTTTCTGATCCAAGCCAGGATGCCATTGGCCTTCTTGGCCACCTGGGCACACTGCTGGCTCATGGTCAGTCGCTGTTGACCAACCCCCCAGGTCCCTCTCCTCCTGGCAGTTTTCCAGCCAGGCTTCTCTCAGTCTGGAGCTCTGCATACAGAGGGAAAGAGGAGAGTGTTGTCCCCTGTGAACTCTGATCATCTGTCGCTTCCTCCCCAGGTTCCTCAAGGACTACTGTGAGAGAGGCTGCTTCTCTGACCTGGACCTCATTGACAACCTGGGGCCATCCATGCTGCTCAGTGACCGACTGACATTCCTCGGTAAGAGGCAGCTCCGGTTCTCGTTCTGGTCTGCTCTTCAGAGCAGTGAACACCGAGGAATTGTTTGGCTTTGTCTTTCCTCCATCTGACTACACCTGTTTTGCTGAGGGAAGGGGCTGCAAGGCCTGCCTGCTGCTCCTGGTGCGCTCACAGCAGGGCCCTGCTCTGCAGCGCTTGGTGCAGTTTAGAAAACATCCTGAAAGGCTTGGAACTAGCTTGTTTCTCCTTTGGAAGTTTTAGAAGCCTCAGGGGTGGTTTTGCTGGTTACTTTCCCATCCTTCTGTCTTGAGCTCAAGCATCAGAGGTGATGGAGCAGGAATCGTTACTCCCAGCGTTTGGGCAGGTCAGAGGGTACAGACAAAGCCACAGACAGTTCCCCCTGCTGGGCACCCAGCGCACCAGTTCTTAGCAAACCCAGAGCTTCCCACACTGACAAACATCTCCGTTTCCATTTAAACGAATAGGAAGACAACACAGCCTTCCAGGCTCTCGATATTCCGATACTAGAAAGGACATGGGGCTGTGCCTCTGCCCTCCCGCAGGCGCCCCCAGACTCCTAAGGCCCTGCGGCTGCCGCTTGCCCAGTGTCAGGCAGCGAAAATGCTGCTTGGACAGCGAATCCCGCAGGGCAGTGACGGTTCTGGCTGCCGGTGCATGTGGCCTCTTTAGCCTCCTCCGCAAAACCCCATTCCAGGTGCCTCTGGGGCCTGTTTGGCCCCAGGGAGCAAAGCGAACCCTGGCCTGAGCAGGTGCTGATGCCCTCACCCCACGCAGGAAAGTACCGGGAGTTCCACCGGCTCTACGGGGAGAAGCGCTTCGGTGAGGCCGCGCGGCTGCTGCTGATGCTGATGACAGCTCACATCGCACCCTGCTCCTTCTGGATGACGCTGCTGACAGACGCGCTTCCCCTGCTGGAGCAGAAGGAGGTGAGTGTGCAGCCCGGGGCCCTGTGCTGGCTGCACCAGAGCCCTCCCCACATCCCTTCCTGATAGAAGCACCAGGTTCTCCTCCCAGACCCTCCTTACGTGTGTCCATCCATTTCCCCAGATCATCTTCTCAGCAGAGCAGACGTACGAGCTGATGCGCTGCTTGGAGGACCTGACGGCAGGGAAGGCGGCTCGGCAGAAGTGCCAGGTAGCTCCCGCCGGGGGCTGGAATGGGGGCTGGGAGTGCAGCCGCTCAAGCTCTGTTCCTGCATGGGGTGGGAGAGGCCGAGGCACCTGGGCTGATCCATAGCTGCCACCCCGAGGGACTCGAGCGTGGGCCAAACCGGAGCAGGAGCAGTTCCGCTCCACACACTTCTGCCTATTTGGGGTGACTTTGGGGCTTAAATCACTGCAGACGGCACAAGCTGCCACCTTGGCTCAGGCCACAGAGCATTCCAGATGTGGAACAGGGAACTGTTCGCTCCACACACAAACTGCGGCTGCCAGAGGGAGAGGTTGCGCTGCCTTGGGCTGGGCTAAGGGAGGAAACGGAGCTTCTGCTCCTCGGGGAGGTCCCTGTGGCTGCTGAAGACCTGGGTGCTCTCCTTCTCCAAACCTGGGGAACCTCCCGCCCGCTCCTCACAGCGTGTGACCCCCCCCTGCCCCACCTCTGCTCCCCTGCAGGATGACGACGTCGAGACCATGAAGGTGGAGATGCTGCGGCTGGCTCTAGCGCGCAACCTCGCACGGGTCATCGTCAAAGAAGGCACCCTGGAGGGCTCATAGTGGGGCGGGAGGGCTTCTGCTTTCCCCCTGGCTCTCACTGTACATAAACCTGACCACTTTTCTACGAGTAAACACCCTCTTTTGCACATTGCCAGAGTAGTTCTTGTCTCCCATAAACGTAGCCCTAACCAAATGTAAACGTAGCTTTTCAAAAGGAGCTGCTCCTCGTGCCTGGCACAAACCTTGGTCCCGTCACCGCTGGAAGCACAGCCCCGAGCTGGAATTGCACCCACCTGAAGCCACCAGGCCTTTAGGAAACAGCATCTTCTCCCTTTATCGCTTCCTTCGGACGGTCCCGAGGAGCCAGGCCGAGTGCTGGGTTCCCAGGCACAAGGCGCAGCCACAGAGCCAAGTCGGGAAACCGTTTATTGAACATGCAGCAAACAAACGCGTTTAGATGGATACAGTCACGGCTGCAGGGGAGGAAGCAGGAACCTCACCCTGGGGATAAGGAGCATTCATAGTTTAATTTCCAGAGCTTTGACTGACACGTTTCCACGCAGCAGGACGTGGCCTCCTTCCCCGTGGCTGCTGCCGCTCACAGAGAATGAAGCTGCTCTGCAGAACGTACCGGAGCAGCGCAACTGCCTGTGCATCAGAGATTGTCATGTGGGCACACAACGCGGCAAAACCTGCTGCCTCAGGACATGCCATCACCTCGGCCCAAGCTTGCCCAAGGCAGGAAGGCTCCTCTCCCCACGTGCCCATCCCTCTGCACCTCGGTGCCAGGGAGCTGCCAGCAAAGCCCTGGGCCAGGCCTCAACCCTGCCCCCGGGGAAGCTCCAGGGATGGAATCCCGGATTCTGCGCGGCTGCAGGGGTTGGCGCTTCCATCCCCCAGAACGCTGGCGACCCCGGAGACGACAAATAAACCCAGAGCGTTAACCGAGCACACACGTCCTCACAGCCCAGCAGAGCCTGCTCCCCTCTCGCCGTCTGCGTTTCCTACTTAGCCTACAGGTCTATTATTTACATCTTGTATTTCAGCAGAATCATCTCCATAAACCCCAGAACCGACCGTGGCAATAATGGTGCCTACAGGAGGGGACGAGGGACACCTCTCCTTGTCCCTCCTGCCCCAGGCGCTGTCCTCCACCCTCACCGAATGCTTTTTGGAGCCCCGTTCACCTCCTCCCCACACATTTCCCCTTCTCCACACCTTACGGAACTCAATAAAGGCAGGAAAATAACCCGGAGTCACCTCAGCCCCGGCTGCCTCAGGCAGGGACAGGAGGGAGGCAGCCGGCGGCAAAATAAATACAACTGGAGATGCTGCAGAGCAGCACGAGGGAGAGCGAAGGCCTGTGAACATCACTGTGCGGAACAAACTGTGCAGGGAGGGAGGGAAGGGACCCAAGTGCCATTTCAGTGTGAAAAACAAGCATCCCCTCCCGGAGCCGCGTTATTGCTCAGCATGCAGGGTAGGCCGGGAGAGCGAGGGCTCTGCCCTGAGGGAGCTCCCGGCGGCGTCATCGCCCTGCGGGTACCGCCAGCTCAACCCCTGCCGGCGCCTTCCCCCTCACAGCGCAGGAACTTCAAGTTTATCAGAGTGGAAGAGAACCGGACTCACGCGGAGGTCGAGACAGAAGCGGCCAGCACTGCCTGTTCCAGTTCATGCTTGGAGTAAATGTCCCAGGACCTGGCGCCACGGGGCGGAACATTCCGGACTAAAGCTAAAGCAGAGTGGTCGGGACACGTAAACGAAGCTGAACATCACCGGCGGGTAGCGTGTGCGCCCTCCCCACGCCTGCCAGTCCTGCGGGATCCTTCCCTGCTCCCGTCCCAGAGTCTCTGGCTGTGTCCCGAGGTCATAGGTGCCCCCACTGCTCTACTGGGGGGAACTGGTCCACTTCGCCCACCTCCGTGCTGGGCTGTTCTCCCAGCGTGAAGCTCAGTCTGTACCTCAGCCGCACCTTCTCCTGCAGGAGAGACAACCCCAGAGCAGTGTGAGATCGAACCTCACCCTCCACCTCCAGCAGGCGAAACTCCTGCTGCGCAGAGCAGGGGATGAGGGCCAAGAAAGCCCCTGTCGGGGTTCAGCCTTTCCAGCCCTCATCTGATCTGTCGGGCGAGGGCAGGATGAACCCCTCTCACCTTGGTCGGGTTTGCCAGGAGCATCACTTGGGTGATGGCAGCCGGCGGCTGGATGGGGTTGAAGGGAGATAGCTCCGTGCCAGAGGGCGGCTGTAACTTCACTTTCATGGACTGCAAAAGAAAAAGAAAGTGGAACCTCAGGGATTAACCCCCCGGCCTTGGGGAGAGTGGAGGATGCTGGGGAGATAAGAGCACACATCCGAACTAAAGGGAATCAATCCACATGCGAGGATAAGCGAAGGAGAGTCAACCTGGCTCAGAACACAACAGGAAGAGGCAGACTGACAAATCAGCCCAGAGCAAAAGCCTGAAGGAAGGCAAAGCCAGGCCGTCTCCCATCCCTAAGTTCATCCCAAATGGTTTCCGGCTGCCGTGGGCGAGGCACCCCCCTACCTTGGGCACCGCGGCCTGCAGCACGATGTTCTTCACGGGCAGCGGCGCCGTGTTCAGCATCGAAACCACCACGACCAGCACGTCTGCCCTGCCTGGGGGGCATTCCCTGGCAAAGTGCAAGAGGATTCGGAAGCCGTTCTTGTCGTAGGCCGTCACGGGGAGGGCACTGCCTACAGCAGAGAGGGGACAGGACGCAGGGTTATGCTGTGGATCCATGGCAGCTTCAGGCAGTCTGTTCGGGTGGGACACCCTGTCCTTTCTCTCTATGACATGAACTTCATCAAGAAGCTCTGTTTTTACAAAAGGCTCAGGGAAAGGTGAAGAACCAGAGATACTTACTGGGCTTAATGGACTCCAAGGGAACGTGGACATTGGCCAAGGAAATGTCGGGTGCTCTGCTGGGGCTGCCTTGCTGCTGGAACGACGCTGGCTGGAAGAGAGGGCTGCCTGAGCCGGTGGGGCAGCTGCTGGGGAAGGGAGCTGGTGGAGCTCCCGGGGCACAGGCCGGGGCTGGTAACGGGGCAGCGGCCACAGCAGCCGGGAGAGCGGCTCCAGGGAACCCCGAGGGCATCGCCGTGCCCTGGGCTGCAGGCCTGGGGAGAGACAGAGAACACACAGGCATTGAGCTGAAAGCGCAGCAGGGATTTCACCCCAAAGCCAGAGGCAGAGCGTGAGGACAAAGCCAGACTGGGGTCTGTAACTCATTAGGGTCTCCTGTAAGGAGAGTTGTGAGAGACATGGGAGATGCCAAGCATCACTTCTCCAAGTCAAAAAGGAACTAGAGTCCCATCGTTGCCAAGGCAGGAAGGGCCAAGATGAGCAAAGGCCTCTCCACCTCAGCAGCCCCTTCACTCCACACTGGGAGAGCACAGCCCAGCGGCCGTGCTCACCTTGCCAGAGAGGGGACACTCCCTTTAGTTTGTGAACCAAAACCCTCGCAGAAGACAAACCCCAACCACACATTTCCTACCAAACCAGAGAGCTGGAAGTCTGACCCTGATGCCGCAGGGAGCTCCACTTCCCAGCTGTGGAGACAAAGCCCAGGGGTCGTAGTTACCCTTTGGCTTCGTCAAGGAGGTGTCCCAGTGCATCCATCTTGTGCGACACGGTGCTCCCCACGGGCGAGCCGAAGTACCCAGGAGCAGGGAGAGGCCGGGGAGGCCCTGCGGCCGTGGAGAAGACAAAGGGAGCCGGGTTTGGTGCCGGGATGCTGGCAGCAGGCTGAGAGGCTGAGAAGGCAGAGGGCAGCGGCACTGAGGCTCCACAGGGCGGCTGAGGTGGGTGGTGGAGAAGAGGGTTCCCTGCAGGGTTGCAAGCAACAGTCGCTGTCTTCGGATTAAAGAAATCCAGGTCCAGCTGGTCGTTCTGAAAGAGAGGACAAGCCGGGAGCTCTCACCCACGGCTCCTCGCTGCTGACACCAAGGGGGATGTGGTGACCACAAAGCCAGGCGCTGGTGGCCAGCAGCAAGGTCCGTGGCCCAGCTCAGGGCTACATCTCGTCTGTAATTTAAGCAGAGGAAGTGCCACCATCGTGGGGACAGAGAGAAAATGGAGGAAGCCAGGCTTAGGGGCATCTCCCTTCAGACGCAGCTCTCCCAGACCCCAGGGCTGAGCCAGACTTGCCCTCAGGAGCAGCAGCACCTCTCCGTGCAGCCACACGTCTCCAGGTTGAAGAAACGTGTCCCAGGGCCTCTCCCACTGCCAGTCCCTCCCTCCCCACCCCCAAGGACCCTCCTTTGTACCTCGAACATGCTCCACTGGTTGTTTTCTGTTGTCTCCTTGGCTGCTGTAGGGGCTGGATCATTCAGGCCTGAAAGGAAAAATAACAAGGAGGTGACTGGAGGGGAAAACAAGAGAGGTGTCAGCCCCTGGCAGTGGCGTCAGCACCATCCGACGACTTAATTCGGCTCTGCCATAGCCCAAGGACATGAAGGAAGATGGAGCTGGGTCCTCACGCTCACACTGAAGGCCGACAGCCTGTTCTGCCCTTACCCAAGCAGAGAAGCTCCTCGTCCAGCAAGGAGAGGGAGTTGGTTGTGCTGCACTGCTGTGCGGCCGCGGCTTCCCCGTGGCTGGAGGAGCTGCTCCGCGACTGTGCGAACGTCTGGGGAGGAGGGGGCAGGATGGGGATCTCTGCCGGGGCTGCCATGGGGGCTGGCGTCAGGGCAGGGGGAGGCAGCGGAGGGGCCGCGGTGCCGGCAGTGTCCGGTCCAGCAAGGTCGATGAGGGTGTTGAGCTGAGTTGTGGGCTTAGTCCCTGCAGCAGAGACAGAAAAGCACAACTAGGACAGGAGGCAAAAGGCTCAGAGCAAACCCTAGAAGTCCCTTCACGTTCACGACAGTCCCGTCCTGCTGTCAGGCAGCGTCAGGCCCTCCTCTGCTGCTCTCCAGGCAGAAAAATGAGCGAGTGACTCCCAAAGGGCACTTGTGCCCCTCACATACCCAGAGCTCTCGAGGGTGAAAGGGAAAGCGTGTGACAGGCTGTAACTCCCAGATGGAATTGCTGCTGAGCCAGGACCCTGGGCCTGGCTCCCACTCCCCTGCTGCCGTCCTCTCCCATTCCCACACTGTTGCCACCAGGACCATCAATGGTTTATTCCACCACAACTCACAGCAAACCCTTTCTGAGATATCCAGAAGCGCAGGATTCGAAGTTAGGCAGGTGGCTTTGCCAGAAACTCACCTTCCAGCACGGGGAGATCCACTTCCCCATTGATCACTTGCCCCTCGATTATTTTTTTATAGGAGTTTATCACACGGGATAAGTTGTCACTGGCCTGCAGAATGTCCCCTGCGTGGAGAGACAGAAGTGACCTCCGAGACTTGCGTAACGCTGCTCCAACTGCTGCTGAGTGTACTCCGTTAGCAATAAGTCACCAGCGAGAAGAACTGCAGTTCCCTGGCTGTGAGCTCCGCTACTCCTGTCTGTTTCTCTAAGAATGCCCTGATCTTTTCCAGGTCCATGCACATTACAGTAACAAGGAAAGAATCATAGAATCATAGAACAACCAGGCTGGAAGGGACCCATCGGATCTTCTAGTCCAACCATTCCTATCAAACACTAAACCAAGTCCCTCAGGACCTCATCTACCCGTCCCTTAAACACCTCCAGGGAAGGGGAATCAACCAAGTCTTTGCTCCCCACAGTGACTCCCTCATGTTCTGGAGCAGCGGTTACCCCTATTACTGTCCCAGCTGCACTGGACACCAGCTCCATGTCCCATCCTTTCCAGAACTTAAATAAGGAGACACGGATCTCTCCTGCCTGCTCAAAGCCGAGCACAGCCCCAGCAGAGCAGCCTTTACAGCAGCCGCTCCCCTGCTGAACCCTGGTGCCACCACAGGTCACAAAAGCAATTAAAAAAGAAGCAGCCCAGCTTGGTTTACCCAAACTGCTGTCGTTATCCTCGGTCTCGCTGGCCAGCTTGAACAGCGTCCGCCTTTTGGTTTCACACCTCTCACAGAGCTCCTAGAAGACAGGTTAGGACACGGGGTTTCCTCTCTGTTGCTCTCCATTCTACTGCACTGTCTGTCACTCACTGAAAAACTCAGTCTAAGAAGAAAGGTCTGACTGCAGGATATCTGGGAGTGACTCAGACCCACCTTCATGAGCTCCCGATCGGCCTCCGATGAGTCCTCTTTGCTGTAATGCACCAACATCTCGTTCAGCAGCTTCACGTTGTTGTTCACCTCCTCCAGCGTGTGCATGCGCTTCGTCACTTTTTGAATCCGAGCCTCATCCTTCAGGGCGTAAAACACAGACATGGGACTGAGTTTGACTGCGAAGGCCCAGGGCATCGCGGCAGCAGGGATCACCGGCTAGAGCTGGAGCCAACCTGCTGCAACCCACACGGCAGACACGGCTGGGACCGATCCTTACCTCTTTTACCATGGATTTTATAAGCTTGTTGGCCTCTTGTAAGTCATCTGGGTTTTTGCTTTTCAGCAGTTTGGCCAGAAGCTGCAAGAGGAGAAGAGGATATTCAGGAAACAAATCGAGACTGTTTGGCAAAGGGAAGCAGCAAAAGGAATCCAAGTGAACCCTCCAGGGCAAAAAGAAACACAGGCCTCAGCTGCAGAGCTCACACTGCTTCACAGTCACATCCCTTGCACAGGAGTCACTTAGGGTTTATGATTTTATGCAAATTGCCACATTCCATGCAGGATACATCTGTGAACTCTCAGCCTCCTGCCCCGAGAGATCTGTTCTTCCCACACACGCTGCGTGCGAAACGTTCTCTGCCTCCTCTGCCTACAGCAGGACAGCCCTGAGACCAGGGGTAGCGCAGAGCAGGCCTTGGCTGCAGCTTCGGGTCAGGGAGGGGAACAAAGCACTGAGCTCTGAAAGCACAAACCACCCCAAACCCAAAGCCAGGGGAGTTGACTGCACTCCCTCGAGTGCACTGAGTAATCGCTTTGCGTTATCCATTACATACGAGCCTTCAGCATACCTTGGATTTCTCCTCATCATCAAACACGGGGTTTTTGGGACGAGGTGGCGGAGAAGGAATCAAGGTTCTGTCTGCGGGAATCGCAGGATCAAACATAACGATCCCTGAAAGCAGAACGGAAACCTGTGTGGGTTTGCACACGCGGTCACACCAGGCAGTGAACCTGGTTATTCACCGGCTGAGACGGTTTATCACGCACGGTTCTAAGGAACAACACAGGATCTAAACCACGGAGCGTGTGAGCTGGAAAGATGAAGGAGGTTTCCTTTGATAAACCCCCAGCAATCGCTGTGCTGTGTCCGTACTGCTCCTCTACCAGCCCAGTGAGACCAACAGCTCTCCCGTTCGCCTTCCCCCCTTCCCAGCAGCTGCTGAACAGCCCCGTGAAGGCCCAGCCTAAGGCCGAGCTGGAGAGAACACAGGGACCTGTGACTTCCTACCTTGTCGCTTCAGCATGTAATAGGCATCCTTGATTTTGGACTCTTCGGGCAGAGCCACAGTCCAGCTGTACAGCAACTCAATGACTTTGGTCTTCACCTTCTCGGACACTCGGTCTCCCAGGTACTAAGAGCGCAAAAGAGATGTAAATTCTCCACATTCTGATCTCAGGTACATCTTCTTAAGAGGAAAACATTCTCCCCTAATGTATTTGAAATAATGGTGATGAGAAGCTTTGTGATGATCCCAGGGAGGTGGTTGATTCCCCTTCCCTGGAGGTGTTTAAGGCACAGGTGGATGAGGTCTTGGTTTAGTGTTTGATAGGAATGGTTGGACTCGATGATCTGATTGATGACCCTTCCAACCTGGTTGTTCTGTGATTCTATGATCGTCAGCAAAAGCAGCTGCTCTGCTGTTTCTGAGATTCTGCTCTTTAAAAATGCCAACGCCACACAGAACCATCCCCTCCCCTGTCTCACTGGATGTTGCCTGCAGCTCGGAGGGGCCAGACCAGCAGAAAACGCAGCAGCAAAGCCCTGGGACTCACCTTCGGAGACACCACCTTTATTAACTCGTTTAAAAAGCGGAACTTCCCCACTTCGTTATGAAATCTTCTCCCGCAGTTCTTCATACAAGCTTCCAGCACCTGCATTCAAGGAACAAAAGCCAGGGCTGAAATGAACACCCGGATCCTGCAGTGAGGGTGCGGCTGTGCCTCCCGCCCTCAGCCACAGGTCACTTATCTCACTGATAAGGTCCCCCCCGACAGGGCCTTGGGACAATGAACACGAATCTCGCTTGAAGAGAGCAGCTAAAGCGACAGCAGAGTTATTCGTGGCTGCTTTGCTGCTATCGAGCGATGGTGACCTGTGTCCCTGCCCCAGCAAAGGGGAATCGGGGCACTCAGCCCCAGAACCAGCCCCAGCAAAGCCCTCCTGCTCCCCCCAGGCTCAAACGGCCCCAAAGTGGGTTTGAGGGAAGGGGTAAGGACTACCTACTGTCAGGGCTTGGACTGCCTCCCATTCCTGCGGAGACTGGATTTTATGAGCCAGGAGCCTCACGGCAATCTGCGGCCTGAAACAGAGCAGATCCCGTTACAGACAGAGCAGGCGAACCCCAAAGGACTGTCAGGCTTTCACAATTTCTGCTCTTTGAACATGGCTCCTTTCACGCAGTCAAAAGGAAATGCCACTGGGTGCTCTCCACCTTTGCATCAGCGCACAAAAGCGAATAAGAAGCACTCGGGGCGTCTCTCTGGGTGTTTGCACATAGCAAAGGGAGCCAGGGCTGCTGCCCCAGCCAGCAATTCCAGATTCCTGCCTGGGAGGAACCAAATAATTCCCAGGACGGTCCCCAGCCCAGGAAATCACTTCATTGCTCTTGCATGAGTTTCCTTTTTCCAGAAGAAAACACAGGAACACCGTGAGCCAGGAGGCTTGTCGAGCCCTGTAAGGATTTTAAGGGCATCGAGCCCCATCGGGCACTGAGCTCTAACCCTGTCTTACAGCCCTGGCTGGATGAGAGCTCTGCAGCTGCACAGGTGACATCAGAGGCAGCTCCCGAATTCCCCCAAACGTGAATTGATTCATTCTAGAGCAGTTGGGGACACCCACCCTTCAAGTTCTTTGTTGATCTGGTCACAGAATCCGATGATGTATTCCCAGTCTTCTTGCCGGTTACACGGGTTGGTGGCTTTATCTTGGGCAAGGGAAAGAGAAGAGATTACCAATCAAAGAAAAGAAAAACCCTACGAAAGAAACCCTGCAAAAGGTCCTGCACTTCCTAGAGAAGAGCATCCGGCACCCACTGCCAACTCTCACAGTTCCCTCTGTCTGAATCTCTGTCCCTCTACTCGGCTGCAGCATTGAACTCCTCCCATTTCTGCTCAGGGAGTTCTTTCCCTACTCCCTGGGAGCGTCAGAAGAGCCAGAACATCAGGTGTTTGATCGGATTCATTCAGCACTAACACTGCAGAGCACCAGCTGGTTTGTCAGATGCTTTAGCTCTTCTGGGAATTCAGAACCGAAATGTTATCATTACACACGCAGCAAGCACTAAACTCCCAGCCCCTTCCTGAGCAGGAATCCAAACCCAGCAGCGCAAACCGAGACGGATGCACGACTGCCTGGGCTCTGGGAGGAGCGGGATCCTCCCTCGGGGACAGGGCCATGCTCGCTGCCCTGGTGAACACATCTTCTCCGTGTGTTCCACTTAACCCTGACGCAGCACAGACTTCACAGGAGACAAGGTTCCTGCTTTAATCTCATTCTCCAGCCAAGACCAGGCAGGATGACTTTCCTGTCTTGTGAGGGAAGCAACGTCTCACTGTAGACATTTATCTAGCAGCTGGCATTTCAGAAGCCTCCTCAAAATTGTAATACAATGGAAATCGATATAGAGAAGAGAATACTGCTTAGCCAGATGCTGCGGAGGTTGGGATGAAGGGCAGGAAGAAACCAGCACACATCTTTGTGTGCTGATCACAGAGGGAAGCACAACAAAGTAAACACATGCTACGTGGCAAAGTGTCCTTTTTATCATCGTTAAAACATCCTTGTACCTTTCTGCAGCCAGACAGAACCAGCTGTCCAACACCCGCTTGGAATCCTCACTCTCTCCGTGCTCCGGTTTGCCTGTATTCCCTCCCAGCACAGCCACAGAGCAGCTCTGTACCCCGATCCATGGATTGCACCGGCACAACGTTCCACAGAGCTGGGTCTGCGCCTGCTGCCGGCACTCACCAGACCCTCCGTGAGGAGAAGGCGGCAGGAGGGGAGGACGAGCCGCAGGGTCCTATCTCGTGGCACCAGCTCAGCTACTGAGCTGTCGTTTGAGCTCAGGAGATTGCAGGAGGCTCAGTTTAAAGCTCGGCTGCCGCAGAGCCAAGCGACCATTCAAGACGTCTGTGGCACCGAAACCCTCTCACTATACACACAAGCGCTGAGCACCCTGGGAGCATCCCAAAACCATGGATTCCCAGCAATCTAGAGTCTAGTCATGTAAACCAACAGCATTTTGGGTGGTTTGGTGCTCCAGAGCACCTCTGCTGCTCCACAGGCCTAGGGAAAAATACAGCCCTTGGCTGGAGTTAATGGATTTATTTAATCGATACAGGAAGAGCACAAGCAAGCGAGGACGCTCGACTGAATGAACTCCTTGTTGGCTGCATGTCCTGAAGCCAGAAAAGAGATTTGGTGAAAACTAGAAAATGTAACCAACATTGCACGCTCCAGATTCTAAACCTGCTCCCAGCACCTCCAAAGGTTTCTTGGAATGACCCTGGATTACATCACATCTCAGTCTGGGTTCAGATTCAGCACAAAAGCTACACATAGAGACAGCAAAGTCTCCTACGGAGAGAGATCACTGAGCAGAAGAAACTGTGATTCCCTGTTCAGCTCAGGATGAGCATCCGAACAGGGAAATCTCCAGCCGGAGCATGTGTCCGACAGTCACGCTCTGTCTGCATCCGGAGGAGAGGCAGAATGCCGACCCACGACAATACAAGGAACAAAACCAGAGACAATCACAATGTGTTGTCTGTCTGCATCCCTTACGCAGCAGGGCACGGCCTGAGCCCAACACCAGCGCGAGACGAGCAGCTGCTTCGGCTGCAGAAGAGGCAGCGCTGGCGGCAGAGGATGCAGCCGCGTCTGTACCACTGACTTCAGTCCCTAACCTCCTCTCCTGTTTCAGCCACACGCAAAGGAAGCCTTCGCCTGCCGGCAGGGAGAGGACAGGCAGGATCAGCTTCCCTGGTCCCAGCTGCCTGGAGCGAGGCCGAGGTGTGACGGTGCTGGATCATCGCTGGCAGAAGCGCAGATCTGGCTGCAGCGTCAGGACACGAGAAGGATGTCACCTCATGGCTCCAGGACTCTACCTGATGCCAGAGGTGGGGGTGATGCGGAAGGCTGCACGGAAAATACCCCTGACAGAAACCTCCCGTCTCCCTGTGCCCGGGAAGCTGCAGGGGCACAGCCTCACGACAGCGCCAGGCACAGCACAGCTCAGTGATGGCTACAAGGAAACAGCCTCTGGAAGCCGGAAGAAAGCACTGGGATGCAGCAGCCTCCTGTTCTGCCCTCCTGGGCTGCACGACTCCTCTGCTCATTTACGTCCATACTCCCTGGCGATGGGAGGAGCGAGAATCACACCAGCACAAATCACTCCAGCAGTGACCAGGCACAAACGCATCCTCTGACACGAGAGAACAACACTCAAGCCTCGAAAAACACGAGCCCCTCTGCAGCCAGGCCCTCAGCAACGCTGCCTCACGCCGCCCTTCGCAACACAGGTCCTGCCAGGGGGGAGAACTTCTCAATTATTGCCACAATTAAAAATGACCCCGCGATGCAAACAGCCAGGAAGCTTTCCAGGCGGCACAACCCAAAATATCCTTCCTGCTGGAGATATTTCCACACAGAAGCTGAACTCGGTGAGTCAGTTCTCCTCAGAGGAAGATCAAAAGGAAGGGATGTGGGTGTTTCTTCATGCGTCTCGCTGGCTCAAATAAAAGGTACTGACAAACTGTGGGAGTTCAGAGGAGGAGCAAACGCAGCAGGGGGGACAGGAGGGGTTGATCTAAAATGAGAAGTAAGAACTGAAAACATCCTTTAGCCAGTAAGTCCTGCAACGGATGATGAGAACAAGTCTGCGTGTGAATTTTACATAAAAACACCGAGAAGAACAAAAATTATTTAATCTTGTTCACGGAAGGCCAAGCGCAAAACAGCAGCAGATTTTACGCTCTAAGATATTTAAGGTAACGACCACCTTCTGCTCTTCACAGAATCACAGAACAACCAGGTTGGAAGGGACCCATCGGATCTTCTAGTCCAACCATTGGACTTCGCTTCCGTGGGAACTTCACTCCCTGCTGTAATCAGACCTGGGCACTGACGGAGCCTCTGCACGCGGAGGACATGGAAGGTGAATCCTGTTAGTATCGAGTCATTGAAGAATCCCCTCCTGATGTGCTGGTGCTGAGCTGGGATCCGGCAGCACCAGGTTCTGCATCCAACAGCCCCAGAGCTGCAGGTCACAGACAGCAGGGACAGACACACAACCAGGAGACACCTCACAAGGGCTGGGGATGAGCCAGATTTCTCCCTGTCTCTAACACTGATGATTCTGTGACAAAAAATACCTTATCTTGACCAAGGATTTTGCAATATTTCAGTCCGTAAGGACCAGACATCCATAACTCCTACCCTGAAACCGCAGCCAGGCACAAAGCTGAATTTCCCTGCTGGAACAGCGGTTGTGTAAGTCACAGAATCGTGGGATGGTTTGGCTTGGAGGGGACCTCACAGCCCACCCAGTGCCACCTCTGCCAGGGCAGGGACACCTCCCATGGAGCAGAGCAGGGGCTCCCAGCCCCATCCAGCCTGGCCTGGAACCCCTCCAGGGATGGGGCAGCCACCCCTGCTCTGGGCAGCCTCACAGCAAAACGTTTCTCCCTGAGACCTCATCTCGGTCTCCCCTCTCCCAGCTCAGACCCGCTCCCCTCGCGCCGCCGCACTCACTCAGCCAGGACTCCAGGCTCTCCCCCTCCGCCTCCGCCATGTTGCCCGCCGGGCCCCGCCCCCCGCGCGCGCGGGGGCGACCGAGGGGGCGTGGTCAGATATAAATAATCCCGCCCGAGCACTGCAGCCAATG
>JAUMJK010001744.1:0-69962 GCA_033558105.1 Coccyzus lansbergi | reverse complement strand
TGCGCAGTCGCTACATTCTAGGCCTCAAATACTCCGACACGCATGCGCAGTGGCAACCTTCCGGGCACCCAAGGACTCCGACACGCATGCGCAGTGGCTACATTCTAGGGCCAAGGACTCCGATACGCATGCGCAGTCGCTACATTCTAGGCACGTCCAAGTACTCCGACACGCATGCGCACTTGTGGGCTGCTCAGTGCTGCCGCCTCGTGGCCATTGAGCGGTACCGCAGCCCGGGGCGGGGGCGGGGGCGGGACGGGACGACCCCCAGGGGCGGGCGAGCCGGGACGGGAGGGGCGGGGCTGGGCACTTCTTGGGGCGGCTTGGATCCTCGCGCAGCCTTTCGGGACTGCTCTGCTCTTCGCTGCCCTTCGGCCGACGGAGGCTGGAGCTGGGAGAGGGGCAGCGACCCCCGTGCGCCCCCAGGGCCCCAGCGTGAGCGGCTCGAGCGGGGCTGGGCTCGGGTGAGTGAGAGGCGCCCGGAGAGGCTCCATGGGGGTTGGGGGGGAGCTGTGTGTGTCCGGCGGCGCCGCTCGGGGCTCGCTGTCCGTGAGCCGCGCTCCGCCCGGGGCCGGCATGTGTTTGGCTGCCCCCGGGGCTCGGGCTGAGGGGCGGTCGGGGCTGTGTCTGCGCTCGGCCTGCGTCCCCACGGGGTGGGAAATCCCCGCTTGGGAGGGGGAGGGAGGAGGCGGGGAAGGGCAGGAGGGGTGGGAGGGGGAAAGCAGGGGGGAGCAGGGGGCAAGATGGGAGGAGAAGCGGGGAAAGAAGGAGCGGAAAGGGAGGTTTGGAAAGCACTTTAGTGTTGTCTCTCTAGAGAGAGCAAGAGGGGGACGGGGCGGTCCCTATTTTGGGGTGTCGGGCGCGGTGGCAAGAGCTGCAGGGGCAGGGGGGGTTCATTTCAAGCAGGGTTACTTGGAGTATTTTGCCCTAACAGCTCCTTCCTTTTGCTTTGATAGCCTTAAGCTCGGTCATGGTGAGGATGGGACCGAGTGCCTGTGGGTTAAAATGAGAGGAGCCCCCAAGAAGGTGGATGTTGTGATGGAGTCTGTTACAGACCACCCAGACAAGGAGAAGCAGCTGGGGAGCTCTTGTCTAAGCAGCTGGGGATCGTCTCAAGGTCGCTACCTCTTGTCCTCGTGGCAGACTTCAGTCTTCTGGATATCTGCTGAAAAGACAGTACAGCGGAGACGAAAGAGTCTAGGAGGTTCCTGGAGCGCGTGGAAAACAACTTCCTCCTGCAACTGGTGAGTGAGCCGAGAAGGGAAAGTGCCCTCCTGGACCTGCTGTTTGTGAACAGAGAAGGCCTTGTGGGGGATGTGGTCGTAGGGGGACACCTGGGACAAAGGGATCACGAGATGATGGGGTTTTCTGTTCTAGGTGAGGTGAGGAGGGGGATTAGCAGGACGGTCACATTAAATTTTCAGAGGGCAGACTTTGGGCTGTTCAGAAGGCTGGTTGGCAAAGTCCTGTGGGAGATAGTTCTTAAGGACGAGGGCTGGGAGCTCTTCAAAAAGGAGATCCTAACAGCTCAGGAGAAAGCCCTCCCTCCCCATATTCCAGAAAAGGAGCCGTCGAGGGAGAAAACCAGCTTGTTTGAGTAGGGAGATCTTGAGAGACATCAAAAAGAGGAGGAGGGTCTATGAGCTTTGGAAGAAGGGGCAGGCACCTTGGGTGACACACAGGGAGCAAGTGAGATCGTGCAGAGAACAAATGAGGAGGGCTGAGGCCCAACGAGAAATCAAATTGGCTAAGT
This sequence comes from Coccyzus lansbergi, assembly GCA_033558105.1. NCBI lineage: Eukaryota > Metazoa > Chordata > Aves > Cuculiformes > Coccyzidae > Coccyzus > Coccyzus lansbergi. Next base: position 68,209 of record JAUMJK010001744.1, on the reverse strand, counting down.
CTGTGAAAGATAAAAAAAAAATCTTTCTCGATACTAAAAGGAGGAGTAGGGAGAATGTTCAGTTCCTATTGGATGCATGAGTAACAACAGTGACCGAGGGCAGGGCCGAGGTGCTTAATGCCTTCTTTGCCTCAGTCTTTAATAGTTAGGATGGTTGTTCCCTCTGTGTACAAAGCCAGGAGTGAGAGGAGCAGAATGAGGCTTCCATGATCCAAGAGGAGGTGGTCAGAGACTCCCCACTAAGTTGGGGAGGAGCGCGGACCTGCTGGAGGGTCGGGAGGCTCCAAAGGGATCTGAACAGGCTGGATCCGTGGGCTGAGACCAACAGCATGAGGTTTATCGAGGCCAAATACCGGATCCTGCACTTGAGGCACAACAACCCTGTGCAGAGCTACGGACTAGGAGAAGTCTGTCTGGAAAGCTGCCCAGAGGAGAGGGACCTGGGGGTGTTGGTCGACAGCGACTGACCATGAGCCAGCAGTGTGTCCAGGTGGCCAAGAAGGCCCATGGCATCTTGGCTTGGTTCAGGAACAGCAGGTCCAGGGAGGTTATTTTCCCTCTGGAGTTGGCCCTGGGGAGACCACTTCTGGAATCCTGTGTTCAGTTGTGGGCCCCTCAGCACAGGAAGGATATTGAGGCTCTGGAGCGAGTCCAGAGAAGAGCAACGAAGATGGGGAAGGGGCTGGAGAGGAAGAGGAGCGGCTGAGAGAGCTGGGGGTGTTTAGCCTGGAGAAGAGGAAGCTGAGGGGAGGCCTCATTGCTCTCTCCAACTATGTGAAAGGAGGTTGTGGGGAGGAGGGAGCTGGGCCCTTCTCCCAAGTGACGGGGGACAGGACAAGAGGGAACGGCCTCAAACTCCACCAGGGGAGGTTCAGGGCGGAGATCAGGAGAAAATGGTTGACAGAAATGGTCATTGGTCAGTGGCAGAGGCTGCTCAGGGAGGGAGTTGAGTCCCCTTCCCTAGAGGGGTTTAAGGGACGGGTGGATGAGGCGCTGAGGTGCATGGGTTAATGACTGAGGGGAATGGTCGGACTTGATGATCCAGTGGGTCCTTTCCAACCTAGTGATTCTTTTTTCTTTGTCAGCAGAGACAATCTGGCAGAAGTATTGATGATGAAAGAGCCCCCGTGGGATCCCGACGCCTCCTCAGGGAGAAGGGTGGAAGCGACGTGGCGATGCCCTCCAGGCCAGTAGCTGTCGGGTACGTGTCTTTCTTGGGACTCACTCCTCTTTGCTAATCGCCATCAATCTGGGAAATTGAAGTCTCCCAGGAGGACTAGAGGTAGTCACGATCTCGAGACTACTCTCAGTTGTTTGTAGAAGAGCTCGTGCCTCTCGCTGCCTCCTCAGTGTCTGTCCTCTGCTTCAAGTGTGGCTGAACTGGTGCCTCGAGAGGTCGTGGTTTGGGCCAGAGCAGCCACTAAAATATTTCTGCCGTTAGCTCAAGTGCTAAGGTATCCTGCCTCCCTGGAGGAAAGCCTCTGTTCGGAGAACTCGGTCGCTTTCCTCCTTCCGAGTGCCTCAGAGTGGCAGGGAGAGCCAGGGGAGCTCTGCCGGGTCCCGTGGCTCGGGCCAGTCTGGCACGGCTGAGAGCTTGCTGGGTGTTGGGGTGTCACTGGTAGCGGTGAGGGCTGCATGGGAGGGCGGTGGCTCATTTAAAGCAGGGTTACTTGGAGCATTTTGTCCTAACAACTCCTTTTGCTTTGTCAGCAGAGAGAATCTGACGGGAGTATTGTCGACAAGAGCCCCTGCGGGATCCTGACCCCTGCACAGGGAGACGGGGAGAAGCAACGTGGCGGTGGCCTGCAGGCCAGCAGCATTGGGGTACGTGGCTTTCTCGGGACTTGTCTTTGCTAATCACTGTTGATCAAGTTTTCGGCACGAGCCGGAGCATTATCTGCTCAGGGTTCGCACACGATGGCATCGCGTTTAGCGAATGCCTGATTGAGACAGCAATACTAGGGTGCCATGGGCTTGGCCAGACAGACATGTGCATGCCACGTGCCATAAACATGCCACACACACATGCTAGACATGACATCCGCATGACATACACATGCCTTGCACACATGAGCAACATGTCCCACATGCCACACATGGCATGTGCTTGTTATGTCCGTGCCTCGTACGTGCTTACACACACCACAGACACGGTAGCACTCTGCCCTCCCGCTGGCTGCTGCCAATGGGATGCAGGGTGGGACTGGGAGAGGGACAGTGCTCCGTGTCCCTGCCGTCCCCCCGAACCCCTCCTGTCCCTGCCGGGGTGCCGTGCGGGGCTGGGGGGAGGGCAGGGGATACACTGCTTTTCCTCTTATGTCTGCTCACTTTTTTATTTTCTCTCTGACAGCTTTATTGGACTGGAGTTTTAGCCTCGTGACTGTGCATCAGAGGTGGCTGAACGTGACAGGAAGACTGCTGGGAAAATAGCAAGAAGAGGATGGAGAAGAAAGAGTGGAACACGCCCTTTAGAGTTTGCTGCTGGTCTCACTGCTGAGAAATGGGAGTGTGTCTGAATTTGCTATAGTGTGAGACAGATGAAGAGTTTAATAAAAGCTCGGTTCTATCTAAATGTTAGATGGGCCTCTGCTTATGTAAAGCATATTGTACGTAACTGTTACCAATACACTTCGACGCACTGTGTCTCAGCAGCTAGAACGTGGAAGGAACCTTTTAATCTGTACAGTTTTTTAACAATGATAATTGACGTTTAGTGGCTTAATAACATATATAATTTTGTATCATTTCAGCCACGCCTGGCTGTCACACACTGACCGTTCAGTAAGCCACCGACATTTTATATTTAGGAGTAACTTCTTACCCATCCTGAGTGAGATGCTGTAGTTTTTCTTGTTAAAAGGGTGAGTCTTGTTCAGAAACCTCTGAAGGTAATAGTTGGGTTGGTTAAGTCTGTGCCCCACCCGTGGTCAGCAATTAGGTACAGGTGAAGGGTTTGCCCCTTAAAAGGCCTCTTGGTTTCGAGCTGGCTCTCACCTGCAGCTGGAGCAGTCAGTGAAGGAAGGGGCTGCAGAATCCTGCCTTTCTTCCTTTCTGCGCTGGGTTTGGAACGGTCGTGTGGTTTTCTTTGTGGTGCATTTGAGCCGCTGTCACGGTCTCTTCTGTGAGATTCAGGTAATGATTTTGCTTGTGGATTTGCTTTTTAGTCTTAGAGTAAAATTGGTTGGCAGTAAGGCAGCTTCAGAGAAATGTTGCCACAAACGTTTGCAGCCAATGTTGTCTTTCTTTGTTCCTGTATTATTAGTAGAAATAGGGATTTTTTTCTTTAGGTTTTTTTTTTTTTTCTTTCAATCTACTGGGGCCCTAAGGATTTAGGCTCAGCCAGTGTAGTTCTAGTGATAGCTGTTACTGTTTTTCCCAGAGGTGGTTTGTTTAATGTGGGGTTTGTGTCATAAGCAGTTGAAAATTGTATTTGCCCAGAACTTTTTGATGAAGTGCCCAAGAAAACTGTTAGCTTGCCTGTATTGCCAGGATTTTTTTTTTCTTAATCTACATCAGTATTAGAGGACTCAGAGGAGGTAAATATGAGAGCAGTATGAAAAACACTTCTAGGGGACAGTTAGTAAACTATTCACCAGTAGGGCTGTGACAACTGTACCAGGCAAGTTATTGGAAATGGTAACGAAGAACAGAATTAGAGGTTATGGATGAGTGTGGTGTTTGGGGTAATCCTACTGCATGGATCTGTTAGAGTTTTTTGAGGAAAGCTGCAATCGTGTAAATTAGGATAATTTGGTTGATGCTGCTTTATCTACTGCTTAGATGATGTTTTCTCAAGAGCAGGAAGAAATAGCTACTCCTATACACTAGCTAAAACTACGTATGGAGCTTTTTTGCCCCAGGTGGAACTGCTGAGTTCTGTTGACTTACTGAATGGGAGTGTTGGGGGAGGTGGGGGTTGAATTTGTGCCCTCTTTTGTGCTTTTCTGTTGGTGTTTAACTCCTGCTCAGAATTGAAAATGTTTTGAGTAGAGAGAACGTAAGAGGTTTTACATGTAGTGCCTACTTCTACAAGAATTGTACTGTTATATATTTAGAAAATGTTTTCATTTCTGTGGTGGCTGTTCCAAGTAGTTTTATGTAGAAAGCCTTGTTTAAAAAGCAACGACTAGTGAGCTCTGGCAGGGGAGTTAAGGTTGTTCGGGCAGGGTAAATGAACGTGGTCCAGAAACACTGCTTTTTGGTCAAGTGAGTAAAATAGAAACTGAACGATGCTCTTGCTTGCCAAGCTGTGTGCGGCTCTGTGTTCTGTCGTGGAATTTCCTGTTGTGTGTTTTCAGTTTAGGAAAACAGATAATTTGGTTTACGCTTTGATTGCAATACTTTGCTGCACTGCTTTTCTGATAATACTCTCGGGATAACAATCGTGAGGGTTTTTTTTTTTTCATATTTTATGTATTTTATTACATGATATTTCAGACTGCAGTGCCTAACAAAACTGCTACAATTTTACTGTAAACAGCTCAGCCCTAGCTCGGCCTCTGCCATTTCTAGAAGTTGTTCCAAAACCATCACGTGGCTTGGCCCAGTTAAATACAATTAGCAATCTCTATTCTGTAAAGGTACTTAATGGAGCCATTGTGCAGGGTGAACTGGTTTTCACATTGGGATGCAGTGAGGTTTATACAAGTTAAGGTCAGGGTCAGGGGTCGGGGTTGTGGTCAGCGTTGGAGTCAGGGGTCGGTGCCAGGGTGAGGGTCACGGTTGGGGTCAGGAGTCAGGGTCGGAGTGGGGATCAGGGTCGTGGTCAGTGCCGGGGTCAGGGGTCAGGATTAGGGTCGGGGTTAGTGTCGGGGTCAGGGTCGAGGTCAGCCATCAGGGTCGGTGTCGGAGTAAGGGCCAGGGTCAGGGTTGGGTACGAGGTCAAAAGGCAAAAAGTTCAGGTCAAAAGGTCAGGGTCGGTTTCCAGGTCAGGGTCCGGGACATAGTCAGGGTCGTGGTCAGTGTCGGGGTCAGGGTCAGGGTCAAGGTCGGCATCAGGGTTAGGGTTGGGGTTAGTGTCAGGGTTGGTGTCATGGTCAGGGTCGGGGTTAGGGTCAGTGTCGGGGTCAGGGTTTGGGTTGGGGTCGTGGTCAGGCGTAGGAGTCAGGGCCGGGGTCAGTATTGGGGTCAAGGTCAGGGGTCGGGGTCAGCGATCAGAGTCAGGGATGGGGTCAGGGTCGGTGTTGTGGTCAGCATCGATGTTAGGGTCAGGGGTCAGAGTCAGGGATGGGGTTAGGGTCAGTGTTGGGGTCAAGGTCGGGATAAGGGTCAGAGTCGTGGTCAGCATCGGTGTCAAGGTTGGGGTCAGGAGTCAGTGTCGGGGTCAGTGTCGGGGTCAGGTGTCGGGGTAACGGTCAGGGTTGTGGTTGGTGTCGGGGTCAAGGTTAGGGTCGGAGATAGTGTGTGGGTCAAGGTCAGGGGTCGGTGTCAGGGTAAGGGTCAGGGTATGGGTCAGGGTTAGGGTCGGGGTCAGGGTTAGGGTCGGAGATAGTGTGTGGGTCAAGGTCAGGGGTCGGTGTCAGGGTAAGTGTCAGGGTCAGGGTTGAGGTCAGGGGTCAGACTTCAGAGTCAGGGATGGGGTTAGGGTCAGTGTCGGTGTCAAGGTTGGGGTAAGGGTCAGGGTCGTGGTCAGCATCGGTGTCAAGGTTGGGGTCAGGGGTCGGTGTCAGGGTAAGGGTTAGGGTTGGGGTAAGGGTCGGGGTCAGGAGTCAGGGTCAGTGCCAAATTCAGGGTCAGGGGTCAGAGTCGGGGTCAGGATCAAGGTTAGGGTCAGGGTTAGGGTCAGGGTTGTGGTCAGGGTCGAGGTCAGGGGTCAGTGTTGGGGTCGGAGTTAGTGTCAAGGTTGGGATCAGAGTTAGTGTCAAGGTCGGGATCGGGGTCAGGGGTCAGTGATCAGGGTCGGGGTAAAAAGGTCAAAAGGTCAGGGTTGGTGTCCAGGTCAGGGTCCGGGACGTGGTCAGGGTTGGGGTCAGCGTCGGGATCAGGGTCAGAGTCAGTGCCGGGTTCAGGGTCGGGGTTAGGGTCAGGGTCGTGGTCAGAGGTCGGGGTCAGCATCAGGCTCAGGTTCGGTGTTGCGGTCAGGGTCGATGTTAGGGTCATGGGTCAAGGTCGGGGTCAGGGTTAGGGTCAGGGTCGTGGTCAGCTTCAGTGTCAAGGTCAGGAGTCAGAGGTTGTGGTCAGCTTCGGTGTCAGGGTAAGGGTCAGGGTCGTGGTCAGCATCGGTGTCAAGGTTGGGGTCAGGGGTCGGTGTTGGGGCCAGGGTCAGGGTAAGGGTTGGGATCAGGGTCAGGAGTCAGGGTCAGTGTTGGGGTCAGGAGTCAGGGTCAGGGTGGGGATCAGGGTCGGGCTTAGTGCTAGGATCAAGGTCGAGGTCGGTGTCAGGGTCAGTGTTGCAGTCGGGGTCAGGGTTTAGGTCAGGGGTCAGGGTCGTTGTCAGCGTTGATGTTAGGGTCAGGGGTTGGGGTCAAGATCGGGGTCAGGAGTTGGGGTTGGGATCGGGCTTAAGGACGGGGTCAGGGGGTCGGTGTCAGGATCGGGGTTAGGGTCAGTGTCAGGGGTCAGGGTTGGGGTTGGTGTCAGGGTTGGGGTAAGGGTCGGGTTCAGGGTCGGGGTCAGGCGTCGAAGTCAGGGACCGGGGTCGGGGTTAGGGTCAGTGTCGGGGTCAGGAGTGAGGGTCAGGATCAGCGTTGGGGTCATTGTTCGGGTAAGGGTCAGGGTACGGGTTCAGGTCAGTGTCGGGGTCAAGGTTGGGTCAGGGGTCGGGGTAACGGTCAGGGTCGGGGTCAGGGATCAGAGTCAGGCATGGGGTTAGGGTCAGTGTCAAGGTCAAGGTTGGGTTCAGGGTTCAGGGTTGGAGTCAGTGTCAGGGTAAGGGTTGGGGTCGGGGGTCAGATTCAGTGTCGGGGTAAGGAGTTTAATAGAAGTTCAGTTCTATCTAAATGTTAGATGGGCCTCTGCTTATGTAAAGCATATTGAATGTAACTGTTACCAATACACTTCAACACACTGTGTCTCAGCAGCTAGAACATGGAAGGAATCTTTTAATCTGTACAGTTTTTTAACAATGATAATTGACATTTAGTGGCTTAATAACATATATAATTTTATATCATTTGAGCCACGCCTGGCTGTCATACACTGACCATTCAGTAAGCCACCGACATTTTATATTTAGGAGTAACTTCTTACCCATCCGGAGTGAGATGCTGTAGTTTTTCTTGTTAAAAGGGTGGGTCTTGTTCAGAAACCTCTGAAGGTAATAGTTGGGTTGGTTAAGTCTGTGCCACACCCATGGTCAGCAATTAGGTACAGGTGAAGGTTTTGCCCCTTAAAAGGCCTCTTGATTTCGAGCTGACTCTCACCTGCAGCTGGAGCAGTCAGTGAAGGAAGGGGCTGCAGAATCCTGCCTTTCTTCCTTTCTGCGCTGGGTTTGGAACAGTCATGTGGTTTTCTTCGTGGTGCATTTGAGCCGCTGTCACGGTCTCTTCTGTGAGATTCAGGTAATGATTTTGCTTGTGGATTTGCTTTTTAGTCTTAGAGTAAAATTGGTTGGCAGTAAGGCAGCTTCAGAGGAATGTTGCCACAAACATTTGCAGCCAATGTTGTCTTTCTTTGTTCCTGTATTATTAGTAGAAATAGGGATTTTTTTTCTTTAGGTTTTTTTTTTTCTTTCAATCTACTGGGGCCCTAAGGATTTAGGCTCAGCCAGTGTAGTTCTAGTGATAGCTGTTACTGTTTTTCCCAGAGGTGGTTTGTTTAATGTGGGGTTTGTGTCATAAGCAGTTGAAAATTGTATTTGCCCAGAACTTTTTGATGAAGCGCCCAAGAAAACTGTTAGCTTGCCTGTATTGCCAGGATTTTTTTTTTCTTAATCTACATCAGTATTAGAGGACTCAGAGGAGGTAAATATGAGAGCAGTATGAAAAACACTTCTAGGGGACAGTTAGTAAACTATTCACCAGTAGGGCTGTGACAACTGTACCAGGCAAGTTATTGGAAATGGTAACGAAGAACAGAATTAGAGGTTATGGATGAGTGTGGTGTTTGGGGTAATCCTACTGCATGGATCTGTTAGAGTTTTTTGAGGAAAGCTGCAATCGTGTAAATTAGGATAATTTGGTTGATGCTGCTTTATCTACTGCTTAGATGATGTTTTCTCAAGAGCAGGAAGAAATAGCTACTCCTATACACTAGCTAAAACTACGTATGGAGCTTTTTTGCCCCAGGTGGAACTGCTGAGTTCTGTTGACTTACTGAATGGGAGTGTTGGGGGAGGTGGGGGTTGAATTTGTGCCCTCTTTTGTGCTTTTCTGTTGGTGTTTAACTCCTGCTCAGAATTGAAAATGTTTTGAGTAGAGAGAACGTAAGAGGTTTTACATGTAGTGCCTACTTCTACAAGAATTGTACTGTTATATATTTAGAAAATGTTTTCATTTCTGTGGTGGCTGTTCCAAGTAGTTTTATGTAGAAAGCCTTGTTTAAAAAGCAACGACTAGTGAGCTCTGGCAGGGGGGTTAAGGTTGTTCGGGCAGGGTAAATGAACGTGGTCCAGAAACACTGCTTTTTGGTCAAGTGGGTAAAATAGAAACTGAACGATGCTCTTGCTTGCCAAGCTGTGTGCGGCTCTGTGTTCCGTCGTGGAATTTCCTGTTGTGTGTTTTCAGTTTAGGAAAACAGATAATTTGGTTTACGCTTTGATTGCAATACTTTGCTGCACTGCTTTTCTGATAGTACTCTCGGGATAACAATCGTGAGGGTTTTTTTTTTTTCATATTTTATGTATTTTATTACATGATATTTCAGACTGCAGTGCCTAACAAAACTGCTACAATTTTACTGTAAACAGCTCAGCCCTAGCTCGGCCTCTGCCATTTCTAGAAGTTGTTCCAAAACCATCACGTGGCTTGGCCCAGTTAAATACAATTAGCAATCTCTATTCTGTAAAGGTACTTAATGGAGCCATTGTGCAGGGTGAACTGGTTTTCACATTGGGATGCAGTGAGGTTTATACAAGTTAAGGTCAGGGTCAGGGGTCGGGGTTGTGGTCAGCGTTGGAGTCAGGGGTCGGTGCCAGGGTGAGGGTCACGGTTGGGGTCAGGAGTCAGGGTCGGAGTGGGGATCAGGGTCGTGGTCAGTGCCGGGGTCAGGGGTCAGGATTAGGGTCGGGGTTAGTGTCGGGGTCAGGGTCGAGGTCAGCCATCAGGGTCGGTGTCGGAGTAAGGGCCAGGGTCAGGGTTGGGTATGGGATTAAAAGGTCAAAAGGTCAGGGTCGGTTTCCAGGTCAGGGTCCGGGACGTAGTCAGGGTCGGGGTCAAGGTCGGCATCAGGGTTGGGGTTAGTGTCAGGGTTGGTGTCATGGTCAGGGTCGGGGTTAGGGTCAGTGTCGGGGTCAGGGTTTGGGTTGGGGTCGTGGTCAGGCGTAGGAGTCAGGGTCGGGGTCAGTATTGGAGTCAGGGGTTGGGGTCAGCGTCAGGATCAGCATCGATGTTAGGGTCAGGGGTTGGGATCGGGGTCAGGGTCACTGTCAGGGTCGGGGTCAGCGATCAGAGTCAGGGATGGGGTTAGGGTCAGTGTTGGGGTCAAGGTCGGGATAAGGGTCAGAGTCGTGGTCAGCATCGGATAAACAGATAATTTGGTTTACGCTTTGATTGAAATACTTTGCTGCACTGCTTTTCTGATAGTACTCTCAGGATAACAATCGTGAGGGTTTGTTTTTTTCATATTTTATGTATTTTATTACATGATATTTCAGACTGCAGTGCCTAACAAAACTGCTACAATTTTACTGTAAATGTATCTCAGCCCTAACTCGGCCTCTGCCATTTCTAGAAGTTGTTTCAAAACCATCACGTGGCTTGGCCCAGTTAAATACAATTAGCAATCTCTATTCTATAAAGGTACTTAATGGAGCCATTGTGCAGGGTGAACTGGTTTTCACATTGGGATGTAGTGAGGTTTATGCAAGTTAGCGCAGAGGTCACTGTCGGCCCTGTCCACATTGTGTGTGTTTTAGCTGGAGTTGCTGCGTATTGCTTGGGAAACACCCTCGGTTTGTTTCTGGGTTCTGCAGTACCTCCTCACGTAAAATTTCATGCAGGGAGTAACTGAAACAATTGTATAACTGGAGGGAATGGATAATGCAAGTGCCTTCCTATGGAGCTAGGGAACTCTTTTATTGATGTGAGGCCAGAGAATATCATAAGATCAGAAAGCGACTGTCTGCAGCAGCAAGAATGGTAATTAAGACCTGATATTGATCATCTACCCCTGTCTTGCATCTTTAGTCACTGAGGAAATGCCAATCCAAAAATTCCTACTTGCTGGTCCATAGGAAGAAGAATATTTTCTCTGTAATGATGACCCATTGGGGTTGTTTAGCCTGGAGAAGAGGAGGCTGAGGGGAGACCTCATTACTCTCTACAAGTACCTGAAAGGAGGTTGTAGAGAGGAGGGAGCTGGCCTCTTCTTCCAAGTGACAGGGCACAGGACAAAAGTGGATGGCCTCAAGCTCTGCCAGGGGAGATTTAGGCTGGAGATTAGGAGGAAGTTTTTCACACAGAGGGTCATTGGGCATTGGAGTAGGCTGCCCCGGGAGGTGGTTGATTCCCCTTCCCTGGAGGTGTTTAAGGCACAGGTAGATGAGGTCCTGAGGGACATGGTTTAGTGTTTGATAGGAATGGTTGGACTCGATGATCCGATGGGTCCCTTCCAACCTGGTTGTTCTATGTTTCTATGAAATTGTTAAGTCTTGAATCCAGTGGCTGTATTAATATCAAGTTCATGCTCTTCATTGAATTTTAAGGCAGAGAGTCTGGAATCCATTCAAACAGGTGGGAGGGGAAGGAGCCCTCTGTCTGACCAAATATATGCATCTCCACGATCTAGGCATGTTTCAAACTCCTTTCACACTCAAAGTGCATAAAGGCTCCGTGCATTTCGTAACATTTCTCAATGTCCCTTTTATCGGTACAGCTTTTTACTGTTTGAGCATTTGTTAGTTTGGCTTAAATTGCAGGCATTTAAAGGGCTTAGGCCGGAAGTTTTCTTTGGAAAGCTCAGTGTAGGGCATCCTATAGTCCTGTAAGTGCAGTACAGCTCAAAGTAATAATTATGAGTGATGAATGCCTTACAAGGCAGTCATTCTGATGGTGCTTTCCTGTCCCTGGAATGCCATTCGCCTTTGGCTTAGGTAAGCAAAGTCCCAACGGTGACACGCTTTTGTCTTTCTCACGAAGTGCCATCTTGAAAATGAATCAATCTCTTCAAATCAGGCATGCTCAAAAATTAATCTTGAGAGGGAAAACCATCTACTGCTATTGATGTTGTTTATGAAATGTTTATGATGCTGAAAAGGCAGCACCCACGAGCATTAGTCATACCTGAATATTCTAAGCAGTCACTACGGAAGCTTAAAATATTTGAATGTATAAAAGTAGTAGGAGCCACTGGGAAACATCTATTCTTTTATTGTGTATTTAGATTTGTAAAACTTGTTTTAGGGATTAAATGATTGTGTACAGTTCAATAGCTCTTACTCTTATAATGACTTTTTAATGGTGCAAGGTTATAGCCCGTGTGATTTAAAGAAAGGAGAGGGGAGGGAGACTACATCCACAAAACCCCTAGCGGTGAAACACGAACCCATTAAAACGATTTTTGTGAATTAGTCATTTCTGCAGTGCTTTTTGCAATGGTACTACTCTAAGGAATGTAATTAATATTAATCCACGGGGAATTAAAGGTCCATCTGATTATTTCTGACCCGATGAACTGTTTTCTGAAGCAATGGTCACTCAGGGGTCGGGGTTCACAACTTGAAATATGTTAGTAACTCCAATTCAAAGACAGACTTTATGGCTGTGCACTTCTATCCGTATAGAATGTTTTTTTAAACAAAATACTCACAAATATGGTGGCTTAACTCTAGTGTGACTAATTGCAGTGAGGAATATGATCTTGCAGTTTCAGTCACGGTATTGCTTGTTTAAAAAAAACAATGACGTCACCATCAAATAAACATTTTCTGTCTTCCGTCTGTACTTTCAATGTCTTTATTTTTACTCTTTACTCTAACTTACTTCAACATAGAAAAAACCCCACTTAAGCACTTAAGAAAAACAAATAAAAAGCTTATTTCAAAGGAAAGTCTCATCTGACTTGCAGGCTTCAAAATTCATTTCTGTTTTTTTCCTCATTACTGACATAATGAAAATAAAATAATTGAATTCATATCATAGAATCATTTGGTTGGAAAAAACCTTTGAGATCAGAGTCAAAAGATGAGGAGGCTGAGGTGCTCAACAACTTTTTTGCCTCAGTCTTCACTGACAAACGTGCTATATATATATATGCGCATATATATATACACACACATATACACGTATATATATATACATATCTATAAACTGTGTCAAAGTCTTTACTGAAGTCCAGGAAGATCCATCCACAGCCTTTCCCTCGTCCAGTAGTTGAGTTACTTTATCAGAAAAGGTGATCAGGTTTGTTAGGCAAGACCTGCCTTTTGTGAACCCGTGTTGTATGGAACTTACTGATATGCTGCTTAAAATTGTATCTCAGAGAGTAAAATATTCACTGTACTCTGGACAGTTTTTAACAAGGATTATTGATACTTAATGGGTAAATAATGTATATGCAGATAACTTATATAATTTTAATCAAGCCTGGCTGTGCTACTTACATAAAAACTTTCATTAAACCACTAACACATTACACTTAAGTTTCCCAGTGACAGCAGAGAGCTTGGCTCTCTCCTTCCACTGCGCGTGCGGCACCCGGGCCGCAGTACCGAGTTTCGGTCACCCGGTGGCAGCAGAGAGCATCGCGTTAATCGATACACTCGGCAGTACCGCGATTGTACCACCGAGTGGCAGCAGAGAGACGAGGTAATCAATTCGGGCTGCGCTTTCCTCCGTCTGTTTTTCCTTCTCTGTCCTTCAAATAGCAACACAGTTTCTCCAAGCATTCTGCTTCAGAAACAGTCACCTCTGGATAGGCGCACACTCTCCTGGGTGGAAAACTGGTTGGCTGGAGGGCCCAGAGAGCTGTGGGAAATGGTGTTAAATGCAGCTGGAGGCCAGTGACTAGTGGTGCTCCCCAGGGCTCAGTGCTGGGTCCAGCACTGGTCAGCGTCTTCATCAATGACCTGGATGTTGGCATTGAGCGCACCCTTAGTAAGTTTGAGGACAACACTTAGCTGGGGAAAAGCGTGGATCTGCTGGAGGGTAGGGAGGCCCCAAAGGGATCTGAAGTGGCTGGACCACTGGGCAGAGTCATAGAATCATAGAACAACCAGGTTGGAAGAGACACACAGGATCGAGTCCAGCTGTTCCTATCAAACACTAAACCATGCCCCTCAGCACCTGGTCCACCTGAGCCTTAAACACCTCCTGGGAAGGTGTATCAACCACCTCCCCAGGCAGCCTGTTCCAGTGCCCAATGACCCTTTCTGTGAAAATTTTTTTCCTTAGGTCGAGCCTAAATCTCCTCTGGCAGAGCTTGAGGCCATTCCCTCATGTCCTGTCCCCTGCCACTTGGGAGAAGAGGCCAGCTCCCAGCTCCACAACTTCCTTTTAGTTAATTGTAGAAAGCAATGAGGTCTCCTCTCAGCCTCCTCTTCTCCAGGCTAAACAACTCCAACTCTCTCAGCTGTTCTTTACAAGGCCTGTTTTCCAGCACCTTCACTAGCTTTGTTGCTCTTCTCTGGACTCACTCCAGAGCCTCAACATCCTTCTTGTGCTGAGGGGCCCACAACTGAACACAGGATTCGAGGAGCGGCCTCACCAGTGCTGAGTACAGAGGGAGAATTACCTCCCTGGAGTCCAATGGCATGAGGTTTAACAAGGTCAAATGCCAGGTCCTGCTTCTATGATTCTACGCATTACATAATCATATTCTCATGCACCATTTAGATAGAATTGACCATTGATTAAGCACTTTTGATATGTCTCATACAGTAGCAAAGTCACAGAGACTGCTATTTTTCAGCAACCAACGAATCGGCGAACTCTAAAGGGCATTTTCAACTTTTTGTTATTGATCCTCTTCTTGCCCTTCTCCCAACAACCTTACCATTGCATGCAGCCACATCTTTTGTGTAGTCATCAGGCTAAAATGTCCAGGCTGAGAAGCTAACCGTAATAGCAGACCCCGGACATAAGAGGAAAGGCTCTGAAACTCCTGTATTTACATCAAGGGCAGAGACAGCCTGTGCTTCTATCAGCTGAGTTGCGGCCCTTCCTCTCACAGAACTAACTCGATACGATTGCTGCCGCAGTATCATTAATCAGGCTCCAGCGTCAGGGGCCCGTGAATCCCAGGCACGTACAAAAAGCAAGTCAGCTCAGGTCCCGTGCCTCTGAGTTACGGAGAAACAGCAAGAGGAGTAAAGGAGAGCATCGAGATACACAGTGAATGTAAAAGCCGGAACAGCAACAGTGAGCAATACAAAGGGATAGGGAAAGAAAAAGAGAGATGGAAAGAGAGAAAAAAAAGAAAGAAAAACAAAGCATTTTCAGGTGCAGAGAAAGAACAAACTGCAAGGATCAAGCCAGGGAAATTGTGGGGGAAAAGAATGAGAAATACAGAATAGGACAAAGATGGAAAAGAAAAAAAAAGCACGGGCAGAGAACAGATCCTGAAGACTGGGAAAAAGAGAGGAAAGAGCACAGAGAAATAAAAGGGCAGGGTTATACGGATCCCAGGAGACAAAAATTGTAGCAGCACAATAAATGAAAGGAACCAAAAAGTCCGCCTTTAAAATGTTTGCTATCCAGTCCCACCACTGTCGCAACAAGCAGCAGTGCAGTGAAAGCACACTTTCTATTATTTCTCATAAGGATGCTTTCAGGCATAATAACAGCAGGGCTCTTGCCGAGAATGTAGAGTAGAGTCAATCAAACACAGCTGCTCCCCAGACCATATTTATACCTTTGAGAGAGTTCGCCCCACCCTATTCACAGGTGATGTGTGTGAAGGCCCAGAGTGTATATAAGCCCAAGGCCTTGTCTGGGGAGGCCATTAAGCCTCTGGTTTCCCTTGAGGTTGGAGCTCTGCTGCTGTTTTAACTCCTTGTGTCTGATGAGGGCATGCTGGAATGGTAAGATTTTTTTTTTTTTTTTTTTTTTAACAGTACTTTGTCTATGGGGCAACTTGTTGCTGTTTTTCATTCTGGGCAGGGGGGTGGGGGATGGCGATGCATTCATCCTAGAGTCTCTACAGTTTGTTGCTGGCACCATATGGGGGATAAAAATTTATGTTAGCTAGGGCACTGCTTTTCTTGAATTGAGCTCCTAAAGCCTGAAGCGGTCTCATGTTTTGATGCTGTGCTTTTCTGTTTCTTTTTTTCTTGTGGATACTGAAGAGGAATCCAGTGACTGAAGGATTATTTCCATTAGTGGACCTGATTTAGGCAGCTTTGGCCAAGGAGAGCTTCAGCGGTGACCTTCTGAAAGCTAAGTTGAGGGAACAGAGTTGATAAGCGGGAGGTGGCACGGGGTTAGCACGGAGTGGTTTTGAAGGTAGCCTAGGGGAGAGGTCTGTGCAGGGAGAGATCTCTTTTTGGGCGGGTGAAGGCAGAGGGGCCTACTTTTCAGCCCAAAGCCTGCACGGGCAGGGCAGTTCCAGCTTCTATGTGGTGTTGTCTAGTTTGTGTAGTCACCGTGCTGTGTCTGAAATATTCTGCAGGTCTTGAAGTCCTCTTGATCCTTATTCTCGGACTTGGTCCGTGCATCCTCAGCATCTTTAGGTCTTTAAAAGGGGCATCTTGCCCGTTAATCTTGCCTGTTGCGTCCACATCTCTTTGGAACCATGCACGGTTCTTTGCTTATTCGGGGCTGCCGTAGGTTCTCCCTCGGAGCCCTGTCCTTTGCCTTGCCCATTGGCATGCATGGTCCCAGGAGTCCTCCTCGTTGCCGTGACTTTTGTTTTGTTCCCATTTCACAGTGTTAGTCTTGTGTGTTTTGGTGCTCGGGGCGTCTTTGTGTCTGGTTGGAGCTGCTCTGCCCGGTGCTTGGAGGAGGCGATAGGAGTCAGCAGAAGTAATGTGGCCTGATTCTGGGCTTAACATTTTGACGTGACTAGAAGTTGCAGTCTAGGGCAGCCTGTTACATGGCAGAATGAGCAGCCCTCGGTGTGGTGGGTGAGGAGGGTATTTTCTGCTAGTCTCTGGAGCCACGGAGGGGGATAACCAAAACAGCGTGGGAGAATCCATTGGAGCGGTAGCGAAGGGGGTGGAATGCTGAGAAGGTGGCAATTAACATTTGGGTTTGGTTGTGGACTAGCTTTGGTTGGCTGTAATGCGCAGTCGGGTCCATCTGAGTAAAAGCAGGGCAGAGGCTTGGAATACTTTGGTCATTGCTGAGTATCAGGGTGACTGCTTTGCTGTTGTGTTTTTCAGATGTAGAAGGCTGACCTGTGAGCGGACGGGCACGGATGGAGTTGCGTGCAGGTAGAGTGTCAGAGCGAGGTGGGTCTGCTGTGGTTGTCGGTGGGAAGATGTGACCAGAAGATGTGACTATACAACTAGATAATGGGTTTTGTTTTTGCTTTGAAGGCACGCCGCAATGGGCATAGCAAGAGAGTCGGAGGAGCTGGCTTGGATGAGGAGAGCACAGGTGAGTTGCATGAAGCAGCAGTAGTTGTTCATATGTCCTCCAGTCTCTGATGTCCTTTACTGCTTGTGTTTTACAGGTGGAGCACATCCTCGACATGGCAGCCCAAGATGATGGTGGCCAGGTGTGTGAGCAGTCAAGGTAATGTAGGGAGAGTTGGGATTTGCCGGGGGCTGCCTGTCTATTTGGGTTATATCCAAGCACGTATTTTATTGCAGGTTTATCAGGCGGATTCAGAGGGGCCAAGCTTTGTGTCAGCAGCTGGAGCGAGAAGGTGAGGTGATTGTCTGTATTGGTGCCTAAGAGCCCAGTACTATGTAGCCACTCAGCCTTGCGTTTCTGGTTCTGGCACGTGCTGTTCGGGGACACTCTGGAAAAAGGGTGAGCGTCTGAGGGGAGACTGGTTTGTTGTGAGCAGGTGCATGGGACTGTATATTTCTCATCGGCACAAAAGCTATTTTGCCTCTTGGAACTGCAGGTGCCCCGGGCCGTGACAGCTGCCCATCCTGATGTTTGAGCGAGCAAAGGGCAGGTGAGCAGCATGCAAGTTTTGCAGTGGGTGAGGTAGCAAAGTACAAGATGTTGTCAGCGAGCAGTGCGGTGGTGATGGTTGGCACTATGTCTTCCTATGTGTTTTTCCTCTTGCAGATGCTGAAGAGGAACCCGGTGACCGCAGGATTATTTCCACTAGCGGATGTGATTTGAACTGTTTTGGCTGACGAGGTCTTCATTCGTGGCCGTCTGAAAGCTAAGTTGAGGGAGCAGAGTTGGGAAGCGGGAGGCAGTTTGGGGATAGTGGGGATGGGTTTTGAAGGTAGCCTAGGGGAAAGGTCTGTGCGGGGAGAGTCTTTTTGAGGTTAGTGAAGGCAGAGGAGCCTACTTGTCAGCCGAAACGCTGCACGGGCAGGGCAGATCCAGCTTCTATCTGGTGTTGTCTAGATTGTGTAGTCACCATGCATGCTGTGTCTGAGATGTTCTGCAGGTTTTGAAGTCCTCTTGATCCATGTTCTGGTACTTGTTCTGTGCATCCCCTGCATATTTAGGCCTTTAAAAGGCTCACCTTGCCCCGCCGTTCACCTTGCCCCGCCGTCCACATATATTTGGAACCAGGCGTGGTTCTTTGTTTATTCAGGGCTGCCGTAGGTTCTCCCTTGGAACCCTGTCCTTTGCCTTACCCACTGGCATGCGTGGTCCCAGGAGTCCTTCTTGTTGCCATAACTGTTGTCCCCAGATCACAGTGTAGGTCTTCTATGTTTTGGTGTGCTGGGTGTCTTTGTTTGGTTGGAGCTGCGCTGCCCAGTGCGTAGAGGAGGCAGTAAGAGTCAGTAGAGGTACTCTGGCCCGATTCTGTTCTTGTTGTTTTGATGTGACTAGACATTGCAGTCTAGAGCTGTCTGTTATTTGGCAGAATGAGCGGCCGTAGGTATGGTGGGAGAGGAGGGTAGTTTCTGCTAGTCTCTGGAGCCACAGAGGGGACAACCAAAACAGTGTGGGAGAAGCCATTGGAGACGTAGCAAAGGGGTTTGAATGTCAAGGGAGAGGCAATTAATATCTGGGTTTGGTTATGGACTAGCTTTGCTTGGTTGCAATGCGCAGTCGGGGCCGTCTGAGTAAAGGCAGGGCAGAGGCTTGGAATACTTTAGTCATTGCTGAGTATCAGGGTGACTGCTTTGCTGTTGTGTTTTTCAGATGTAGAGGTCTGACCTGTGCACCAGAGATGGAGTTGCATGCGGGTAGGATGTCACAGCTAGGTGGGTCTGCTGTGGTGTTTGTGGGAAGATGTGATAGGTGGCTATATTACTAGATAATGGGTTTTGGTTTTGCCTTGAAGGTACGCGGCAATGGGCAAAGCAGGAGGGTGTCGGAGGAGCTGGCTTGGATGCGGAGAGCACAGGAGATTTGCATGAAGCATCAGTTTTTGCTCATGTGTCTTCCAGTCTCTGAAGTCCTTTACTGCTTGTGGTTTACAGGTGGAGCGCATCCTTGACATTGCAGCCCAAGATGATGATGGCCGGGTGGGTGAGCAGTCAAGGTAACGTAGCGGGAGATGGGATTTGCCTGGAGCTGCCTTTCTCTTTGGGTTATGTCCAAGCATGCGTTTTCTTGCAGGTTCATCATGTGGAGTCAGAGGGGCCAAGTTTCGTGTCAGCTAAATGGCGTGAGAAGGTGAGGTGGTTGCCTGAATTTGTGTCTAAGAGCCCAGTACTATGTAGCGACTCAGCCTTGCGTTTCTGGTTCTGACAGGTGCTGTTTGCGGAGCTTCTGGAAAGAGGGTGAGCGTCTGAGGGGAGACTGAGTAGTTTTAAGTAGGAGCATGGGACTGAAGCTTGCTCGTTGACACAAAAGCTGTTTTGCGCCTTGGAAGTGCAGGTGCCCCCGACCGTGACAGCTGCCCATCCTGATGTCTGAGCCAGCAAGGGGCAGGTGAGCAGAGTGCAGTTTTGCAGTGAGTGAGGTAGCAAAGTACAAGATGTTGTCTGCGAGCAGTCTGGTACCGAATGGCAGGCACTGTGTTTTTCTCTTTTGTTGTTTTTTTTTGTCTTGCAGATGCTGAAGAGGAACCCGGCGACTGCAGGATTATTTCAATTACAGGATGTGATTTGAGCTGCTTTGGCCGAGGAGAGCTTCATTCGTGGCCGTCTGAAAGCTAAGTTGAGGAAGCAGACTTGGAAGCAGGAGGCGGCTTGGGGATAGCAGGGAGTGGTTTTGAATGTAGCCTAGGGGAGAGGTCTGTGCAGGGAGAGTCCTCTTGGGGTGGGTGAAGGCAGAGGGGCCTAGTTGTCAGCCGAAACGCTGCACGGGCAGGGCAGTTCCAGGTTCTATCTGGTGTTGTCTAGTTTGTATAGCCACCGTGCTGTGTCTGAGATTTTCTGCAGGTCTTGATGTCTTCTTGATCCTTATACTCTGACTCGGTCCGCGCATCCTCTACATCTTTAGGTCTTCAAAAGGCACATCTCGCCCGTTCATCTCGCCCATTGCATCCACATCTCTTTGGAACCAGGCACGGTTCTTTGCTTATTCAGGGCTGCCGTAGGTTCTCCCTCGGAGCCCTGTCCTTTGCCTTGCCCATTGGCACGCGTGGTCCCAGGAGTCCTCCTAGTTGCCGTGACTTCTCTTTTGTACCCAGTTCACAGTGTGGGTCTTGTGTCTTTTGGTCTTCTGGGTGTCTTTGTGTCTGCTTGGAGCTGCTCTGCCTGGTGCATAGAGGGGGTGATAGGAGTCCGCACATGCACGTTGGCCCAATTCTGGGCTTAACATTTTGACGTGACTAGACATTGCAGTCTAGGGCCGTCTTTTTCTCGGCAGAACGAGCAGTCCTAGGTGTGGCGTGTGAGGAGGGTAGTTCCTGCTAGTCTCTGGAGCCACGGAGGGGATGACTAAAACAGCATGGGAGAAGCCATTGGAGCGGTAGTCCGAGGGGTTTGAATGCCGAGGGAGCAGCACTTAACGTTTGCATTTGGTTGTGGCCTAGATTTCTTGGCTGGCACGGGCAGTCAAGGCAGTGTGAGCAAAAGCAGGCAAGAGGCTTGGAATTCTTTGGTCGTTGTGGAGAGTCAGGGCGACTCCTTTGCTGTTGTGTTTTTCAGATGTAGAGGGCCGAGCTGCTCTCTGAGGGGCACGGATGGAGTTGTGTGCAGGTAGAGTGTCAGAGCGAGTGGGGTCTGCTGTGGTTGTCGGTGGGAAGATGTGACTGGCGGCTATACAGCTGGATAATGGGTTTTGGTTTTGATTTGAAGGCACGTGGAAATGGGCAAAGCAGGAGAGTGTCAGAGGAGCTGGCTGGGATGACGAGAGCACCGGTAGGTTGCGTGAAGTAGCAGTTTTCACTCATGTGTCTTGCAGCCTCTGAAGTCCTTTACTGCTTGTGTTTTACAGGTGGAGCACATCCTCGACATGGCAGCCCAAGATGATGGTGGCCGGGTGGGTGAGCGGTCAAGGTAACGTAGCCTGGGGTGGGATTGGCTGGGAGTTGCATTTGTCTTTGGGTATGTACAAGTGTGTATTTTCTTGCAGGTTCATCATGTGGATTCGTAGGGGCCAAGCTTCGTGTCAGCCAATGGTGTGAGAAGGTGAGGTGGTTGTCTGAATTGGTGTCTAAGAGCCCAGTGCTATGTAGCAACTCAGCCTTGCATTTCTGGTTCTGGCAGGTGCCGTTGGCGGAGCCTCTGGAAAGAGGGTGGATGTCTGAGGGGAGACGGAGTCGTCTTGAGGAGGAGCATGACAGTGTACGTTTCTCATTGGCACAAAAGCCATTTTGCCTCATGGAAGTGCTGGTGCCCCTGGCCGTGAGAGCTGCCCGTTCTGATGTTTGAGCCAGCAAGGGGCAGGTGAGCAGAATGTAGTTTTGCAGTGGGCGAGGTGGCATAGTACCAGATGTTGTCAGCGAGCAGTGTGGTGCTGATTGTCGGCATTGTGTTTTTCTGTTCTTCATTTTTTCTTGCAGATGCTGAAGAGGAACCCAGCGACTGCAGGATTTTTTCCATTACTGGACCCGGTTTGGGCTGAATTATCCAGGAGAGCTTCATTTGTGGCCGTCTGAAAGCTAAGTTGATGGAGCAGTATTTGTAAGCCAGAGACAGGTTTGGGAACAGCGGGGACAGGTTTTGATGGTAGCCTAGGGGAGAGAAGTCTGTGCAGGGAGAGTTCTCTTGGGGCGGGTGAAGGCAGAGGGGCCTATTTGTCAGCCCAAACTCTGCACGGGCAGGGCAGTTCCAGCCTCTATGTGGTGTTGTCTAGTTTTTGTAGGCACTGTGCTGTGTCTGAGATTTTCTGCAGGTCTTGATGTCCTCTTGATCCTTCTTCTCAGACTTGTTTTGTGCATCCTCAGCATCTTTAGGTCTTTAAAAGGCTCATCTTGCCCCGTTCATCTTGCCCCGTTCATCTTGCCCCGTTCA
This sequence comes from Coccyzus lansbergi, assembly GCA_033558105.1. Lineage (NCBI taxonomy): Eukaryota > Metazoa > Chordata > Aves > Cuculiformes > Coccyzidae > Coccyzus > Coccyzus lansbergi. The sequence continues at coordinate 46,686 of JAUMJK010001744.1, read as the reverse complement.
TCTTGCCCCGTTCATCTTGCCCCGTTCATCTTGCCCCGTTCATCTTGCCCCGTTCATCTTGCCCCGTTCATCTTGCCCCGTTCATCTTGCCCCGTTCATCTTGCCCCGTTCATCTTGCCCCGTTCATCTTGCCCCGTTCATCTTGCCCCGTTCATCTTGCCCCGTTCATCTTGCCCCGTTCATTCCACATCTCTTTAGAACCATGATGTCTTGATGTCCTATTGATCCTTATACTCGGACTTGGTCCGCGCATCCTCAGCATCTTTAGGTCTTTAAAAGAGCCATCTTGCCTGTTCATCTCACTCGTTGCATCCACATCTCTTTAGAACCATGCACGGTTCTTTACTTATTCAGGGCTGCCGAAGGTTCTCCCTCGGAGCCCTGTCCTTTGCTTTGCACACTGGCATGTGTGCTTTCAGGGGTCGTCCTTGTTGCAGCGAGTTTTCTTTTGTCCCCAGATCACAGTGTGTGTTTTGGTGTTACGGGAGTCTTTGTGTCTGGTTGGAGCTGCTCTACCTGGTGCTTGGAGGAGGCGATAAGAGTCAGCATGTGTATGTTGGCCCAATTGTGGGCTTAATGTTTTGATGTGAATAGATGTTGCAGTCTAGGGTTGTCTGTTACTTTGCAGAATGAGCAGCCCTAGGTGTAGCATTTGTGGAAGGTAGTTTCTGCTAGTCTCTCCCTGGAGGGGAAGACCAAAACTGGGTGGGAGAATGCATTGGAGCGGTAGCCGAGGGTTTTCAATGCCGAGGAATGGGCACTTAATGTTTGGGTTTGGTTGCTGACTAGCTTGGCTTGGTTGTAAGGCATAGTATAGGCAGTGTGAGAAAAAACTGGCAAGAGGCTTGGAATTCTTTGGTTGTTGCTCAGCATCAGGGCGACTGCTTTGCTGTTGTGTTTTTCAGATGTAGAAGGCTGAGCTGTGCTCTGAGGGTCACGGATGGAGTTGCGTGCAGGTAGAGTGTCAGAGCAAGGTGGGTCTGCTGTGGTTGTCGGTGGGAAGATGTGACTGGTGCTGATATGACTGGATAACAGGTTTTGTTTTCAGTTTGAAGGATCAAGGCGATGGGTAAAGCGGTGGAGTGTCGGAGGAGCTGTCTGGGATGAGGAGAGCACCGGTGAGTTGCGTGAAGCAGCAGTTCTTGCTCATGTGTCTTGCAGCCTCTGAAGTCCTTTACTGCTTGTGGTTTACAGGTGGAGCGCATTGTCGACGTGGCAGTCCCAGATGATGGTGGCCGAGTGGGTGAGCGGTCAAGGTAACGTAGCGGGAGGTGGGATTTGCCTGGAGCTGCCTTTCTCTTTGGGTTATGTCCAAGCATGTGTTTTCTTGCAGGTTTATCGTGCATGTTCAGAGGGGCCGAGCTTTGTGTCAGCTAAATGGCATGAGATGGTGAGGTGGTTGCCTGAATTGGTGTCTAAGAGCCCAGTACTATGTAGCGACTCAGCCTTGCATTTCTGGTTCTGGCAGGTGCTGTTCGGGGAGCCTCTGGAAAAGGGCGAGCGTCTGAGGGGAGTCAGAGTCTTCGTGAGGAGGAGCGTGGGAGTGTACGTTTCTCATCGGCACAAAAGCCATTTTGCCTTTTGGAAGTGCAAGTGCCCCCTGGCCGTGAGAGCTACCCGTCCTGATGTCTGAGCCATCAGGGGTAGGTGAGCAGAATGCAGTTTTGCAGTATGTTAGGTGGTGTAGTCCCGAGTGTTCTCAGCGAGCAGTGTGGTGCTGACGGTTGGCACCGTGTTTTACTGTTTGTTCTTTCATTTTCTGACAGGCGCTGAAGAGGAACTCAGCGACTGCAGCATTATTTCCATTAGCGGACGTGGTTTGGGCTGATTTGGCCAGGAGAGCTTCATTTGTGGCCGTCTGAAAGCTAAGTTGAGGGAGCAGAGTTGGGAGGCGGCTTGGGGACAGCGGGGCTGGGATTTGAAGGAAGCCGAGGGGAGAGGTGTGTGCAGGGAGAGCTCTCTTGGGGCGGGTGAAGGCAGAGGGTCCTGTTTGTCAGCCCAAACCCTGCACGGGCAGGGCAGTTCCAGCCCGTATCTGGTGGTGTTGCCTAGTTTGGGTAGTCACCATGCCGTGCCTGAGATTTTCTGCAGGTCTTGATGTCCTCTTGATCCTTCTTCTTGGACTTGGTCCGTGCATCCTCAGCATCATTAGGTCTTCAGAAGGGGCATCTCGTCTGTTCATCTTGCCCGTTGTGTCCACATCTCTTTGGAGCCATGCACGGTTCTTTGCTTATTCAGGGCTGCCGTAGGTTCTCCCTCGGAGCCCTGTCCTTTGCCTCGCATATTGGCATGCGAGGTCCAAGGAGACCTCCTTGTTGCAGTGACTTTTCTTTTGTTCCCATTTCACAGTGTTAGTCTTGTGTGTTTTGGTGCTCGGGGCGTCTTTGCCTTGTTGGAGCTGCCTTTCTCTTTGGGTTATGTCCAAGCATGTGTTTTCTTGCAGGTTCACCATGCGGAGTCAGAGGGGCCAAGTTTTGTGTCAGCTAAATGGCGTGAGAAGGTGAGGTGGTTGTCTGAATTGGTGTCTAAGAGCCCAGTACTATGCAGCAACTCAGCCTTGCGTTTCTGGTTCTGGTAGGTGCTGTTCGGGGAGCCTCTGGAAAAGGGTGAGCGTCTGAGGGGAGACGGTGTCGTCGTGAGGAGGAGCGTGGGAGTGTACGTTTCTCATCGGCACAAAAGCCATTTTGCCTCTTGGAAGTGCAAGTGCCCCTGGCCGTGAGAGCTGCCCGTCCTGATGTCTGAGCCAGCAAGGGGCAGGTGAGCAGAATGCAGTTTTGCAGTATATTAGGTGGTGTAGTCCCGAGTGTTCTCAGCGAGCAGTGTGGTGCTGACGGTTGGCAACGTGTTTTACTGTTTGTTCTTTCCTTTTCTGACAGGCGCTGAAGAGGAACCCAGCGACTGCAGGATTATTTCCATTAGTGGACGTGCCTTGGGGTGATTTGGCCAGGAGAGCTTCATTCGTGGCTGTCTGAAAGCTAAGTTGAGGGAGCAGTGTTTGTAAGCGGGAGGTGGTTTGGGGACACCGGGGATGGGTTTTGATCGTAGCCTAGGGGATAGAAATCTGTGCAGGAAGAGTCCTTTTTTTCCAGGTGAAGCAGAGGGTCCTATTTGTCAGCCCAAACTCTGCACGGGCAGGGCAGTTCCAGCCTCTATGTTGTGTTTTCTAGTTTGTGTAGTCACTGTGCTGTGTCTTGGATTTTCTGCAGGTCTTGATGTCATCTTGATCCTCCTTCTCGGATTTGTTCCACGCATCCTCAGCATCTTTAGGCCTTTAAAAGGCTCATCTTGCCCTGTCCATCTTGCCCCGTCCATCCACATCTCTTTAGAACCATACGTGGTTCTTCAGTTATTCAGGGCTGCCGTAGGTTTTTCCCTTGGAGCCCTGTCCTTTGCCTTGCCCATTGGCATGCGTGGACCCAGGAGTCCTCCTCGTTGCCTTGACTTTTCTTTTGTCTCCACCTTATGGTGTGGGTCTTGTGTGTGTTGGTGTTCAGTGTGTCTTTGTCTGGTTGGAGCTGCTTTGCCTGGTGCGTAGAGGAGGCGATAGGAGTCAGCACAGGTATTCTGGCCTGAATCAGGGCTTACTGTTTTGACGTGACTAGATGTTGTAGTCTAGGTCTGTCTGTTAATTGAAGAATGAGCAGCCCTAGGTGTGGTGGGTGAGGAGGGTGGTTTCTGCTAGTCTGTGGAGCCACGGAGGGGGCCAACCAAATCTGCGTGGGAGAAGCCATTGGAGCGGTAGCCGAGGGGTTTGAATGCCGAGGGAGCAGAGCTTAATGTTTGGATTTGGTTGCAGGCTAGCTTGGCTTGGCTGTACTGCGTAGTCAAGGCAGTGTGAGTAAAAGCAGGCAAGAGGCTTGGAATTCTTTGGTCGTTGCTCAGCACCAGGGTGACTCCTTTGCTGTTGTGTTTTTCAGAGGTAGAGGGCTGAGCTTTGCACTGAGGGGCATGGATAGAGTTGTGTGCAGGTAGAGTGTCAGAGCGAGGTGGGTCTGCTGTGGTTGTCAGTGGGAAGACGTGACTGGTGGCTGTACGACTAGATAATGGGTTTTGTTTTTGCTTTGAAGGCACGAGGCAATGGGCAAAGCAGGAGAGTGTCGGAGGAGCTGGCTGGTATGTGCAGAGCACCGGTGAGCTGCATGAAGCAGCAGTTTTCACTCATGTGTCTTGTAGCCTCTGAAGTCCTTTACTGCTTGTGTTTTACAGGTGGAGCACATCCTCGACATGGCAGCCCGAGATGATGTTGGCCGGGTGGGTGAGCGGCCAAGGTAATGTAGCGGGAGGTGGGATTTGCCTGGAGCTGCCTTTGTCTTTGGGTTATGTGCAAGCATGTGTTTTCTTGCAGGTTCATCGTGCGGAGTCGGAGGGGCCAAGTTTCATGTCAGCTAAATGGCGTGAGAAGGTGAGGTGGTTGTCTGAATTGGTGTCTAAGAGTCCAGTACTATGCAGCAACTCAGCCTTGCATTTCTGAAAAGAAAAGCAAAGCATTTTCAGGTGCAGAGAAAGAACAAACTGCAAGGATCAAGCCAGTGAAATTGTGAGGGAAAAGAATGAGAAATACAGAATAGGACAAAGATGGAAAAGAAAAAAAAAAAAGCACGGGCAGAGAACAGATCCTGAAGACTGGGAAAAAGAGAGAAAAGAGCACAGAGAAATAAAAGGGCAGGGTTATATGGATCCCAGGAGACAGAAATTGTAGCAGCACAATAAATGAAAGGAACTAAAAAGTCCGCCTTTAAAATGTTTGCTATCCAGTCCCACCACTGTCGCGACAAGCAGCAGTGCAGTGGAAGCACACTTTCTATTATTTCTCATAAGGATGCTTTCAGGCATAGTAACAGCAGGGCTCTTGCCGAGAATGTAGAGTAGAGTCAATCAAACACAGCTGCTCCCCAGACCATATTTATACCTTTGAGAGAGTTCGCCCCACCCCATTCACAGGTGATGTGTGTGAAGGCCCAGAGTGTATATAAGCCCCAGGCCTTGTCTGGGGAGGCCATTAAGCCTCTGGTTTCCCTTGAGGTTGGAGCTCTGCTGCTGTTTTAACTCCTTGTGTCTGATGAGGGCTGGAATGGTAAGGTGGTTTTTTTTTTTTTTATCAGTACTTTGTCTATGGGGCAACTTGTTGCTGTTTTTCATTCTGGGCAGGGGGGTGGGGGATGGCGATGCATTCATCCTAGAGTCTCTACAGTTTGTTGCTGGCACCATATGGGGGATAAAAATTTATGTTAGCTAGGGCACTGCTTTTCTTGAATTGAGCTCCTAAAGCCTGGAGCGGTCTCATGTTTTGATGCTGTGCTTTTCTGTTTCTTTTTTTCTTGTGGATACTGAAGAGGAATCCAGTGACTGAAGGATTATTTCCATTAGTGGACCTGACTTAGGCAGCTTTGGCCAAGGAGAGCTTCAGCGGTGACCTTCTGAAAGCTAAGTTGAGGGAACAGAGTTGATAAGCGGGAGGTGGCTCGGGGTTAGCACGGAGTGGTTTTGAAGGTAGCCTAGGGGAGAGGTCTGTGCAGGGAGAGATCTCTTTGGGTGGGTGAAGGCAGAGGGGCCTACTTTTCAGCCCAAAGCCTGCACGGGCAGGGCAGTTCCAGCTTCTATGTGGTGTTGTCTAGTTTGTGTAGTCACCGTGCTGTGTCTGAAATATTCTGCAGGTCTTGAAGTCCTCTTGATCCTTATTCTCGGACTTGGTCCGTGCATCCTCAGCGTCTTTAAAAGGGGCATCTCACCCGTTGGGTCCACATCTCTTTGGAGCCATGCACGGTTCTTTGCTCATTCAGGGCTGCCGTAGGTTCTCCCTCGGAGCCCTGTCCTTTGCCTTGCCCATTGGCACGCGTGGTCCCAGGAGTCCTCCTCGTTGCCGTGACTTTTCTTTTGTCCCCAGTTCACAGTGTGGGTCTTGTGTGTTTTGGTGCTCTGGGTGTCTTTGTCTGGTTGGAGCTGCTCTGCCTGGTGTGTAGAGGAGGAGATAGGAGTCAGCAGAGGTAGTGTGGCCTATTTCTGGGCTTAACGTTTTGACGTGACTAGACGTTGCAGTCTAGGGCAGTCTGTTACGTGGCAGAACGAGCAGCCCTCGGTGTGGTGGGTGAGGAGGGTATTTTCTGCTAGTCTCTGGAGCCACGGAGGGAGGTAACCAAAACAGCGTGGGAGAATCCATTGGAGCGGTAGCCGAGGGAGTAGAGCTTAATCTTTGGGTTAGGTTGTGGACTAGCTTGGCTTGGCTGTACTGTGCAGTCGAGGCAGTGTGAGCAAAAGCAGGCAAGAGGCTTGGAATTCTTTGGTTGTTGCTCAGCGTCAGGGCGACTGCTTTGCTGTTGTGTTTTTCAGAGGTAGAGGGCTGAGCTGCACTCCGAGGGGCATGGATGGAGTTGCGTGCAGGTAGAGTGTCAGAGCGAGGTGTGTCTGCTGTGGTTGTCGGTGGGAAGATATGACTCGTGGCTATATGACTAGATAATGGGTTTCGTTTTTGCTTTGAAGGCACGTGGCAATATTTGAAGTGGGAGAGTGTCAGAGGAGCTGGCTGGGATCAGGAGAGCACCGGTGAGTTGAGTGAAGTAGCAGTTCTTGCTCATGTGTTGTGCAGCCTCTGAAGTCCTTTACTGCTTGTGTTTTACAGGTGGAGCACATCCTCGACATGGCAGCCCAAGATGATGGTGGCCGGGTGGGTGAGCGGTCAAGGTAACGTAGCCGGGGGTGGGATTGGCTGGGAGTTGCCTTTGTCTTTGGGTATGTACAAGTGTGTATTTTTTTGCAGGTTCATGATGTGGATTCATAGGGGCAAGCTTTGTGTCAGCCAATGGCGTAAGAAGGTGAGATGGTGGTCTGGATTGGTGTCTAAGAGCCCAGTACTATGTAGCAACTCAGCTTTGCATTTCTGGTTCTGGCAGGTGCTGTTCGGGGAGCCCCTGGAAAAGGGCAAGCGTCTGAGGGGAGATGAAGTCTTTGTGACAAGAAGTGTGGGAGTGTACGTTTCTCATCGGCACAAAAGCCATTTTGCCTTTTGGAAGTGCAAGTGCCCCAGGCCGTGAGAGCTGCCCGTCCTGATGTCTGAGCCAGCAAGGGGCAGGTGAGCAGAATGCAGTTTTGCAGTGGGGAGGTGGCATAGTACCAGATGTTGTCAGCGAGCAGTGTGGTGCTGATGGTTGGCATTGTGTTTTTCTGTTTCTTTACTTTTTTTCTTGCAGATACTAAAGAGAAACCCAGCGACTGCAGGATTATTTCAATTATAGGATGTGATTTGAGCTGCTTTGGCCGAGGAGAGCTTCATTTGTGGCCGTCTGAAAGCTATGTTGTGGGATCAGTATTTGTAAGCCAGAGACAGGTTTGGGAACAGCGGGGACAGGTTTTGATGGTAGCCTAGGGGAGAGAAGTCTGTGCAGGGAGAGTTCTCTTGGGGCGGGTGAAGGCAGAGGGGCCTATTTGTCAGCCCAAACTCTGCACGGGCAGGGCAGTTCCAGCCTCTATGTGGTGTTGTGTAGTTTTTGTAGGCACTGTGCTGTGTCTGAGATTTTCTGCAGGTCTTGATGTCCTCTTGATCCTTCTTCTCAGACTTGTTTTGTGCATCCTCAGCATCTTTAGGTCTTTAAAAGGCGCACCTTGCCCCGTTCATCTGGCCCCGTCATTCCACATCTCTTTAGAACCATGATGCCTTGATGTCCTATTGATCCTTATACTCGGACTTGGTCCGCGCATCCTCAGCATCTTTAGGTCTTTAAAAGAGCCATCTTGCCTGTTCATCTCACTCGTTGCATCCACATCTCTTTAGAACCATGCACGGTTCTTTACTTATTCAGGGTTGCCGTAGGTTCTCCCTCGGAGCCCTGTCCTTTGCTTTGCACACTGGCATGTGTGCTCTCAGGGGTCATCCTTGTTGCAGCGAGTTTTCTTTTGTCCCCAGATCACAGTGTGGGTCTTGTGTATTTTGGTGTTATGGGAGTCTTTGTGTGTGGTTGGAGCTGCTCTGCCTGGTGCTTGGAGGAGGCGATAAGTGTCAGCAGATGTATGTTGGCCCAATTCTGGGCTTTATGTTTTTTATGTCATGATGTTGCAGTCTAGGGTTGTCTGTTACTTTGCAGAATGAGCAGCCCTAGGTGTAGCATTTGTGGAAGGTAGTTTCTGCTAGTCTCTCCCTGGAGGGGAAGACCAAAACTGGATGGGAGAATGCATTGGAGCGGTAGCGGAGGGTTTTCAATGCCGAGGGATGGGCTCTTAATGTTTGGGTTTGGTTGCGGACTAGCTTGGCTTGGTTGTAAGGCATAGTATAGACAGTGTGAGAAAAAGCCGGCAAGAGGCTTGGAGTTCTTTGGTTGTTGCTCAGCATCAGGGCGACTGCTTTGCTGTTGTGTTTTTCAGATGTAGAGGGCTGAGCTACGTGCTGAGGGTCACGGATGGAGTTGCGTGCAGGTAGAGTGTCAGAGCGAGTGAGGTCTGCTGTGGTTGTCGGTGGGAAGATGCGCCTGGTGGCTTTTCAACTAAATAATGGGTTTTGTTTTTGCTTTGAAGGAACGAGGCAATGGGCAAAGCAGGAGAGTGTCAGAGGAGCTGGCTGGGATGAGGAGAGCACCGGTAGGTTGTGTGAAGCAGCAGTTTTTGTTCATGTGTCTTGCAGCCTCTGAAGTCCTTTACTGCTTGTGGTTTACAGGTGGAGCACATTGTAGACATGGCAGTCCCAGATGATGGTGGCCGGGTGGGTGAGCGGTCAAGGTAACGTAGAGGGGGATGGGATTCAGTGGGAGCTACCTTTGTCTTTGGGTATGTACAAGTGTGTATTTTCTTGCAGGTTCATCATGCGGAGTCAGAAGGGCCAAGTTTCGTGTCAGCTAAATGGCGTGAGAAGGTGAGGTGGTTGTCTGAATTGGTGTCTAATAACCCAGTACTATGCAGCAACTCAGCCTTGCGTTTCTGGTTCTGGCAGGTGCTGTTCGGGGAGCCTCTGGAAAAAGGCGAGCGTCTGAGGGGAGAGGGAGTCTTTGTGTTGAGAAGCGTGGGAGTGTACGTTTCTCATCGGCACAAAAGCCATTTTGCCTCTTGGAAGTGCAAGTGACCCCTGCCGTGAGAGCTGCCCATCCTGATGTCTGAGCCAGCAAGGGGCAGGTGAGCAGAATGCAGTTTTGCAGTATATTAGGTGTGTAGTCCCGAGTGTTCTCAGCGAGCAGTGTGGTGCTGACGGTTGGCACTGTGTTTTACTGTTTGTTCTTTCATTTTTCTGACAGGTGCTGAAGAGGAACTCAGCGACTGCAGCATTATTTCCATTAGCGGACGTGGTTTGGGCTGATTTGGCCAGAAGAGCTTCATTTGTGGCCGTCTGAAAGCTAAGTTGAGGGAGCAGAGTTGGGAGGCGGCTTGGGGACAGCGGGGCTGGGATTTGAAGGAAGCCGAGGGGAGAGGTGTGTGCAGGGAGAGCTCTCTTGGGGCGGGTGAAGGCAGAGGGTCCTGTTTGTCAGCCCAAACCCTGCACGGGCAGGGCAGTTCCAGCCCGTATCTGGTGATGTTGCCTAGTTTGTGTAGTCGCCGTGCCGTGCCTGAGATTTTCTGCAGGTCTTGATGTCCTCTTGATCCTTCTTCTTGGACTTGGTCCGTGCATCGTCTACATCTTTAGGTCTTCAGAAGGGGCATCTCGTCTGTTCATCTTGCCCGTTGTGTCCACATCTCTTTGGAGCCATGCACGGTTCCTTGCTTATTCAGGGCTGCCGTAGGTTCTCCCTCGGAGCCCTGTCCTTTGCCTTGCCCATTGGCATACGTGGTCCCAGGAGTCCTCCTCGTTGCAGTGACTTTTCTTTTGTTCCCATTTCACAGTGTTAGTCTTGTGTGTTTTGGTGCTCGGGGTGTCTTTGTGTGTGGTTGGAGCTGCTCTGCCCGGTGCTTGGAGGAGGCGATAGGAGTCAGCAGAAGTAGTGTGGCCCGAATCTGGGCTTAACATTTTGATGTGACTAGAAGTTGCAGTCTCGGGCAGTCTGTTACATCTCAGAATGAGCAGCCCTCGGTGTGGTGGGTGAGGAGGGTATTTTCTGCTAGTCTCTGGAGCCACGGAGGGAGGTAACCAAAACAGTGTGGGAGAATCCATTGGAGTGGTAGCTGAGGGGTTTGAATGCCGAGGGAGCAGAGCTTAATCTTTGGGTTTGGTTGCGGGCTAGCTTGGCTTGGCTGTACTGTGCAGTCGAGGCAGTGTGAGCAAAAGCAGGCAAGAGGCTTGGAATTCTTTGGTTGTTGCTCAGCGTCAGAGCGACTGCTTTGTTGTGTTTTTCAGAAGTAGAGGGCTGAGCTTTGCACCGAGGGTCACGGATAGAGTTGCGTGCAGGTAGAGTGTCAGAGCGAGGTGGGTCTGCCGTGGTGTCAGTTGAAAGAATGACTGGTGGCTATACGACTAGATAATGGTTTTTGTTTTTGCTTTGAAGGCACGAGGCAATGGGCAAAGCAGGAGAGTGTCGGAGGAGCTGGCTGGGCTGCGGAGAGCACCGGTGAGTTGCGTGAATCAGCAGATTTCGCTCATGTGTCTTGCAGCCTCTGAAGTCCTTTACTGCTTGTGGTTTACAGGTGGAGCGCATCCTTGACACGGCATTCCCACATGATGGTGGCCGGGTGGGTGAGCGGTCAAGGTAACGTAGCGGGAGGTGGGATTTTCCTGGAGCTACCTTTCTCTTTGGGTATGTACAAGTGTGCATTTTCTTGCAGGTCCATCAGGCGGAGTCAGAGGGGCCAATTTTCGTGTCAGCTAAATGGTGTGAGAAGGTGAGGTGGTTGTCTGAATTGGTGTCTAAGAGCCCAGTACTATGTAGTGACTCAGCCTTGCGTTTCTGGTTCTGGCAGGTGCTGTTTGGGGAGCCTCTGGAAAAGGGCGAGCGTCTGAGGGGAGACAGAGTCTTCGTGAGGAGGAGCGTGGGAGTGTACCTTTCTCATCGGCACAAAAGCCATTTTGCCTCTTGGAAGTTGAAGTGCCCCCTGCCGTGAGAGCTGCCCGTCCTGATGTCTGAGCCAGCAAGGGGCAGGTGAGGAGAATGCAGTTTTGCAGTGGGCGAGGTGGCATAGTACAAGATGTTGTCAGCGAGCAGTGCGGTGGTGATGGTTGGCACTGTGTTTTATTGTTTCTTCTTTTATTTACTTACAGATACTGGAAGAGGAACCCAGCGACTGCAGCATTATTTCCATTAGCGGACGCAGTTTGGGCTGATTTGGCCAGGAGAGCTTCATTTGTGGCCGTCTGAAAGCTAAGTTGAGGGAGCAGATTTGGGAGGCGGGAGGTGGTTTGGGGACAGCGGGGACAGGTTTTGATGGTAGCCTAGGGGAGAGAAGTCTGTCCAGGGAGAGTCCTTTTTTTCCAGGTGAAGCAGAGGGTCCTATTTGTCAGCCCAAACTCTGCACGGGCAGTGCAGTTCCAGCCTCTATGTGGTGTTACGTAGTTTTTGTAGCCGCTGTGCTGTGTCTTGGATATTCTGCAGGTCTTGATGTCCTCTTGATCCTTGTATTCAAATTTGTTCCGTGCATCCTCAGCATCTTTACATCTTTAAAAGGTGCATCTTGCCCCGCTCATCTTCTTGCCCCGCTCATTTTCTGGCCCCTTTAGTCCATATCTCTTTAGAACTTTGATGTCTTGATGTCCTATTGATCCTTATACTCGGACTTGGTCCGCGCATCCTCAGCATCTTTAGGTCTTTAAAAGAGCCATCTTGCCTGTTCATCTCACTCCGTTGCATCCACATCTCTTCAGAACCATGCACGGTTCTTTACTTATCCAGGGTTGCCGTAGGTTCTCCCTCGGAGCCCTGTCCTTTGCTTTGCACACTGGCATGTGTGCTCTCAGGGGTCGTCCTTGTTGCTGCAACTTTTCTTTTGTCCCCAGATCACAGTGTGGGTCTTGCGTGTGTTTTGGTGTTACGGGAGTCTTGGTGTCTGGTTGGAGCTGCTCTGCCCGGTGCTTGGAGGAGGCGATAAGTGTCAGCAGATGTATGTTGGCCCAATTGTGGGCTTTATGCTTTTTATGTCAGTAGATGTTGCAGTCTACGGCTGTCTGTTACTTTGCAGAATGAGCAGCCTTAGATGTAGTGGCTGAGGAAGGTAGTTTCTGCTAGTCTCTCCCTGGAGGGGAAGACCAAAACTGGGTGGGAGAATGCATTGGAGCGGTAGCTGAGTTTTCTCAATGCCGGGGGAGTGGCACTTAATGTTTGTGGACTAGCTTTCCTTGGCTATAGTGTGCAGCAGTGGCGATGTGAGTAAAAGGAGGACAGAGGCTTGGAATTCTCTGGTCGTTGCTCAGCGTCAGGGCGACTGCTTTACTGTTGTGTTTTTTCAGATGTAGAGGGCTTAGCTGCGCGCTGAGGGTCACGGATGGAGTTGCGTGCAGGTAGAGTGTCAGAGCGAGTGAGGTCTGCTGTGGTTGTCGATGGGAAGATGTGACCGGTGGCTATACGACTAGATAATGCTTTTTGTTTTTGCTTTGAAGGCACGAGGCAATGGGCAAAGCAGGAGAATGTCAGAGGAGCTGGCTGGGATGACGAGAGCACCGGTAGGTTGTGTGAAGCAGCAGTTTTTGCTCATGTGTCTTGCAGCCTCTGAAGTCCTTTACTGCTTGTGGTTTACAGGTGGAGCGCATCGTTGACGTGGCAGTCCCAGATGATGGTGGCCGGGTGGGTGAGCGGTCAAGGTAACGTAGCGGGAGGTGGGATTTGCCTGGAGCTGCCTTTCTCTTTGGGTTATGTCCAAGCGTGTGTTTTCTTGCAGGTTCATCATGCCGATTCAGATGGGCCAATTTTCGTGTCAGCTAAATGGCGTGAGAAGGTGAGGTGGTTGTCTGAATTGGTGTCTAATAACCCAGTACTACGCAGCAACTCAGCCTTGCGTTTCTGGTTCTGGCAGGTGCTGTTCGGGGAGCCTCTGGAAAAGGGCGAGCGTCTGAGGGGAATCAGAGTCTTCGTGAAGAGGAGCGTGGGAGTGTACGTTTCTCATCGGCACAAAAGCCATTTTGCCTCTTGGAAGTGCAAGTGACCCCTGCCGTGAGAGCTGCCCATCCTGATGTCTGAGCCAGCAAGGGGCAGGTGAGGAGAATGCAGTTTTGCAGTATGTTAGGTGGTGTAGTCCCGAGTGTTCTCAGCGAGCAGTGTGGTGCTGACGGTTGGCACCGTGTTTTACTGTTTGTTCTTTCATTTTCTGACAGGCGCTGAAGAGGAACTCAGCGACTGCAGCATTATTTCCATTAGCGGACGTGGTTTGGGCTGATTTGGCCAGGAGAGCTTCATTTGTGGCCGTCTGAAAGCTAAGTTGAGGGAGCAGAGTTGGGAGGCGGCTTGGGGACAGCGGGGCTGGGATTTGAAGGAAGCCGAGGGGAGAGGTGTGTGCAGGGAGAGCTCTCTTGGGGCGGGTGAAGGCAGAGGGTCCTGTTTGTCAGCCCAAACCCTGCACGGGCAGGGCAGTTCCAGCCCGTATCTGGTGGTGTTGCCTAGTTTGTGTAGTCGCCGTGCCCTGCCTGAGATTTTCTGCAGGTCTTGATGTTCTCTTGATCCTTCTTCTTGGACTTGGTCCGTGCATCCTCAGCATCATTAGGTCTTCAGAAGGGGCATCTCGTCTGTTCATCTTGCCCGTTGTGTCCACATCTCTTTGGAGCCATGCACGGTTCTTTGCTTATTCAGGGCTGCCGTAGGTTCTCCCTCGGAGCCCTGTCCTTTGCCTTGCCCATTGGCACGCGTGGTCCCAGGAGTCCTCCTCGTTGCAGTGACTTTTCTTTTGTTCCCATTTCACAGTGTTAGTCTTGTGTGTTTTGGTGCTCGGGGCGTCTTTGTGTCTGGTTGGAGCTGCTCTGCCCGGTGCTTGGAGGAGGCGATAGGAGTCAGCAGAAGTAGTGTGGCCCGAATCTGGGCTTAACATTTTGACATGACTAGAAGTTGTAGTCTAGGGCAGTCTGTTACATCTCAGAATGAGCAGCCCTCGGTGTGGTGGGTGAGGAGGGTATTTTCTGCTAGTCTCTGGAGCCACGGAGGGAGGTAACCAAAACAGCGTGGGAGAATCCATTGGAGCGGTAGCGAAAGGGGGTTGAATGCTGAGAAGGTGGCAATTAACATTTGGGTTTGGTTGTGGACTAGCTTTGGTTGGCTGTAATGCGCAGTCGGGTCCATCTGAATAAAAGCAGGGCAGAGGCTTGGAATACTTTGGTCATTGCTGAGTATCAGGGTGACTGCTTTGCTGTTGTGTTTTTCAGATGTAGAAGGCTGACCTGTGAGCGGACGGGCACGGATGGAGTTGCGTGCAGGTAGAATGTCAGAGCGAGGTGGGTCTGCTGTGGTTGTCGGTGGGAAGATGTGACCAGAAGATGTGACTATACAACTAGATAATGGTTTTTGTTTTTGCTTTGAAGGCACGAGGCAATGGGCAAAGCAGGAGAGTGTCGGAGGAGCTGTCTGGGCTGCGGAGAGCACCGGTGAGTTGCGTGAATCAGCAGATTTCGCTCATGTGTCTTGCAGCCTCTGAAGTCCTTTACTGCTTGTGGTTTACAGGTGGAGCACATCCTCGACATGCAGCCCAAGATGATGGTGGCCGGGTGGGTTAGCGGTCAAGGTAACGTAGCGGTAGGTGGGATTTGCCTGGAGCTGCCTTTCTCTTTGGATAATGTGCAAGCATGTGTTCTCTTGCAGGTTCATCATGCAGAGTCAGAGGGACCAATTTTCGTGTCAGCTAAATGGTGTGAGAAGGTGAGGTGGTTGTCTGAATTGGTGCCTAAATGCCCAGTACTATGTAGCGACTCAGCCTTGCGTTTCTGGTTCTGGCAGGTGCTGTTTGGGGAGCCTCTGGAAAAGGGCGAGCGTCTGAGGGGAGACAGAGTCTTCGTGAGGAGGAGCGTGGGAGTGTACCTTTCTCATCGGCACAAAAGCCATTTTGCCTCTTGGAAGTTGAAGTGCCCCCTGCCGTGAGAGCTGCCCGTCCTGATGTCTGAGCCAGCAAGGGGCAGGTGAGGAGAATGCAGTTTTGCAGTGGGCGAGGTGGCATAGTACAAGATGTTGTCAGCGAGCAGTGCGGTGGTGATGGTTGGCACTGTGTTTTATTGTTTCTTCTTTTATTTACTTACAGATACTGGAAGAGGAACCCAGCGACTGCAGCATTATTTCCATTAGCGGACGCAGTTTGGGCTGATTTGGCCAGGAGAGCTTCATTTGTGGCCGTCTGAAAGCTAAGTTGAGGGAGCAGATTTGGGAGGCGGGAGGTGGTTTGGGGACAGCGGGGACAGGTTTTGATGGTAGCCTAGGGGAGAGAAGTCTGTCCAGGGAGAGTCCTTTTTTTCCAGGTGAAGCAGAGGGTCCTATTTGTCAGCCCAAACTCTGCACGGGCAGGGCAGTTCCAGCCTCTATGTGGTGTTACGTAGTTTTTGTAGCCGCTGTGCTGTGTCTTGGATATTCTGCAGGTCTTGATGTCCTCTTGATCCTTGTATTCAAATTTGTTCCGTGCATCCTCAGCATCTTTACATCTTTAAAAGGTGCATCTTGCCCCGTTCATCTTCTTGCCCCGTTCATCTTCTTGCCCCGTTCATCTTCTTGCCCCGTTCATCTTCTTGCCCCGTTCATCTTCTTGCCCCGTTCATCTTCTTGCCCCTTCAGTCCACATCTCTGTAGAACTTTGATGTCTTGATGTCCTATTGATCCTTATACTCGGACTTGGTCCGCGCATCCTCAGCATCTTTAGGTCTTTAAAAGAGCCATCTTGCCTGTTCATCTCACTCGTTGCATCCACATCTCTTTAGAACCATGCACGGTTCTTTACTTATTCAGGGTTGCCGTAGGTTCTCCCTCGGAGCCCTGTCCTTTGCTTTGCACACTGGCATGTGTGCTCTCAGGGGTCGTCCTTGTTGTTGCGACTTTTCTTTTGTCCCCAGATCACAGTGTGGGTCTTGCATGTGTTTTGGTGTTACGGGAGTCTTGGTGTCTGGTTGGAGTTGCTCTGCCCGGTGCTTGGAGGAGGCGATAAGTGTCAGCAGATGTATGTTGGCCCAATTCTGGGCTTTGATTTTTATGTCAGTAGATGTTGCAGTCTAGGGTTGTCTGTTACTTTGCAGAATGAGCAGCCTTAGATGTAGTGGCTGAGGAAGGTAGTTTCTGCTAGTCTCTCCCTGGAGGGGAAGACCAAAACTGGGTGGGAGAATGCATTGGAGCGGTAGCTGAGGGTTTTCAATGCCGGGGGAGTGGCACTTAATGTTTGTGGACTAGCTTTCCTTGGCTATAGTGTGCAGCAGTGGCGATGTGAGTAAAAGGAGGACAGAGGCTTGGAATTCTCTGGTCGTTGCTCAGCGTCAGGGCGACTGCTTTGCTGTTGTGTTTTTCAGATGTAGAGGGCTGAGCTGCACGCTGAGGGTCACGGATGGAGTTGCGTGCAGGTAGTGTCAGAGCGAGTGAGGTCTGCTGTGGTTGTCAGTGGGAAGATGCGCCTGGTGGCTCTACAACTAGATAATGGGTTTTGTTTTTGCTTTGAAGGCACGAGGCAATGGGCAAAGCAGGAGAATGTCAGAGGAGCTGGCTGGGATGACGAGAGCACCGGTGAGTTGGATGAAGCAGCAGTTTTTGCTCATGTGTCTTGCAGCCTCTGAAGTCCTTTACTGCTTGTGGTTTACAGGTGGAGCGCATCGTTGACGTGGCAGTCCCAGATGACGGTGGCCGGGTGGGTGAGCGGTCAAGGTAACGTAGCGGGAGGTGGGATTTGCCTGGAGCTGCCTTTCTCTTTGGGTTATGTGCAAGCGTGTGTTTTCTTGCAGGTTCATCATGCCGATTCAGAGGGGCCAATTTTTGTGTCAGTTAAATGGCGTGAGAAGGTGAGGTGGGTGTCTAAGAGCCCAGTGCTATGCAGCAACTCAGCCTTGCGTTTCTGGTTCTGGCAGGTGCTGTTTGGGGAGCCTCTGTAAAGAGGGCGAGCGTCTGAGCGAAGACAGAGTCTTCGTGAGGAGGAGCGTGGGAGTGTACGTTTCTCATCGGCACAAAAGCCATTTTGCCTCTTGGAAGTGCTGGTGCTCCCTGCCATCAGAGCTGCCCGTTCTGATGTCCTAGTCAGCAAGGGGCAGGTGAGCAGAATGCAGTTTTGCAGTGGGCGAGGTGGCATAGTACAAGATGTTGTCAGCGAGCAGAGTGGTGGTGACGGTTGTCACTGTTTTTCTGTTTGTTTTGCAGATGCTGGAAGAGAAACCCAGCAACTGCAGCATTATTTCAATTATCCTCTACTATTTCCAGTAGAGGCGATGTGAGTAAAAGCGGGTAAGAGGCTTGGAATTCTTTGGTCGTTTCTGAGCTTCAGGGAGACTGCTTTGCTGTTGTGTTTTTCAGAAGTAGAGGGTCTAGCTGTGTGCCGAGAGGCACAGATTTTGTTGTGTGCAGATAGTGTCAGAGCGAGGTGTGTTTGCTGTGGTTGTCAGTGGGAATCTGTGACCGGTGGCTCTACAACTAGATAATGGGTTTTGGTTTGGGTTTGAAGGCACATGGCCATGGGCAAAGCAGGAGACTGTCATAGTTGCTGGCTGGGATGCGGAGAGCACCGTTGAGTTGCGTGAAGCAGCAGAAGTTGATGCGTCTTCGTATCCATCTTACGTACTCAATCATCGAATAAATTTGTGTTTGGTTTGATTGCAGAATAGCTTTTCTGGGATGTAATTTGCAGAAGAATTCATCTTGCTTACAGCAATTGCCTGGCTTGTAGTTTTCAGCACGTCACGAATTATTAGGGTGACTTTTTTGTTGTTGGGTTTTTGAGATCAAGAGGGTTTGGTTTTGTATCTAAGTCTTCTAATGGAATTTTCAGTACGGTGTGATAGTGGGGTGGGTCCAACGTGGTTTTGGTGGGTAGATGTTAGCGACGGTGACGAGATTTTCAACTGTGGCTTAGCGTTATCTGAACATACACTGACAGTCAGTGAGGACAATGGCTACTTTTTATAAATCACAGTTATTGTTCTGGTATCTTAAGTTTCATTAATTTTCAAGCACCTTTTTTGGTTTGCATTTTGTCATCTGTCTCTCACCGCTCTGTAATGTTCTGATGAAGGCTGTGCCTCTGAGCTGTCAAGGTAACGGTACAGGAGATGGGAATTGCTGGGCAAAACCTGTGTATTTCGGTAGCGTCTCGGCTCTTCCCTCCTATCGCACGTGCTGCACGCTCCCTCATTGCATCAAAGCTTCATTTTAACAAATGGTCTGAGAACCGAGGAGGTTGTTGTCCAAATGTATATCTAAGATTTAATATTATATGGCACTGCAGTTGAGCACTTACGTATGGTTTTGCAGGTAGCACACAGGCTCCCTTGGGAACGGCACGCGCTTTGACGGTGAGCTTAGTAGCGGAGGTGTAAGGTGACTACCACCCTGGTTTTGAAACATTACTTTTGTCTCATTATCTTAGGTGCCCAAGATGCTGTCAGCTACATCATCTGACATTCCCGAGCGAGCGTGGAGCGGTCGAGTAGGATACCACGGCAATTTCACAGCGGGGACGTGCGGGTGTAGCGCAACATGTTAGCGGTGAGCAGCGGGTTGCCGCTTGTCGGCACTTTGTCTTTTTTTCGGTTTGATGCAGATGATGAATAGGAAGCGTCCGATGGTAACATCCTTCCAGTTAGGCTAAGCGTTTCGAGCTTTTCACGGCAAGGGCAGCTTCAGGCTGTTTTTGCTCATACATTGAGGGAGTACGGCTGCGCAAGAGTACTTTTTGGGCAGGTAAACCGGGTCGGGGGTTACTTTTCAACCCAATACTAGTCTGTGCTAAGCAGGGGAGTTCCAGCCCGAGTCTGTGTTATTTTGTATTTTATGTCTTCAGTCTGCCGTGTTTTTCATTTACTGAAGATCTTTGCGTTGTATTTTTGCTCGAGACGCACATCACGTGCCTCCTAGCGCTATTCCTAGGATTCCGGATGCTTTTGCCTATTGTGTTGGCTTTAGCCCCTCGTTCCATCCCTTCAGCTATCTCTGTATAGCTTTCCTACCCTTTAACAGATGGACACTTCCTCCTATTTTTAATGTCATTTATAAACTCGTTAAGGGTACATTTCCCATCATCCAGGTTCTCGGTGAAGATACCGAAGCGCAATCGATTCAGCCCCGAGCCCTCGGTAACGTGTCTCGTTTCTCGCCTCTGACGTAACCCTTCCCCTCGCAGAAGCTGCCAAAGCGGGCTCCCGCTTTACCGAGTCGGCGATGTGAAATGGAACCGTACGGAGGTCTGGCGGCCGCTCCATATCAGCAGACATCTCAAAGCCCATCGGTGCAGCAAAAATAAGTCTCAGAGAATGGGCAATTATGTCTCTGCCAGTCATTTTGCCTATCGGAATGCTCAAAGTGGCCCATGAGACAGCCCCCCCCAGTACAACACAGGTGTGTGGACATGCATCCTCACTGTGAAACAAAACAAGATTCAGAAGCGGTTCTCAAAACCAAAACAATAACATTTATGAGTTCCTTGAAATGGGAATATACTGATCTACAACCCTGCAATTGACCGGTGGGGACGGCAAGGCAATCCATCGTTTCTCAGACCACCGGTGCTATCTATCAGATCGGGCTGACCGGGACCCCAGATATTCAGAACAAACTATAATAGACTGACAGGAGCGAGCAGAAATGGGAACTCTGTCTCAGCCGGCCCGAACCCCCCTTCCTCCCACCACCCCCCCGATGTCATTTTGCAACTCACGGACACCGACCCAGAGCGTTTGCAGAAACTTCAGTCGCGGCAGCTTTGAGGAAACATCTAAAGACTATCATTGCACTCCGTACAGGTCGTATCGTCCTTCCCAAACCCTTATAGGATGGGACAAGAGACCCTCTCCGAATGAGCAAAGCCACCCTAAAGTAAAGTAAGTACAGCCGTCCCCTAAATTGGCCCAGAGACCCCAACACGAGCCCCAGTTACCCCTAAAATGTGCCTAGAGCACGTGCTTTCACCACAGTACCGTCTGTCCGTAGAAGCATTTTGAGCGGTACACCGTGAACGAATTATTCCTCTGGCTACACCTGTCTGTAAATGTTTCTAGAAATAGGGTGTTTCAACAGTAAGAGGGTGTCTGGGATGCTTTTCCGCGGCAAACCTTCACACAAACACGATGGAGCGTAGTTTAGCGTATAGCACGTATATTTGGTGACATACTACGGTTTAAATCGCATCTAACCACCTACTCTAACACGATTGATTATTTAGTTACATAATGATCGCTAATCACATACAAATAACAGAATAAATAGTTTAATGGGATTCTCTTTGTTTATGAAACGGTGAGTTGTAAACGGTGGGACGGAACGTCAACCGCAGCGTGTTAAACAACAAGAATAACAACTAAGATAACGGTAATTACTCTTATTTTCTTGTCACTCAGTCCTCGAGACCGACCGCTCGGATACGGCCATACCTTAACGACTCATCCCCCCTTCCCCGTGACACGCGATGACGTTCCAGGAGCGAAGCGTACTTGTCCTTTTGGGGAAAAATACGGATACGAAAACAGGTCTGCGTATATAAAGTTCTCTGAAATGATCGAGCGGCAGAAGCACTCGGAGGACCGTTCCCGGGTCCTCTCCGCTGCTCTATAAACTATACGTGCGTTAACAGTTAAATAAAACTATTGAGCAAAAGTTGCTTTGTTTCAATTATTTATAAAATTATTTATTCTTTATAAATTATTCCATTCAGAGTTTCACAATTCCTAAATTTCCACACGGTTTCAATTCAGGGGCACGAGCGACAACTTTTGACACTAAATTAAAGGACATTTTTCTTCTCATCTTCATTTGAACGGGTCAAGGCCCAGAATGGGGGAAAATGGAGGGACAGAGAAAGGAAAATGGGTCAAAAAGGAAAGCCCCCTCGTCTGCACCCGACGGCCGCTTTCTCTCGGTTCAAGGGAGCCTCGTTCCGTTCCGGCAAGGTACGCGGTGAACATCTCGCTTTACTATTATAGACGGAGGCAGAGGCGATCCGTTCACCTTATTCTCATCCTTTGTCACCATTTTCCCCTACGCATTCAGCAAAGGATGAAGAATCTCCTCCGTTGTTCCTTCATTATCGATCTATTTTAGAAGGATTTCTTTGTTATCGTTCAGACAATGAGCCAATCTGACTTCTAACCGGTCTTTAGCCCTTCTCATTCTTTTCTCGACACCATCCCACTTCATCTTCGTACTCCTCATTATTTACCCACCCCTCGTGCCAGAACACGTACATTTTCCTCCCTTTCCCCATTTCCAGCAAGAGCCTTTTACTCAGCCAGGCCCGTCTGCGGATGTCCGCATCCGCTCGGAGACGCTCTTCCTAAAGCATAGAATTGCTAGTCAAGAGAAAAATAACAGTAAGATTCTACGATTAGTAGAGATCCCGAGCCGCACACGCACGGAGGGCTCAACACCGGGAGCAGAGAGACAGAGAAAGAGACACCCGCAACGTGAGTCCAGAGATGACAAAAACGGGCACAGAAATGCAGAAACAAAGCACGGAGACCCAAACCCCAGGTACTCCAAAATGAATCATACAGTCATCGGGTTGGAAGAGACCCACTGGATCGTTGAGTCCGACCGTTCCCACCGATTTCTAAACTATGCCTCTCGGGACCTCATCCGACCGCACCTTAAACACCTCCAGGGAAGGTGAGTCAACCGCCTCCGCGGGCAGACATTTCCATCGCTCAATGACCCTTTCTGTGAAAAATTCTTTTCTTAGGTTGAGCCCGAACTTCCCCCGGCCGCGCGTGAGGCCATTCCCACTCATCCCGTCCCGGCAGAAGAGCCCAGCTCCCCCCTCTCCACAACCTCCTTTCATATAGTTGTAGAGAGCAATGAGGTCTACCCTCAGCTTCCTCTTCTCCAGGAGAAACACCCCCAGCTCTCTCAGCCACTCCTCATTGGGCCTGTTTTCCAGCCCCTTCACCGGCCTCATTGCTCTTCTCTGGGCTCGCTCTAGAGCCTTAGCACGTTTCTTGCCGTAAGGGGCCCAGAACCGAACACGGGATCCGAGGAGCGGTCTCACCGGTGCCGAGTACAGAGGGAGAATAACCTCCCTCGACCCGCCGGTCACACCATTTCCGATCCACGCCGAGACGCCCTCGGCCTTCTCGGACACCCGGGCACACCTCCGGCTCACGTTCAGTCTCTGTCAACCGACACCCCCTGGTCCCTGTCTCCTCCAGGCAGCTTTCTAGACAGACCTCTACTTTGTAGATCCGCATGGGGGTGTTGTCCCCCAAGCGCGTGACCCGCCATTTGTCCTCGTTTAACCTCACGCCATCGATCTCGGCCCAGGGATCCAGCCCGTTCGGATCCCTTTGCGGAGCCTCCCTAACCTCCGGCAGATCCACACTCCCACCCAGCTTAGCGTCGTCTGCAAACTCGCTAAGAATGTACTCGATGCCTTCGCCCAGTTTATCGATAAAGACATTGAATAGGGCTGGACTCAGCACAGAGCCCCGGGGACATCGCTCGTCACCGGCCTTCAGCCGGAGCGGACTCCATTTACCGCCGCTCTCTGGGCCAGGTCATCCGACCGGTTTTCCACCCGGGAGAGCGTTCGCTCTTCCAGTTCAGAGGGTGACAGCTTCCGAAGCAGAGCGCTATGAGAGACCGTATCAAAGGCTTTACCGAAGTCCAAGAAGACTACATCCGCAGCCTTTCCCTGATCCGACAGCCTAGTCGCTCGGTTATAGAAGGCAATCGGGTTAGTTTGGCGAGACCCGCCTTTCGTGAACCCGCGTCGACCGGAAATGCAAGCAGACAACCCCCAAATGCTTCAGAGACCAAACAAACCGAGTCCCTCAAACGGGCACAGACTCAAAAAAGAAGCCTCTGCCTCCACCGGATGGGACCCGAACCCCCACAGTCGAGTAAAGATGACACCCTGAACCGAGTACGGCGGTCCCCAACCTCGGCCCAGAGACCCCAACGTGAGGTTCGTTTACCCCTGAAAGAAGCCCAGAGCACACGCGTTCACTGCAGCGTCGTCTGTCCATAGAAGCATTTTGAGCGGTGCAGTCTGTACGAGTTATTCTGCCGGCCGCACATTTATGTAAACATTGCCAGAAATCGCGTATTTTAACAGTAAGAGGGTTCCCCGGCTGGCTTCCCGTGGCAAATTTTCAGGGGAACGCTATCGATAACCTTTTAGCATATAGCATTTGTACTGGGTGAGATAGTTTGGTTTAACTACTATTAATCACTTACAAATAACACAATTGATTATTTTGTAACGCAATGATTGTTACCCACGTACAAGTAACAGCATAAATACTTAAACCAATTGGATTCTCCCCAGTCATTTTTAAAGCTCAGTCCAGCAACGCCGCTCGCAGTCTCGCAAGTTCTCACTTAGCTTGCGGTTCACGTACAGGGGCACGAGGGAAAGCTTTTACCGCTAATTTGAAGGAGATGATCTTCTCGCCTTTATTCGGATCGGTCACGACCCAGGATGGCGGGAACCTCAAGGACAGAGAAGGGAAAACGGGCGAAAGAGGAAAACCCTCCCGTCCGGGGCAAACGACTGCTTCGTCTCGTTAATCTGCCCGTCCGCCGCCACCGGCCGACCGAAAAGCGGTTCCGTGCTACCACCGGATGGCCAAAACGCGGTACCGCAGCGTGAACCTATTGAGCCGGCTCTCTCCCCATCGGTTGACCGAAATGCCCTCCTCTGACCCTAGTCGGGATGCCGGAAAGCGGTATCGCAGTCTGAGCCGTCCGGGCCCGCTCTCCGCTTCTACCGTGTGACAAAAATGTCATTCTGCACCGTGAGTTATTAAAGCCGACCGTCTCGGAGCGACACACACACAGTACCGCAGCCTGAATAGATTAACCCGTCTCTCTTTTGCCACCGGGCGATTGAAATGTGCCGGTGCCCGGGTGCCCCGCACGCACGGTGAAGCGAAAGAACCGAGCTCTCTACTGTCACCGGGCAAGTTAAATAAAACATATCGGTTGTTTTATGGAATTTTTTACGTGAGTAGCTTGGCGAAGCTCGGTTTAAATTACTTAACTTAATTGCCCATACAATAATTATACAGTAACGCACACTTTAGATAGAACTGAGCAGCGCTTAAACACCGTTTAAGCGCAACATCGATCTGCGTCACACGGTAGCAAAATCACAGAGCCCGTGCTACTTCTCAGCAACCGATGAAGCGACAAACCGTACAGGGCATTTTCAACTCCGTCATCGATCCTTTTCTGACTTTTTTCCTACCAACCTTACCATTGTATATAGCCCCATCTTTTGCGTAGTCATCGGGCTCAAATGTCCAGGCCGAGATGAACAATAAAGCCGTCGCTGAGAAGCTAACCGTAATAACAGAGTCCAGGCGTAAGAGGAAAGGTTCTGAAACTCCTACATTTACATCGAGGACAGAGACAGTCTGTCCTTTTATCAGCTGTCTCGCGGCCCTTCTTCTCACAGAACTAACTCGATACGATCGCTGCCGCAACATCATTAGTCAGGCTCTAGCGTCAGGGGCCCGTGAATCCCAGGCACGTACAAAAAGCGAGTCAGGTAGCGTCCCGTGCCTCTAAGTTACAGAGGGTCCGGTCGGGGGAGAGGGGAAGAAAATGCCCTAAAGCTCCGCTACTTCAGACATTTTAGAGATATTCACACGTGGATCTTTTCAGCGGCACTTCTCCGAGCAGAAGCTTAGAGGAGCATTTTGGCCCAGCAACATTATTAAAGCCACGTGTATACGTAAAAATGAGCCGACTAGTTTGAAAGGCGTAAGGAGCCCTACGGACCGACATAGGATTACAGAAAAGGGCAAAGGACTACCGCTAAGATTCAGAAACGGCGAGAGGAACAAAAGGGAGCGTCGAGATACAGAGTGAATTTAAAAGCTGTAACAGCCATAGTGAGCAATACACAGAGATAGAGAAAGAAAAAGAGAGATGGAAAAAGAGAAAGAAAAGCAAGGCATTTTCAGGTGCATAGAAAGTACAAATAAACCTCAGAGACCGGGCTAGTGACATTGGGGGGAAAATGAAAAAAAAAATGCAGACCTGGAAAAAGATGAAAAAGGAAAAAAAGAACTACGGACACAAGACAGATACTAAAGACTGGGGGAAGCGGGGCAGGGTGGCGAGAAAGAGAAAACAACACAGAAAAATAAAAGAGTACGGGTACAGGCATGTCAGAGAATAAAAATTGTATCGCAGTACGCTAAATGAAAGGAACCGAGAAGTCCAGGTCTAAAATCTTTGCTATCTAGTCCCCTCACCGTCGCGAGAAGCGGCATCGCAATGAAAGCTCGCATACAGTTATTTCTCGTAAGAATGCTTTCGGGCATAGAAACGGCACAGTTCTTACCAAAAATGTAAGGTATAGAGACTAAAACACAGCTGCTACCCATTTCCTATTTATACCTTTGGGAGAGTTCACCCCACCCCCTTCACAGGTGACGCGCATGAGGGCCCAGGGTGTATATAAGCCCCAGGCCTTGCCCACAGAGTTCATTCAGCCTCTGGCTTCCCTGGAGGTCAGAGCTCTGCTGTCGCTTCACCTTTTTGCAGCCGATGAGGGTGTGCCGGAAAGGTAAGCTTATCATTTTTTTTTTTTTTTTTTCTTTTACCGTGCTTTGTCTTTGTTTAGCATTTTTGGTTATGGGGTAAGTTGTGGGTGTTCCTCAATCTGTGGGGTCGATACTTTCATCCTAGAATCTCTGCAGTTTGTAGCTGGCCCCTTACGGGACATAACAATTTAGATTTTAGTCCACTCGCCTAGAGGAGCGAGTCATTTCTGCGGGTCGGTGGAAGATACAGGGGACCAGGGGAACCCTGGGAAAGGCCGAGAAGTACAGCTCTCGAGGAATATCGGCTCGTAAGGGTCAAGGGATTAGAAAATATAGTGCCGGTTCTGTTAGGAAGAAGCAGGGTTCTTTGTCTGATTTTTCAGGGGTGGAGAAGGGTTTTAACGGTTTAGAACTGGGAAAGGGAGGTAAGTCTGTTCTTAGTAAGGTGCCGATCGGGCACTGCTTTTCTCACCTTGTGATTTTAAAGCACAATTGGTCTTGCCTTTTGGCAATTTCTCCTAAGAATGCTTTTGGGCATAGGAACGGCACGGTTCTTACCAAAAATGTAAGGTATAGTCACTAAAACACAGCTGCTTCCTATTTACACCTTTGAGAGAGTTCACCCCACCCCCTTCACAGGTGATGTGCATGAAGGCCTAGGGTGTATATAAGCCCCAGGCCTTGCCCACAGAGTTCATTCAGTCTCTGGCTTCCCTGGAGGTCAGAGCTCTGCTGCCGTTTCACCCTCTTGCAGCCGATGAGGGTGTGCCGGAAAGGTAAGCTTATCATTTTTTTTTTCTTTTACTGTGCTTTGCCTTCGTTTAGCATTTTTGGTTATGGGGTAAGTTGTGGGTGTTCCTCAATCTGTGGGGTTGATGCCTTCATCCTAGAATCTCTGCAGTTTGTAGCTGGCCCCTTACGGGACATAACAATTTAGATTTTAGTCCACTCGCCTAGAGGAGCGAGTCATTTCTGTGGGTCGGTGGATGATACAGGGGACCAGGGGAACCCTGGGAAAGGCTGAGAAGCCAATTTGCATATCAGGGGAATTTGATCTCGAGAAGTATCGGTTGCCGTAAACAATGTAGTCTCTGGGACTTCTCCTAAGAATGCTTTTGGGCACAGTAACGGCATGGTTCTTACCAAAAATGTAAGGTATAGTCAGCAAAACACAGCTGCTCCCCATTTCCTGTTTATACCTTTGAGGTAGTTCACCCCACCCCCTTCACAGGTGATGTGCATGAAGGCCCAGGGTGTATATAAGCCCCAGGTCTTACCCCCAGAGTTCATTCCTCCTCTGCCTTCCTTCGAGGTCAGAGCTCTGCTGCCGCTTCACCTTCTTGCGGCCGATGAAGTTGTGCCGGAAAGGTAAGCTTAATTTTTTTTTCCTTTTACAGTGCTTTGTCTTTGTTTAACATTTCTGGTTATGGGGTAAGTTGTGGGTGTTCCTCAATCTGTGGGGTCGATGCTTTTATCCTAGAATCTCTGCAGTTTGTAGCTGGCCCCTTATGGGACATAACAATTTAGATTTTAGTCTATTTGTCTAGAGGAGCAAGTCATTTCTGTGGCTCGGTGGATGATACAAGGGACCAGGGGAACCCTGGGAAAGGCCGAGAAGTACAGCTCTCGAGGAATATCAGCTCGTAAGGGTCAAGGGATTAAAAAATATAGTGCCGGTTCTGTTAGGAAGAAGCAGGGTTCTTTGTCTGATTTTTCAGGGGTGGAGAAGGGTTTTAACAGCTTAGAACTGGGAAAGGGAGATAGTTTCATCAGACTTTCTCGGATCGGTCAGGTGGTCAGATGCAAGCACCCTTCAGGTTTCTGTTGTTGCAGTCTCTCTGCAGCCAGTAGGAGGTAACGATGCAATTGAGACACAGATTGAGACACGAGGTATGGATTATTTGATCTCTTGTGCGGCAATTGCCAATTTGCATATCAGAGGAATTTGATCTCGAGAAGTATCGGGTGCCCTAAAAAACGTAATCTCTGGGACTTCCCCTAAGAATTCTTTTGGGCATAGTAACGGCATGGTTCTTACCAGAAATGTAAGGTATAGTCAGTAAAACACACCTGTTCCCCATTTCCTTTTTATACCTTTGAGATAGTTCACCCCACCCCCTTCACAGGTGATGTGCATGAAGGCCCAGGGTGTATATAAGCCCCAGACCTTGCCCCCAGAGTTCATTCAGCCTCTGGCTTCCCTCGAGGTCAGAGCTCTGTTGCTGCTTCACCTTCTTGTGGCTGATGAGGGTGTGCTAGAAAGGTAAGCTTATTTTTTTTTTTTACCGTGTTTTGCCTTTGTTTAGCATTTCTGGTTATGGGGTAAGTTATGGGTGTTCCTCATTCTGTGGGGTCGATGCTTTTTTCCTAGAATCTCTGCAGTTTGTAGTTGGCCCCTTACGGGACATAACAATTTAGATTTCAGTACACTCGCCTAGAGGAACAAGTTGATTCTGTGGTTCGGTAGAGGATGCAAGGGACCAGGGGAACCCTGGGAAAGGCTGAGAAGTACAGCTCTCGAGGAATATCAGCTCATAAGGGTCAAGGGATTGAAATATAGTGCAGGTTCTGTTAGGAAAAAACAGGGTTCTTTGTCTGATTTTTCAGGGGTGCAGAAATGGTTTAGAACTGGGAAAGGGAGATAGTTTCATCAGACTTTCTTGGATCGGTCTGGTGGTCAGATGCAAGCGTCATTCAGGTTTATGTTGTTGCAGTCTCTCTGCAGCCAGTAGGAGGTAACGATGCGATAGAGACACAGATTGAGACACGAGGTACGGATTATTTGGTCTCTTGTGTGGCAATTGCCAATTTGCATATCAGGGGAATTTGATCTCGAGAAGTATCGGTTGCCTTAAACAACGTAATCTCTGGGACTTCTCCTAAGAATGCTTTTGGGCACAGTAACGGCATGGTTCTTACCAGAAATGTAAGGTATAGTCAGCAAAACACAGCTGCTCCCCATTTCCTGTTTATACCTTTGAGATAGTTCACCCCACCCCCTTCACAGGTGATGTGCATGAAGGCCCAGGGTGTATATAAGCCCCAGGCCTTGCCCCCAGAGTTCATTCCTCCTCTGGCTTCCCTCGAGGTCAGAGCTCTGTTGCCGCTTCACCTTCTTGCGGCCGATGAAGTTGTGCCGGAAAGGTAAGCTTATTTTTTTTTTTCTTTTACCGTGTTTTGCCTTTGTTTAGCATTTCTGGTTATGGGGTAAGTTGTGGGTGTTCCTCATTCTGTGGGGTCGATGCTTTTATCCTAGAATCTCTGCAGTTTGTAGGTGGCTCCTTACGGGAGCAGTCTCTCTGCAGCCAGTAGGAGGTAACGATGTGATTGAGACAGATTGAGACACGAGGTATGGATTCCGTCCTTGTCTTCCACTGTGTTTCTCAGGGAAGAGGATGGTCATTGTTTTGCCTTGTAACAGTTAACAGCTGAGCGATTCTTCCTCGTCTGGTCTGTGGGCCCACGCGCCTCCCTCGTTTAGAAGCGTTTGGGATTTTTCCAACCTTACCGGGGAGATTTGCTCTATTATCGCTCACAGCGGTCGGTACCTCGTTCCTGTTATCCATAGTTGGGATTTTTATGTTCATAGACTTTCCAATTTAGGTCTTAAAGTAGTCAATTCCCACCGTTGTGAGCTTTTCATCGGCTGCCTGCCTTTGTCCTTCCAGTCTCCATTACTGTCTGGTAAGTGTCCTGGTTTTTTAGGTCTTTCATGTCGATTCTTTTTGCGACCCGGCAAAGGTTGCAATTTTTCAAGTTCTTTTTGTTTACTCCTGTAACTCAAGTCTAGTAAATTCCTAGAATTTTGATCCGCACAACTCATCTGTCTTTTGTCCCGGCTATCGGCACTACTATGTTCCTGTAACGGGAGCGGCGGAGAGAAGAGGTAAGCGGACCCTGTGGCATTTTGGCGTGCCGGTGACGTAGTCGGGCTAATCGTTACGAGGCTGGCGGCGAGGAGGAAATTAAGTACGTCTCGAAGAGTAAAGTAGTAGCATTTGGTGTCTCGATTATGTACGGAACCTTTGGTTCGGCAGGCGCCCTGGCAGTTTTGCAGTGGGTTTAGTACAAGATGTCGGCAGTGTGATGCTGACTTGGCACTCTGTTTGCTGTCTCTTTTTTTTGTGTGTGTATTATAGTCCAGGACAATGTGACAGTGCAGGATTTTTCCAGTTACTCGATGCAGTTAGAGGTTTTTTGCTTGGGATGGCTTCGGGTCCTCAGCCCTCAGGAAGTTAAGGGGGCTGTGGTTTTTGCCGGGAAGAGGGCGGGATGTCGAGAACGGGAAGGAGGAGATTTAGAGCAGGGTAGAAGGTCGCATAGGGAGAGTTTGCCTCGTTACGGTTTTGGAGAGGGGTTTAACTTTCAGCCCCAAGCTAGCGTGTGCCAGGCAGGGCAGTTCCAGCCTGTATCTGTCTTGTCGTTTAGACTATGTAGACTCTGTCTTAAATCTTCTGCAGGTCTTGTTGTCATATTTGCGTTTGAGCCACGTGTCATCTCATCTCTAGACTCTCGGATGTCTGTTCTTATTAAGGTGCCGATCGGGCACTGCTTTTCTCACCTTGTGATTTTATAGCGTGGATAGGTCTTGCCTTTTGGCAATTTGAGGTCAGTCACTTATCGCACAGGCATCGCAGGAGACATCGGCATCGTCAGCCCTTATCGTTCCATTTTCTTAAATCCCCGTTCCGGGACTTCTTCCACACGCAGTGTGTTTTGAGGTCTGTGAGCGGGGCTCAGCCTCACGTCCTTCTAGTCGTGGCTATGTTTGTTTAAGGGGCCACAGTCTTCCATTTGTTAAGGGCTGACATAATCTTTATCACAGCTCACTACGTCTTCTCGCTCGATGCCAGCTCTCTTTTGAGAGCCATTCTTGCCGAGTTTCCTTTTTGTTTCTGCATCCCGTAATCGGTTTTCTGCGCAGAGTCAGACCCTGCACATTTTTATCTGGCTGGAGCCGCTCTGCCCGAGCGAAAGAAGCGGTAGTTGTCAGAAGGATAGTAGCGAATTTCTGCCTTTAGATATACCTGTATAGTTGGACCGTGACGGGCACGGCGATACCGTGCATTACAGAGTAAGTAGCTGTAGATGTGGGGTGAAGACAATCATTTTTGGTGGGTTACGCAGCCACAGAGGGAATGACCGAAGCCATCTCAGATACGCCACAGGAGCGTCGGTAGAGCAGTTTAAATTCTCAGGGCAATATATGCGGTGCATACGGTTGTTAAGATTTGATTTTTTTTTTTCTGCCTGGCTGTGGTGCGAACGAGAGTCGGTATTCCTGAACCGAAACAGCCGGTGCGCTTGTTTAGTTATTGGTGAGTCTGAGGTCAAGTTATTCAATGTTGAGTTTTACAGGCCCAGAGGCGTCGGGTCAGGCAGCGAGGGGTGACAATTGAATATGGGGTAGATCGTCACAGCCGAGCGGGTCAGCTGCAGAGTCAGCAGTTAGATAGGACTTGTACCTACACAGCTAGTAATTGTGTTTTGGTTTTATGTTTTGTCTTTCAAGTTACGGATTAATGAGCAAAATGGAATACCGGTACGGGAGCCGTGTCGGCAAAGGAAAGCAACGGTGAGTTACACGAAGAAGCGGTTTTTGCTCTTGTGACTTAGTTTATGGAGTTGCAAGCGTTCCCACTGTCTGTGTTACAGGTGGCGCATAAGCCTCTAAGTGAGAGGACAAGATGTCGGCGCCCGAGGCGGGTGGCGGTCAAGGTAAGGGAGCGGGACCTGGGGTATAAGGTCTGTGGGCTGTCTTTGTTTCAGGGTAGTATCCGAGCATGTGTGTTTTTGCTTTCTTTTCTGCAGGTGCCACAGGTAGCCTAGACGGGCCCAGCTTCTCATAGAGAAATGGTCTGAGAGGCGAGGAGGTTGTTGTCTAAACGGATCTCTAGGAGACCGGTTTTACCGAGCACCTCAGCTGAGCGTTTCCCTTCTATTTCCTAGGTGCCACGTGGGCCACCTTTGGAATGGGAAGAGTATTTGAGGTCGGTCGGGTTATAGGGAGATGGAGCACGGGCCTGTGGATTTGCCACAAGCGGGGTCCTGCGTAGCGTGGAGCTGCCCGACATTCGGTTTTTTTGTTCTGCCTTCTTGCAGATGAAGAGGAGCCTGATTGCTGCGGGATTATCTTTGACAGCGGATATGATTTGGGCCGCCTCTGCCGAGCGTGGCTTCAGGCTCTCGGACCTCTGAAAGTTAAGTTGTGGGATCGGGGCCGGGGTTATGTTGGGAGGCAGGGGGGTGGTTTGTCATAGCAAGGTTTGTCTCGCCCCGTGGGACTTCGCCGCTTCTCGCCCCGTGGGACTTCGCCGCTTCTCGCCCCGTGGGACTTCGCCGCTTCTCGCCCCGTGGGACTTCGCCGCTTCTCGCCCCGTGGGACTTCGCCGCTTCTCGCCCCGTGGGACTTCGCCGCTTCTCGCCCCGTGGGACTTCGCCGCTTCTCGCCCCAACTTTACTGTATTGCATTGTGTTTGACTTTGCCTTTACTGTTTTGTGCCGTTTGTCTTTTTGCTGTACTGCTTTGTGTGTCGACTTTGACTTTTTGCTGTACTGCTTTGTGTGTCGACTTTGACTTTTTGCTGTACTGCTTTGTGTGTCGACTTTGACTTTTTGCTGTACTGCTTTGTGTGTCGACTTTGACTTTTTGCTGTACTGCTTTGTGTGTCGACTTTGACTTTTTGCTGTACTGCTTTGTGTGTCGACTTTGACTTTTTGCTGTACTGCTTTGTGTGTCGACTTTGACTTTTTGCTGTGTTGTGCCGTTTGTCTTTTTGCTGTACTGCTTTGTGTGTCGACTTTGACTTTTTGCTGTGTTGTGCCCAGAGTTTTTGATGTATCGCATTGTTTGACTTTGTGTTGTGCCCTGGCTTTGATGTATCGCATTGTTTGACTTTGTGTTGTGCCCTGGCTGTGATGTATCGCATTGTTTGACTTTGTGTTGTGCCCTGGCTGTGATGTATCGCATTGTTTGACTTTGTGTTGTGCCCTGGCTGTGATGTATCGCATTGTTTGACTTTGTGTTGTGCCCTGGCTTTGATGTATTGTGCTGTATAGCGCTGTGCCTTTGCTGTTTTGTGCCCTGTT
The DNA here is from genome assembly GCA_033558105.1 of Coccyzus lansbergi. Lineage (NCBI taxonomy): Eukaryota > Metazoa > Chordata > Aves > Cuculiformes > Coccyzidae > Coccyzus > Coccyzus lansbergi. The sequence goes on along the minus strand of JAUMJK010001744.1, from coordinate 14,129 downwards.
TGTTTGCCTTAGCTCTGTTGTGTTGTTCCCTAACCATAAGGATAGTATCTTAGCATGTGTGTTTGTGTTCTGCTTTGCAGGTGCCACACTCAGCCTAGAGGGGTGAAGCTTCACACGGAGGAACGCTCTGAGAGGTGAGGAGGCTGTTGCATAAACAGATGTTCCAGAGACAGGTTTTACAGAGTAAGTCAGCTCGGTATTTCTGTTTTGTCTCGTAGGCGTCAGGTTGGACCGCCTTTGGAATGGGAAGAGCATGCGAGGTCAGTCAAGTAACAGGGAAATGGAGAGCGGGCCTGCGTAGCGTGGAGGTGACTGTTGACACTGTGTTTTTTCTTCTGCCTTTTTGCAGGCGAAGAGGAACCCGATCGCCACTGGATCGTCTTTGACAGCGGATGCGATTTGGGTAGCTTCTGCCTAGCGTGGCTTCAGGCTCTCGGACCTCTGAAAGTTAAGTTGCGGGATCGGGGCTGGGGTTACGTTGGGAAGAAGGGAGGCGGTTTGTCCTAGGAAGGAAGGGTTTTAGCTTTGCAGGCACTTAGATTTATTTTAGGAAATAATAGAATAAAAAACTCCCAACTGGGTTTTTTTCCCCCCCGTCCCGGCCGGTCTGCGAGGCGATGTTCATCGCCAAGGTTTGGGTGCAGACCGACTCGGGACCGGGTTTTGTCGAGGCAGGCTTAATTTTTGAGGCACCCAGGGACACCGTTCCCGGGGAGCCACGGGGTCTAGGAGGGATGGCCCGTCGTGGCCGGCAGGAAATGGAACGGATGGTTGGTGAATGAGGAGGGGTTTCACGATGAGGGTTTGTATGTTTGGTTTTGGGGTCACGGGGCTGCTTTTTGAAGTTGTGTGTGTGTGATGTTTTGTTTTGCCTTGCAGGTACTTAGCTTGCTTTTAAAAATATATACATACAATAGAATAAAAAACTCCCAGCTGGGGGGTTTTTTTTTTTTCCCCCCAGCTGGGTTTTTTTTCCCCGGTCCCGGCCGGTCTGCGAGGCGATGTTCATCGCCAAGGTTTGGGTGCAGACCGACTCGGGACCGGGTTTTGTCGAGGCAGGCTTAATTTTTGAGGCGCCTAGGAACACCGTTCCCGGGGAGCCACGGGGTGTAGGAGGGACGGCCCGTCGTGGCCGGCAGGAAATGGAACGGCTGGTTGGTGAGTGAGGAGGGTTTTCAGGGTTGAGGGTTTGTGTGTGTGGTTTTGGGGGTGGCAGGGTTGCTTTTTGAGATTGTGTGTGTGATATTTTGTTTTGCCTTGCAGGTACTTAGCTTGCTTATAAAAATATATACATACAATAGAATAAAAAACTCCCAGCTGGGGGTTTTTTTTTTCCCCCCAGCTGGGTTTTTTTTCCCCGGTCCCGGCCGGTCTGCGAGGCGATGTTCATCGCCAAGGTTTGGGTGCAGACCGACTCGGGACCGGGTTTTGTCGAGGCAGGCTTAATTTTTGAGGCGCCCGGGAACCCCGTTCCCGGGGAGCCACGGGGTGTAGGAGGGACGGCCCGTCGTGGCCGGCAGGAAATGGAACGGCTGGTTGGTGAGTGAGGAGGGTTTTCAGGGTGAGGGTTTGTGTGTGTGGTTTTGGGGGTGGCGGGGTTGCTTTTTGAGATAGTGTCTAATGTTCTGTTTGTAATTTTTTGCTTTGCAGGCTGTTTAGCTTAAAGCTGAACATAAAGGAGTACTTGGAATGGTGAGTGGAGTTGCTGTGGAGCTGTGCCTTGGGATGGCGAGAGGAGTTGCTTCGGAGCCGTGCCTCGGGACGGCGAGAGGAGTCGTTGTGGTGTTGCGCCTTAAACTCCGTACTGCGGTGTTGCTTTGTGTTTAAGTTTCTACTATTGTCTTGCATTAAGTCTGTGTTTGTACTGCTGTGTTATTCTTTAACTTTGTACTGATGTGTTGTGCCTGAACTTTGCTGTATTGTGTTGCGTTTGACTTTGCTGTTTTGTAGTCTGACTTTACACTGTTGTGCTGTGCACTAAGTTTGTATATTGCACTGTTAGCCGGTGTTGTATTGCCGTGTTTGACTTTGTACTGTGCACAACTTTGTTGTGCACTGTTTGGCTTTGTATTGCCCTGCGTTTGACTTTGCTGTATTGTGCCCTAACTTTGCTGTATTGCATTGTGTTTGACTTTGCTGTTCTGTGCCCTAACTTTGTTGTTTGTACTTGGTACTCCGTATGTGACTTGTTGTATTGTGCCCTAACTTTGTACTCTGCATTAAACTTTGTGTTTAGTACTTAGTATTTGACTTTGGCTTGCGTCTTAAACTTTGTACTTAGTATTTTGTATTCTGTGTTTGGCTTTGTTGGCTCGCATCTTAAACTGTATTTTGTACTCTGTATTTGACTTTGTTGGCTTGCGTCTTAAACTTTGTATGTTGTACACTGTATTTGAATTTGGCTTGCATCTTAAACTTTATTTTGTACTGTGTTTGACTTTGTTGCCTTGCGCCTTAAACTTTGTATTTTGTACTTAGTGTTTGACTTTGGCTTGTGTCCTAAACTTTGTACTTAGTATTTTGTATTCTGTATTTGACTGTGTTGGCTTGCGTCTTTAAACTTTGTACTCTGTACTTAGTATTTTGTATTCTGTATTTGACTGTGTTGGCTTGCGTCTTTAAACTTTGTACTCTGTACTTAGTATTTTGTATTCTGTATTTGATTGTGTTGGCTTGCGTCTTAAACTTTGTATTTTGTACTCTGTGTTTGACTTTGGCTTGCGTCTTAAACTTTGTAGTTTGTATTCTGTGTTTGACTTTGTTGGCTTGCGTCTTAAACTTTATTTTGTACCTAGTATTTGACTTTGGCTTGCGTGTTGAACTTTGTACTCTGTACTTAGTATATTGTACTCTGTGTTTGACTGTGTTGGCTTGCGTCTTAAACTTTGTACTCTGTACTCTGTGTTTGACTGTGTTGGCTTGCGTCTCAAACTTTGTACTCTATACTTTGTATTTTGTACTCTGTATTTGACTGTGTTGGCTTGCGTCTCAAACTTTGTACTCTGTATTTGGCTGTGTTGGCTTGCGTCTTTAAACTTTGTACTCTGTACTTAGTATTTTGTATTCTGTATTTGACTGTGTTGGCTTGCGTCTTAAACTTTGTATTTTGTACTCTGTGTTTGACTTTGGCTTGCGTGTCAAACTTTGTACTCTGTACTCTGTGTTTGACTTTGGCTTGCGTTTCAAACTTTGTACTCTGTACTTAGTATTTTGTACTCTGTATTTGACTGTGTTGGCTTGCGTCTCAAACTTTGTACTCTGTATTTGGCTGTGTTGGCTTGCGTCTTTAAACTTTGTACTCTGTACTTAGTATTTTGTATTCTGTATTTGACTGTGTTGGCTTGCGTCTTAAACTTTGTATTTTGTACTCTGTGTTTGACTTTGGCTTGCGTGTCAAACTTTGTACTCTGTACTCTGTGTTTGACTTTGGCTTGCGTTTCAAACTTTGTACTCTGTACTTAGTATTTTGTACTCTGTATTTGACTGTGTTGGCTTGCGTCTCAAACTTTGTACTCTGTACTTTGTATTTTGTATTCTGTATTTGACTGTGTTGGCTTGCGTCTTTAAACTTTGTGTTTTGTACTCTGTGTTTGACTTTGGCTTGCGTCTTAAACTTTGTAGTTTGTATTCTGTGTTTGACTTTGGCTTGCGTCTTAAACTTTGTATTTTGTACCTAGTATTTGACTTTGGCTTGTGTGTTGAACTTTGTACTCTGTACTTAGTATATTGTACTGTGTTTGACTGTGTTGGCTTGCGTCTTTAACTTTGTACTCTGTACTCTGTGTTTGACTGTGTTGGCTTGCGTCTTAAACTTTGTAGTTTGTACTCTGTCTTTGACTGTGTTGGCTTGCGTCTTAAACTTTGTACTCTGTACTTTGTATTTTGTGCTCTGTATTTGACCTGAATGGTTTGCGCCTTAAACTTTGTATTTTGTACTCTGTATTTGACTTGGTTGGCTTGCGTCTTAAACTCTGTACTCTGTACTTTGTATTTTGTACTCTGTATTTGACTTGATTGGTTTGTGCCTTAAACTTTGTAGTTTGTACTCTGTATTTGACTTTGGCTTGCGCCTTAAACTTTGTATTTTGTACTCTGTGTTTGACTTGGTTGGCTTGTGTCTTAAACTTTGTACTCTGTACTTAGCATTTTGTATTCTGTATTTGACTTTGTTGGCTTGCGTCTTAAACTCTGTAGTTTGTATTCTGTGTTTGACTTTGTTGGCTTGCGTCTTAAACTCTGTACTCTGTACTTTGTAGTTTGTACTCTGTTTGACTTTGTTGGCTTGTGTCTTAAACTTTGTAGTTTGTACTCTGTGTTTGACTTTGTTGGCTTGTGTCTTAAACTTTGTAGTTTGTACTCTGTATTTGTCTTTGTTGGCTTGCGCCTTAAACTTTGTATTTAGTACTCTGTGTTTCACTTGGTTGGCTTGCGTCTTAAACTCTGTACTCCGTACTTAGCATTTTGTATTCTTTATTTGACTTTGTAGGCTTGCGTCTTAAACTCTGTAGTTTGTATTCTGTGTTTGACTTTGTTGGCTTGCGTCTTAAACTCTGTACTCTGTACTTTGTAGTTTGTACTCTGTATTTGACTTTGTTGGCTTGCGCCTTAAACTTTGTAGTTTGTACTCTGTATTTGTCTTTGTTGGCTTGCGTCTTAAACTTTGTAGTTTGTATTCTGTATTTGACTTAGGCTTGCGTCTTAAACTTTGTATTTTGTACTCTGTGTTTGACTTGGTTGGCTTGCGTCTTAAACTTTGTAGTTTGTACTCTGTGTTTGACTTTGTTGGCTTGCGTCTTAAACTCTGTAGTTTGTATTCTGTGTTTGACTTTGTTGGCTTGCGTCTTAAACTCTGTAGTTTGTATTCTGTGTTTGACTTTGTTGGCTTGCGTCTTAAACTCTGTAGTTTGTATTCTGTGTTTGACTTTGTTGGCTTGCGTCTTAAACTCTGTAGTTTGTATTCTGTGTTTGACTTTGTTGGCTTGCGTCTTAAACTCTGTAGTTTGTATTCTGTGTTTGACTTTGTTGGCTTGCGTCTTAAACTCTGTAGTTTGTATTCTGTGTTTGACTTTGTTGGCTTGCGTCTTAAACTCTGTACTCTGTACTTAGCATTTTGTACTCTGTATTTTGTACTCTGTGTTTGACTTTGTTGGTTTGTGTCCTAAACTTTGTATTTTGTAATCTTTTTTACATGTCTTGTAATTAAAGAATGCTGTCAGTCTTTTTCACCAATAAAGGATATAAAAACTCCCCTCTTAGATACTGCAATAAAGTTTTTTTAGGGTTGTGTCAGTTTATTTTTGTCTTGTCTTTCTTTCCCACTTTTCACTTTAGTTTTCTGATTCCAAAACTTGAATCAGAATTCTATAAACTTGACTCAAGTTTTTTAGAATTCCGATTCAAGTTTTTGAATCAGAGCAGCCCTAGACCCAGGCTTGGTCTCTGGGAGTAAAAAATTAAATTTAAATAAAAAAAAATTAAAAATAAAAAATTACTCCCAGAGACCAACCCAATTTTCTAGGGCTGCACCAGGCTGCACCACACTTATTATTTTTATTATTTTTATATATACTACTATAGGGGGATAATTATCCCCCAGACCACCTGTACCCACCACACAGACATACCCACACCCCAATGACACACCCATCACATCACACCACCCCCACTACACACACTGAACTAATTACACCCATTCCCTCCACTCCACCCATACCCTAACCACCCAATTACCCAACAACCCTACACACAACCCCACACCAACCCCAATCACACCCCTGCCACTATAATTGATGAATTAACTATGCAAACAGGGAAAAATTTTTCTTCCCAACACACACAACCCATAAACCCACACCCTAACAAAAACACAAAATCAACAAAACCACCCCCCACCACACGCCTCCAAGCCACCACACCCCCACCACACCCCTCCAGGCCACCACACACCCTGCCACACTGCCACGCCCCCACCACCCCCCACACCACACCCCACCACCACCACCCCCCACGCCACGCCCCACCGCCGCCCCCCCCGCCCCCGCCGCCACGCCCCCAGCCCCCCTGCCACGCCCCCCGCCACGCCCCCAGCCCCCTGCCACGCCCCCCGCCACGCCCCTCCGCCACGCCCCTCCGCCCCCCGCCACGCCCCCCGCCACGCCCCTCCGCCCCCCTGCCACGCCCCTCGCCACGCCCCTCCGCCCCCCTGCCACGCCCCTCCGCCCCCCTGCCACGCCCCCTGCCACGCCCCCCTGCCACGCCCCTCCGCCCCCCTGCCACGCCCCCCTGCCACGCCCCTCCGCCCCCCTGCCACGCCCCCCTGCCACGCCCCTCCGCCCCCTGCCACGCCCCCTGCCACGCCCCTCCGCCCCCTGCCACGCCCCCCTGCCACGCCCCTCCGCCCCCTGCCACGCCCCCCTGCCACGCCCCTCCGCCCCTCTGCCACGCCCCCCTGCCACGCCCCTCCGCCCCTCTGCCACGGCCCCCGCCACGCCCACACCACAGCACCAAACTAATTAAGCACCAAACTGCACAAAATATGCAAATGAAGTACCAAAAATTTTTTTCTAACCCCACACCTGTTCAAAACACCAACCCCCAACATTCACCCAAAAAATCATTAAGAACTCAATCCACAAAACACTAATCAAAATATGCAAATAAGGTAAAAATTTTTTTTCACCCTAACCCACCCCAAACACACACACAGGAAGTCACTAACAACCAACTAAACAAACAACCAAAATAATTACTCACCTAAAATTGAAAAAGTCTTTTTCCACACCACACCTGACCAAAATTCCAACATTACCAAAACACCCACCCCTACCACTCACACCAAAAAGGAAAAACAACCCACCCAACTAACTATAAAACTAATTAAGTAAACCAACCTAAAAAAACTTTTTGTTACACCCCACACCTGAACAAAATACTCAGCCACAACACACACCCAAAACCTATTTAAGCACAAACACAACAACACACAGACACAATTAAGCAAATGAACTCACCCAAAAAACTGTTGCAAACCACACCTGCCCAAAACCCCCACCCTCCCCAAACACCCACCCCAAGCATTGACCCAGAAACTACTTAAACACCAATCAATTCAAAAACAAAACCATGTCCACAAACAAACATACCAAAAACTTAATCTCTGCAAAACCAAAATAACAAAAAACCAAACTAATTATGCCAATAAAGCCTAACCAAATTTTTTTCCCACCCACACCTGAACAAAATACTGACAAACAACACAAATCAACAAACCAATGAAGGACCCACACAAACACACAAAAAACAATTACCAAAATTAAGTCAACTCAAAACTGCAAACACATAACACCTGCACCAAACACCCACCCTCCCCAAACACCCACCCCAAACATTCACCCATTAAGCAATTAAGCACCCACCCCAAACATTCACCCACTAAGCAATTCAGCACCCACCGCAAACACTCACCCATCAAGCAACTAAGCACCCACCCCAGACATTCACCCATCAAGCAATTAAGCACCCACCCCAAACATTCACCCATCAAGCAATTAAGCACCCCCCCAAACATTCACCCATCAAGCAATTAAGCACCCCCCCAAACATTCACCCATCAAGCAATTAAGCACCCACCCAACAACAAAACAAAATAATTACATAACTAAACCCCAAGATAAGACTCCTCAGAAAAACCTCTCAAAAACAATACCTAAAACACAAACCACCCAATCAAAACACCCACACAAAAAAACAAAAAAGAAACTAACAGAAAACATTTTCAACTCAGACAGCCACCATGTTTGAATCGGGTATCCACCATATTGAAGGCAATTCCAGCCATTTCAAGGTCTGCCAGTAGCCATTTTTGTATCGGGCAGCGGCCATTTTGAAGCCAATTCCCGCCATTTTAAGTTCGGGCGGCCGCCATTTTTGAACCGGGCGGCGGCCATTTTGAGGCCGATTCCCGCCATTTTCAGTTCGGGCGGCCGCCATTTTTGAACCGGGCGGCGACCATTTTGAAGCCGGCTGCCGCCATTTTGAGTTCGGGTCGCCGCCATTTTTGAACGGGGCGGCGGCCATTTTGAGGCCGATTCCCGCCATTTTGAGTTCGGGCGGCGGCCATTTTTGAACCTGGCAGCGGCCATTTTGAAGCCGAATACCACCATTTTGACTTCGGGCGGCGGCCATTTTTGAATCGGGCGGCGGCCATTTTGAGGCCAACTGCCGCCATTTTGAGTTCGGGCAGCCGCCATTTTTGAACCGGGCGGCGGCCATTTTGAAGCCGAATACCGCCATTTTGACTTCGGGCGGCGGCCATTTTTGAATCGGGCGGCGGCCATTTTGAGGCCAACTGCCGCCATTTTGAGTTCGGGCAGCCGCCATTTTTGAACCGGGCGGCGGCCATTTTGAGCTCAGACGGCCGCCATTTTGAGTTCGGGCAGCCGCCATTTTTGAACCAGGCAGCGGCCATTTTGACGCCGACTCGCGCCATTTTGAGTTCGGGCGGCCGCCATTTTTGAACCGGGCGGCGGCCATTTTGACGCCGACTCGCGCCATTTTGAGTTCGGGCGGCCGCCATTTTTAAATCGGGCGGCGACCATTTTGACGCCGACTCGCGCCATTTTGAGTTCGGGCGGCCGCCATTTTTGAACCGGGCGGCGGCCATTTTGACGCCGACTCGCGCCATTTTGAGTTCGGGCGGCCGCCATTTTTGAACCGGGCGGCGGCCATTTTGACGCCGACTCGCGCCATTTTGAGTTCGGGCGGCCGCCATTTTTGAACCGGGCGGCGGCCATTTTGAGTTCGGGCGGCCGCCATTTTTGAACCGGGCGGCCGCCATTTTGAAGCCGGCGGCCGCCATTTTGAGTTCTGGCGGCCGCCATATTTGAACCGGGCGGCGGCCATTTTGAGCTCAGATGGCCGCCATCTTTGAAACGGGCAGCTGCCATTAGGGTTAGGGTTAGGGTTAGGGTTTAGGGTTAGGGTTAGGGTTAGGGTTTAGGGTTAGGGTTAGGGTTAGGGTTAGGGTTAGGGTTAGGGTTAGGGTTAGGGTTAGGGTTAGGGGTTAGGGTTAGGGTTAGGGTTAGGGTTAGGGTTAGGGTTAGGGTTAGGGTTAGGGTTAGGGTTAGGGGTTAGGGTTAGGGTTAGGGTTAGGGTTAGGGTTAGGGTTAGGGTTAGGGTTAGGGTTAGGGTTAGGGTTAGGGTTAGGGTTAGGGTTAGGGTTAGGGTTAGGGTTAGGGTTAGGGTTAGGGTTAGGGTTAGGGTTAGGGTTAGGGTTAGGGTTAGGGTTAGGGTTAGGGTTAGGGTTAGGGTTAGGGTTAGGGTTAGGGTTAGGGTTAGGGTTAGGGTTAGGGTTAGGGTTAGGGTTAGGGTTAGGGTTAGGGTTAGGGTTAGGGTTAGGGTTAGGGTTAGGGTTAGGGTTAGGGTTAGGGTTAGGGTTAGGGTTAGGGTTAGGGTTAGGGTTAGGGTTAGGGTTAGGGTTAGGGTTAGGGTTAGGGTTAGGGTTAGGGTTAGGGTTAGGGTTAGGGTTAGGGTTAGGGTTAGGGTTAGGGTTAGGGTTAGGGTTAGGGTTAGGGTTAGGGTTAGGGTTAGGGTTAGGGTTAGGGTTAGGGTTAGGGTTAGGGTTAGGGTTAGGGTTAGGGTTAGGGTTAGGGTTAGGGTTAGGGTTAGGGTTAGGGTTAGGGTTAGGGTTAGGGTTAGGGTTAGGGTTAGGGTTAGGGTTAGGGTTAGGGTTAGGGTTAGGGTTAGGGTTAGGGTTAGGGTTAGGGTTAGGGTTAGGGTTAGGGTTAGGGTTAGGGTTAGGGTTAGGGTTAGGGTTAGGGTTAGGGTTAGGGTTAGGGTTAGGGTTAGGGTTAGGGTTAGGGTTAGGGTTAGGGTTAGGGTTAGGGTTAGGGTTAGGGTTAGGGTTAGGGTTAGGGTTAGGGTTAGGGTTAGGGTTAGGGTTAGGGTTAGGGTTAGGGTTAGGGTTAGGGTTAGGGTTAGGGTTAGGGTTAGGGTTAGGGTTAGGGTTAGGGTTAGGGTTAGGGTTAGGGTTAGGGTTAGGGTTAGGGTTAGGGTTAGGGTTAGGGTTAGGGTTAGGGTTAGGGTTAGGGTTAGGGTTAGGGTTAGGGTTAGGGTTAGGGTTAGGGTTAGGGTTAGGGTTAGGGTTAGGGTTAGGGTTAGGGTTAGGGTTAGGGTTAGGGTTAGGGTTAGGGTTAGGGTTAGGGTTAGGGTTAGGGTTAGGGTTAGGGTTAGGGTTAGGGTTAGGGTTAGGGTTAGGGTTAGGGTTAGGGTTAGGGTTAGGGTTAGGGTTAGGGTTAGGGTTAGGGTTAGGGTTAGGGTTAGGGTTAGGGTTAGGGTTAGGGTTAGGGTTAGGGTTAGGGTTAGGGTTAGGGTTAGGGTTAGGGTTAGGGTTAGGGTTAGGGTTAGGGTTAGGGTTAGGGTTAGGGTTAGGGTTAGGGTTAGGGTTAGGGTTAGGGTTAGGGTTAGGGTTAGGGTTAGGGTTAGGGTTAGGGTTAGGGTTAGGGTTAGGGTTAGGGTTAGGGTTAGGGTTAGGGTTAGGGTTAGGGTTAGGGTTAGGGTTAGGGTTAGGGTTAGGGTTAGGGTTAGGGTTAGGGTTAGGGTTAGGGTTAGGGTTAGGGTTAGGGTTAGGGTTAGGGTTAGGGTTAGGGTTAGGGTTAGGGTTAGGGTTAGGGTTAGGGTTAGGGTTAGGGTTAGGGTTAGGGTTAGGGTTAGGGTTAGGGTTAGGGTTAGGGTTAGGGTTAGGGTTAGGGTTAGGGTTAGGGTTAGGGTTAGGGTTAGGGTTAGGGTTAGGGTTAGGGTTAGGGTTAGGGTTAGGGTTAGGGTTAGGGTTAGGGTTAGGGTTAGGGTTAGGGTTAGGGTTAGGGTTAGGGTTAGGGTTAGGGTTAGGGTTAGGGTTAGGGTTAGGGTTAGGGTTAGGGTTAGGGTTAGGGTTAGGGTTAGGGTTAGGGTTAGGGTTAGGGTTAGGGTTAGGGTTAGGGTTAGGGTTAGGGTTAGGGTTAGGGTTAGGGTTAGGGTTAGGGTTAGGGTTAGGGTTAGGGTTAGGGTTAGGGTTAGGGTTAGGGTTAGGGTTAGGGTTAGGGTTAGGGTTAGGGTTAGGGTTAGGGTTAGGGTTAGGGTTAGGGTTAGGGTTAGGGTTAGGGTTAGGGTTAGGGTTAGGGTTAGGGTTAGGGTTAGGGTTAGGGTTAGGGTTAGGGTTAGGGTTAGGGTTAGGGTTAGGGTTAGGGTTAGGGTTAGGGTTAGGGTTAGGGTTAGGGTTAGGGTTAGGGTTAGGGTTAGGGTTAGGGTTAGGGTTAGGGTTAGGGTTAGGGTTAGGGTTAGGGTTAGGGTTAGGGTTAGGGTTAGGGTTAGGGTTAGGGTTAGGGTTAGGGTTAGGGTTAGGGTTAGGGTTAGGGTTAGGGTTAGGGTTAGGGTTAGGGTTAGGGTTAGGGTTAGGGTTAGGGTTAGGGTTAGGGTTAGGGTTAGGGTTAGGGTTAGGGTTAGGGTTAGGGTTAGGGTTAGGGTTAGGGTTAGGGTTAGGGTTAGGGTTAGGGTTAGGGTTAGGGTTAGGGTTAGGGTTAGGGTTAGGGTTAGGGTTAGGGTTAGGGTTAGGGTTAGGGTTAGGGTTAGGGTTAGGGTTAGGGTTAGGGTTAGGGTTAGGGTTAGGGTTAGGGTTAGGGTTAGGGTTAGGGTTAGGGTTAGGGTTAGGGTTAGGGTTAGGGTTAGGGTTAGGGTTAGGGTTAGGGTTAGGGTTAGGGTTAGGGTTAGGGTTAGGGTTAGGGTTAGGGTTAGGGTTAGGGTTAGGGTTAGGGTTAGGGTTAGGGTTAGGGTTAGGGTTAGGGTTAGGGTTAGGGTTAGGGTTAGGGTTAGGGTTAGGGTTAGGGTTAGGGTTAGGGTTAGGGTTAGGGTTAGGGTTAGGGTTAGGGTTAGGGTTAGGGTTAGGGTTAGGGTTAGGGTTAGGGTTAGGGTTAGGGTTAGGGTTAGGGTTAGGGTTAGGGTTAGGGTTAGGGTTAGGGTTAGGGTTAGGGTTAGGGTTAGGGTTAGGGTTAGGGTTAGGGTTAGGGTTAGGGTTAGGGTTAGGGTTAGGGTTAGGGTTAGGGTTAGGGTTAGGGTTAGGGTTAGGGTTAGGGTTAGGGTTAGGGTTAGGGTTAGGGTTAGGGTTAGGGTTAGGGTTAGGGTTAGGGTTAGGGTTAGGGTTAGGGTTAGGGTTAGGGTTAGGGTTAGGGTTAGGGTTAGGGTTAGGGTTAGGGTTAGGGTTAGGGTTAGGGTTAGGGTTAGGGTTAGGGTTAGGGTTAGGGTTAGGGTTAGGGTTAGGGTTAGGGTTAGGGTTAGGGTTAGGGTTAGGGTTAGGGTTAGGGTTAGGGTTAGGGTTAGGGTTAGGGTTAGGGTTAGGGTTAGGGTTAGGGTTAGGGTTAGGGTTAGGGTTAGGGTTAGGGTTAGGGTTAGGGTTAGGGTTAGGGTTAGGGTTAGGGTTAGGGTTAGGGTTAGGGTTAGGGTTAGGGTTAGGGTTAGGGTTAGGGTTAGGGTTAGGGTTAGGGTTAGGGTTAGGGTTAGGGTTAGGGTTAGGGTTAGGGTTAGGGTTAGGGTTAGGGTTAGGGTTAGGGTTAGGGTTAGGGTTAGGGTTAGGGTTAGGGTTAGGGTTAGGGTTAGGGTTAGGGTTAGGGTTAGGGTTAGGGTTAGGGTTAGGGTTAGGGTTAGGGTTAGGGTTAGGGTTAGGGTTAGGGTTAGGGTTAGGGTTAGGGTTAGGGTTAGGGTTAGGGTTAGGGTTAGGGTTAGGGTTAGGGTTAGGGTTAGGGTTAGGGTTAGGGTTAGGGTTAGGGTTAGGGTTAGGGTTAGGGTTAGGGTTAGGGTTAGGGTTAGGGTTAGGGTTAGGGTTAGGGTTAGGGTTAGGGTTAGGGTTAGGGTTAGGGTTAGGGTTAGGGTTAGGGTTAGGGTTAGGGTTAGGGTTAGGGTTAGGGTTAGGGTTAGGGTTAGGGTTAGGGTTAGGGTTAGGGTTAGGGTTAGGGTTAGGGTTAGGGTTAGGGTTAGGGTTAGGGTTAGGGTTAGGGTTAGGGTTAGGGTTAGGGTTAGGGTTAGGGTTAGGGTTAGGGTTAGGGTTAGGGTTAGGGTTAGGGTTAGGGTTAGGGTTAGGGTTAGGGTTAGGGTTAGGGTTAGGGTTAGGGTTAGGGTTAGGGTTAGGGTTAGGGTTAGGGTTAGGGTTAGGGTTAGGGTTAGGGTTAGGGTTAGGGTTAGGGTTAGGGTTAGGGTTAGGGTTAGGGTTAGGGTTAGGGTTAGGGTTAGGGTTAGGGTTAGGGTTAGGGTTAGGGTTAGGGTTAGGGTTAGGGTTAGGGTTAGGGTTAGGGTTAGGGTTAGGGTTAGGGTTAGGGTTAGGGTTAGGGTTAGGGTTAGGGTTAGGGTTAGGGTTAGGGTTAGGGTTAGGGTTAGGGTTAGGGTTAGGGTTAGGGTTAGGGTTAGGGTTAGGGTTAGGGTTAGGGTTAGGGTTAGGGTTAGGGTTAGGGTTAGGGTTAGGGTTAGGGTTAGGGTTAGGGTTAGGGTTAGGGTTAGGGTTAGGGTTAGGGTTAGGGTTAGGGTTAGGGTTAGGGTTAGGGTTAGGGTTAGGGTTAGGGTTAGGGTTAGGGTTAGGGTTAGGGTTAGGGTTAGGGTTAGGGTTAGGGTTAGGGTTAGGGTTAGGGTTAGGGTTAGGGTTAGGGTTAGGGTTAGGGTTAGGGTTAGGGTTAGGGTTAGGGTTAGGGTTAGGGTTAGGGTTAGGGTTAGGGTTAGGGTTAGGGTTAGGGTTAGGGTTAGGGTTAGGGTTAGGGTTAGGGTTAGGGTTAGGGTTAGGGTTAGGGTTAGGGTTAGGGTTAGGGTTAGGGTTAGGGTTAGGGTTAGGGTTAGGGTTAGGGTTAGGGTTAGGGTTAGGGTTAGGGTTAGGGTTAGGGTTAGGGTTAGGGTTAGGGTTAGGGTTAGGGTTAGGGTTAGGGTTAGGGTTAGGGTTAGGGTTAGGGTTAGGGTTAGGGTTAGGGTTAGGGTTAGGGTTAGGGTTAGGGTTAGGGTTAGGGTTAGGGTTAGGGTTAGGGTTAGGGTTAGGGTTAGGGTTAGGGTTAGGGTTAGGGTTAGGGTTAGGGTTAGGGTTAGGGTTAGGGTTAGGGTTAGGGTTAGGGTTAGGGTTAGGGTTA
>JAUMJK010001743.1:0-207414 GCA_033558105.1 Coccyzus lansbergi | reverse complement strand
CTCCCCCTCCCCCCGCCGCAGTGGCGTAGCTCCTCATGGAGACCATTCCAGCCCCCCGGCGACAGGCCTGAGCGCACCGAGGGAAGTGGGAAGACGCCAATAGCGGTGCTGTGTGGGGCAGCCTGGCTGCAGTGCTGTCTAGAGCTGGGGCTGGGGCCGGCGAGGGGCTGTTTCGCCTTCCCCCCCCCCCTTTTCCCCTCCCCCCAGCAGCCCCTGTTGGTGCCTTTCCCGCTGAAAATGCCTCGAGACTCGGCGAGGCAGGAGCTGGGACAGGATGGATTTCCCACTTGCACATGGATAAATCCTCCCAGAAATTTCATGTCTATTCTACTACCTTCTAAGGTCTAATTTTAATATGATTATGAAACTTAGCAACAGTCAATTGCTAATTCAGAACAGGCTCCAGCTCTCTGCTTGACCTTGTTTTTGAGGGAGAAAACTCCAAACAGAGGTGATTACACCTGACATCTGTTCAGCACACATCACACTGAACACAAGACATTGTCATCTCCAAAGAATGAACAGTGTCTGGGAAAGCACCATTTTAATGAAAGCATGCTATCAGAAGGACATTCTGTCTGACTTTAAAGAAAACAATTACTGAGATGAAGTGACTTTAGCTTAAATTAAAATATTCCAGTTTTTGTAATAGTAACTACTTGTTGTATCACCTTTGCAGGGTAGGAGCTCAGGTCATTCGCTTTACAGCTCCCACTGCTGCATACCCTGGCATTCCTTGCATGTTTCCCCAAGAAGTTCTGTCACCTCGCCCTTTTCCAGGTGGCTTCCTCACCCACTCTGGCCACCACAGCTCAGTGCCCTCAACATGCATGCCAGCACATTGAGTTGTGGCTCTAGCCATGCCTACAGGGTTACAAAATGATCCACTGTGCCTCCTGTCCAGTGGTATAGCGCTGCAAGCCGCTCACCCCAACACAGTGGTGGACACTGTTGCAGATACTCATCTTTTCCCCAAAACCTTCAAATAGCTGTCAAATCTATTAAAATGCCAAATGCCACCCCTGTTTTCCACATAGTGACAGTTTTGCTAAGCTATTCCTACAGTATCCACTAAAAAGACCAACCTTGGACTCACTAGGACTCATGTTTACTATTATCCTGTAAAGCCTGTTCAAATAACGAGCATTAAGTTACCTGCCACTTTTGAAAAAAAGAGAAACCCTCTCATACCCTTCCATCACATCACAGCCTGCTGACACAGAAAATACCAGAGCTGTTGAATTTGGGTCAGTAAAAGTACTGACAAACACGCTTACAGGATCAAGATTCCTCTGAGGCTATTAAGTGAGAAGGAAAAGGACGTGGGGTTTGGTCATCCTTGATCTGCACATAGCAATTACTCCTCCATTTCCCTCCTCCTCAGGCTCCTGCATCTTCCAACAGGAAAGTATAAGGAAGATGCATACTCTAGAAGGATAGCTAGATTCACTATGTGATTTAAAAACAAGACAAAGCTTTTCCACAGTACACCTACATAAACCCACCCATCTTTACCTAATTATTTTTTTGAACAGAGCATTCTTTCACAGAGCACTCTTAAAGTTGGAGCTCTAGAGCAGAAGTCCTTCAATTCCAGAAGCTAAGCCCTACAAGATTTAACACCTACACACAAATCCTTAAATGAGCAACACATGCTCCTTCTCACAGACAAAGCAGCCAGTTCTGTGCAGGGTAGGATCTGGCCTAAAAAAAAAAAACACACCACCATTTACCATCCATTTACCATTTTCCTGCTTCTGTCTCCCATAATACTTCTCTCACTACCTACAGCTCTAGAGCTAAAGGTTTATACTTGTGTTTCCTGCTCAGGTGAACCTATTTATATCGTTTAAATGCTTGCAGATGAGTTGACAAGGCTGTCTGACAGTTAAAAGAAAAAAAAAATAGTCTGTATTTTTTTGAAAGCTGTTAATTGGCTTAGGCCAAATTTTGGGCTTATTTGAAAGCAACTTTCAAATAAATCTTTTCATTCCTTTTCTTTTTACAACTTGACAGACAATTATAAAGAATTCTGCAATGTTTACATCCCTGCAATGTCCTCAGTGATTTTGTAAACAAGAAAAGAACATTGTTTGCTGTAATGCATAAACTTTCCCTGGAGGTGTTTAAGGCATGGGTAGACAAGGTCCTGAGGGACATGGTTTAGTGTTTGATAGGAATGGTTGGACTCGATGATCCGGTGGGTCTCCTCCAGCCTGGTGATTCTATGATTCTATGATAAACACTCTACAGGTTTTAGAAGTATCACAGTAATTTAATTCCTGGTCTTGCAGGCAGGGAAGCAGGTGGACCCATTTGTCTCTGTGACAGGTTAGTAAAGGGGGCTGTATGTGTCATACTGCATCACACTGGCAGCGTGTTTCAAGATAGTCCATGCAAGGCAGAGCAAATTAGAAAGTCAGAGTCTTCTGCTGCAGGCACATAAATGCTCCTATTGCTTAGGGAAGTCAGTTTTCCCTTTGTTATTAAGTTACCATCTGCATTAGGCAGGACTATGTGTTCTCAGTTTCACTTTTTATTTTCCTGCAGCTGACTCAAACAATTTGCTGGAGGAAGTTGAGCAGCTAATGAGCACTTGAGTCAAGCATTAAGCTGAAGCTGGAATCCTCACAAATCCTAGTCACTGGCTAATAAACTCAGGAAGGTTTTTCTGATGGACTGGACTAAAACTGCTTAAAACCTTACACTGCTGAATGCTTGAACACTGTTTTTAAATCCTTCCAAATTCACTGTGCCTTCACCTGCAGAGCCTGGTCTGGTAGGTGTTCTCAAAGGCTACACTGTTGGCCTCAAAACAGCTAGAGTGATGGCTTTCTCAGTGTTGAGGAAATTGTTGCTGTGCACTAGGAAAGCAGTATCACTGATTGCCAACAAGCAGTGTAGGTTGTAAAGACAACAGTGTTTATGAAGTTGTAACTGCCTTTTAGAATATTTTTAGCTGAAGCTGGTAGAGGCTGGCCTGGTGTACGTGAGTTCTCTTATCTGTGTTTAGACTATCAGCAGGCCATACAGTACTAGACAT
The DNA here is from genome assembly GCA_033558105.1 of Coccyzus lansbergi. NCBI lineage: Eukaryota > Metazoa > Chordata > Aves > Cuculiformes > Coccyzidae > Coccyzus > Coccyzus lansbergi. The sequence continues at coordinate 204,371 of JAUMJK010001743.1, read as the reverse complement.
CATAACAGGCAGATTTCCCATCTTACAGAACTATGGGCTTACTTCTGAGGGAAGGACAGATTTTACTAAGGGTAAAACAACTCAGACTTAGGCCCTGAAATTCTACCATGGATATAATTCTTAGGTTGCACTACAGAAAAGTTGTTTCTTGTTAATGTCCAAACCAGTAGTTAGCAAAAGGACGGAGAAACATTCTTTAGTAAACAGCGTATATTTCTCAGTAATACCAGAAGTCTGTCTTTAACAGCACAATTTTAAAATGTTGCATCTGATCAGTTACCAGGTTTTAGGGACATTTTTAGGCATCCAAAGGCAGAGTCTTACTTATTTGGAGGAATAATATGAAGAGTCCCATGCAACCATTGATACGCTTGACTACAAAGTCTGCGTTTCTCTACAGCAGTACCTACAAAACTCTTTACACAAATGGTTAAGTTTTAAAATAATACATGTAAAAGCAACCTATGTGGCAGAATAAAATGAAAAAAAGCACATTTTTAAAGCTGGCACCCTTTCTCTAACTTCAGAACAGAACCAGGTCTGTTGCATTGGATGGTCTTCCCAGGTTCCTCACTTTTGGGAGGCTGTCATTTGTCAGACATTTCTCTCAGCAGCAGTACTGGTGTAGGCAGTTCCTGGCATTTGCCATTTATTCCTGTCCTCAAGGTGTCCGTCCCCTTGGTTGTCCCTATAAGTATAGCTGTTAGTGATGCCAGTCAGTGCAGTAAATGAAGGAACTGATCCGAGTTTAAAATAACCCTGTCTGTTCATAGACATAAGAGAAAAAAACTGCCTAAGTCAGTTCTCTGCCCAGAGGAATGCCTGCAGGATTTTGGTTCATAGGCCATGAGTTTCTTCAGTTCAGTGAATATATCCCGCCATGCATCCTAATTTCGTGTGCAGAGGAAAGCTGGCACACATCAGCCAAGCATTTCTTTCACCAGCATTGCCAGCTTACATAGTCCCTTCCTTCCTCTGCATTATCAGCCCATTTCAGCCTCTCAAAAAAAACAGTTGGTGTTATTTTTCACCTGGATCAGGTGGGGGTCAGCAAGGAGGCTCAGTGCGGGCAAGAAAGATTTCACTGTGGCCTGTATGCTGGGACAAGCAGCCAATGCCTTGGTATGCCCATGGTATTAGCAGCAAACACAGAACAAACGGCTGGTGTGCTAATGCTTGCTAGTTTCCTGAGACCTTGGAATCTTTACCAAGACCCATGAGTTAATAAGAAAAGAATGCATTAGACAGAAATCATGAAGATAAGGGGCACATCTGTGGTAAATAGTGGGTTGCACTCTATCAGTAACTGCGGGTTTCTCACAGGTGGAAGTTCACTGGGGTAGCTGCTGACTGGATACAGAAACACCGTATAAGGTTTGTATCCTCTCAATAAAAGTGATCTTTCTTGTTGCCTCATCAACGGGATGCCTTAATCGCTACATCTCAGGAAAATGTGGGTAGAGTTTTCCTTTGCCTGTAGAATTACAGTAGATATTTTAGCCAGAATGTACAGTTGTTTTTCTGATTTGGGTCATTTTGTCTCTGTTTTGATACAAAATTGTACTCCAAGGAATAAAGGAAGTTGCTAATAATAAAAATGTTACTATTAAACTATGCCTGCACAGAGTATTTACAAAATTTTCCGCTGTGCTGCAACACTTTGTTTTATCATTGCCTATGCTGAGTACACCTTCCCCCCAAGTCTTAGAGAGGACAGTATGTGTTTAACTCACATGAAGAATTAAAAAGCAATCTGATTAAGGGCTCCTCTGTTCTTTGGCTGGTATATTGCCACCCAGGCCTTGCTGACTCCTCTTCCTTTGTCTTACCACGCTACCAGACTGGTAGAGGCTGGTAGAATGTGCATAATTGATTGAGGAGGCCTTGATGAAGAGCAGATTTATGATGATTCTCTGAAAAGATGCCTGGAGCATGTTTGAAGACTTCAAAGACATTCACATCTTGTCCTGAAAAGCCACAAAAGGCTGTTTACAAGAAGCAGAGACTTTACAGAGAGGAGAAAGAGAATTAGAAATGTCTTACAAGCTGTGACTCTAGAACAGAGAGGATTTGGTCATTTCAGACATGCTAGTCCTTATTTGAGGCAGCACAGGTTCTTTTTCTTTTCTGTAATAGTTTAGTGACACTATCCAGTGGTCATAGGCTTTTGTAGGAACTGAGAAAGTACAAGTCATGTTTTGTCTGTGTTTCTTCCGTTACACTAGGATCAGACATGGGAAAGAATAAGTACATAAATTTCACTCAGGTTTTTCCTCCATCACCATGTTGAACTCTTCCCCAGGGTGTTGCTCTGCGAAGAGCTCCTTACAGCTTGGGCTAACCAGGGATACTTCTTGAACTGGGGTCAGGGCCCAGGAACATAGTGACCTGAGTGCTGCCCAAGGGTGCCACTGAAATGGCAGAAGAGAACAAGAGTATGTACAAAGGGATGGGAGATAAGAAAAGAACTAATTAGTTTTAGCTCTCTGCTATAGGTGAGTAGGAGAACTAAGGAGTAAAAGGAGTAAGTCTCCTTTTGAGGACAGAGTTAGCAAAGATATACCCATGCTGTTTGCTAAAAGCCTACAATTTTTTTTTTTTTAATTTTTTTTTTAAAGCTGGTGGTTATGCAACATGGTGGCATGGTGGGCTGCCAGGAGTCTTTGGGTTAACTAGCAGTGGTGCCAACTATCTGAGGAATGCCCAAGGATTGCTAGTATTCTGTATTAAGTGATAGAGAGATTTTGAAGTACAAAGTATTGTTACTGAGAGGCAGCACTAACTAAATGTTCCAACTTGTGTGCTGCCAGAGCCATGTTGGACTTTTTCTGGGTCTCAGAGTTGTACAGGATGGAAGGGAGAGTGCATTAGGACTAAAATGGCAAGGGTTGTTGTCCCAGTTGGAAGAAGAAACGGAAAGAAGATGGCAGTTCTATGAACATTGAAAAGTTCTGAGTTGGGCTCTATTTTTCATATCCCTAGATGCTTTGCTGGCTTTTGTCTCTCTGCATTCAGATCTCTCCATCTTGCCATTGGACTCCAAATTACATTGCCTCCCTCCTCTCACTCCTCAAGTTCATACACTGCTTTGTTTTCCCGAATACTTCTTCCCATGTTTGGATTAGATTAAGGGCTTGCCTGCACAAGAAAGTTGTGCTGCTATTAATTTGCAGTTTGCTTTAAAGAAATTATGTTAAACCTGGGCAAAATGCCATGTGGATACCTGGTATTCATTTGCAGGAATACAAATGGCTTATTTCACGTTAGATCAGGTCACTTAGGAACAGGAAGAACTTGCAAAGCAATATATTTTCCTACCCAAGAACAAAGAATCCAACAGCTTCTGCAGATTATGTCCTCCAAATGGGAAGAAGATTTGGGGACATGGTCTTGACCTCAGCAGGAGCCACAATCTTCTGGACAGAGGTAACACACCACCAGTCAGATAGTCCCACAAAAGCAGCAGCCTCTGCTGCCATGAAGTTCTGGCACATGCTATGAAGCAGGCTGCTTCACACTGCAGCAACTGCCTTTTTCCTACCCAAGGCATCTTGCTCCACAGCACTCAGAGCAGGAGCAGCCACTGTTGCCTCTGTGCAAAGTATTGGCTTCCACTGCATTCCTGCAGGTATTACAAATGTAGTCCTTTGCCAAACAAAAGTTATAGTACAGTCTTGCTCAACTGGAAGAAGTTATGTGTATCCATCTACTGCCCCTCTTTGAATACTGCATGAATCCCTGCAGTTAACTGTATTGGTTTACAAGCAGACTGGAATTTTATGAGTGTACCTTTCTCTTGTAGGCAAGCTCAAAGTAACAGAAGGTAAAGACAAAAGGGGGGGAATTTGTAGCAGCAAGAAGAAATTGAAGAGGCACGTCCATATATCCTGGATGCTGTTCATTCTCATTAGGAACAGGTTTGAACTGGTAAGCTAGTACTTACCTAAATCCAAACAGGCACCTAGTCAAGATGACTCCAGTATTAAGCAGCATCAGTATTGTACTTTGAAGAAGGCACTAGTGCTTGGCAGTTGGATTTCTGTAAACCTTTTGTCTTCCAGTTACCAGTTCTAAATACCAAATATGACTTCAATGTCACTGTTAAGAGTTTTCTTTGAAAACCTCTTAGAGGGTCACTGACCAAATACTAAGATGATGGCAGCTCTGAAGTGTCTATGTGATTACTGGGGCTCTGAGGGGACCCCATGTCAGGCTCCTGCCACTCCCACAGCTGCTCACAGCCCAGAATCCCAAGTCACTTCCCAAGTGACATCAGCCCACACAGCAGGACTGGGGTCTCCATTTTCCACAGCCCTGCCCAGCCATGGGCAAGTGAGCTGGCCCAGCCTTGGCTGTTCCTGACCTGGGAAGGTGCCTAGTACCTAGGGTTGAGGCTGCCCTGGTACCCCCAGCTGCTTCTGGTTAGGTAATGAGATGGCCTCGGGATGCCAGACTCTGCCGAGCTCTGCCCTCATCATAGAATCACCAGGTTGGAAGAGACCCACTGGATCATCGAGTCCAACCATTCCCACCAATCTCTAAACCATGCCCCTCAGTACCTCATCCACCCGCACCTTAAACACCTCCAGGGAAGGTGAGTCAACCACCTCCCTGGGCAGACTGTTCCATTGCCTAATGACCTTTTCAGTGAAGATTTTTTTCCTTATGTTGAGCCTGAACCTCCCCTGGTGGAGCTTGAGGCCATTTCCTCTTGGCCTGTCCCCTGCCACTTGGGAGAAGAAGGATCCTCTTCAGGAGGAGAATCCTCTCCTCTCCTGATGCCCGGTGGAGCCCCTGCCATCCTGGTTCCCAGCTCCAATGGACCTGTTGTTCTTGCTGTGCTCCGCCAAGAACTAAAAGACCTAAATAATGAAGCCTGAGGGACAAAGGAACCAAACCTAGCAGAGGTCTTCAGGAGAAAGAGGGAAGAAGGCCCACATTCCTAGTTGCCTCACAATTGCTGTTGAGTATTGATTAGCCCTGTCCCTTGGCCAGTGAAGGGTCTCCAGCAACCCCAAAGGAATAGAAGCAGTGTGCAGACTTGTAATGTAATACAAAGGTTCATATAGGTCTTAACAGAGAAGGAGTGGGAAGATCTGGTTGTGGAGACACCAGAAGAAGAACTCACTCAGCAGGGGAGGGGCTCTCTGAATGCCTTGGATTAGTGACATCCAGGTCATGAAGACAGCAGGGCATCTACGTGATCTTTCACAAGACATAGGGATCTGGAGACAGAAGTGATTAGTCCTGCTGACTGCTGAAGTTGGGACAGGATCGAGATACTGTCAGTTCCAAAAAGATGCAGAAAAGATATCAAAGCCTTGTGCATGGCCACCAATGCAAGAATAACCCAGAAGACATGAAGAGTACTTGATAGCTGGCATCCCTTGCTCTCCATGGCATCACAACATAATCTGGGCACAGTCTTCATTATACCAGGATTTTGGGTGGATGGCTTGGTCTGTTCAGTTGTCCCATCCCTATCCAGTCCCTGTTGTCTTGGGGTCCCTCTCCCCCTTTCCTCACCCTACCCCCTCCCCCCATTTTTGTTTATGTTGTTGGTACAGTGTTGCTACAGTATTTCCTACAGAGGAAAAAGGAGCAGCAAATAAAAGCACTCAGCTGCATCATCTTGCAGTCATATCTCTTGTGATGGCAGCAGTAAAAGAACCATAAAAAAGTTATGTTAGGAGAAAAGAGGCTTTTCTTTCTAGATGACATTTTAAAAAGACCACCCTATCCCTTTTGCTGGCTTTTGTCAGTGGTGCAGCTCACACGGATGGAGCTCTGTCCCACTCCATTGTCAGAGGGTTAGCTCAGGCTTCAGTTGGCACATTGCAACCTTCCCACTTAAGTCAACAGTTCACTTCCCCTGTGTCTAAAAGATGGCACAATGCTGCTGTTCACCTCCAAGAAGTGTCTGCATGTCTCGATGTTGCATGCTACCTTGCTTTGGAGTAATTTAAATCTCCTTATACTATAAGCCTATTCCCTTTTAGCCTATTCCCAGTAAACGGGAAGAGTAGTTTGTTTCCTTCCTTGTTGCAGATACTTTTTATATATTTGTGTAGTGTTATTTTACCTCTCCTCAGACTTCGCTTCTTGAGACTAAATTGTTTTTCATTGTGCCTTACAGTTTATATCTTCTGAACTTCCATTAGAGCAGCAGCTTAACATTTAAATGAATGTAGTGTTTATGAAATGAGCTGGACTAACAGGCATGGAAATGGAGACTTCTGTCTTCAAAGATTATATGCCACAGAGGTAGGTGTAGTGAGAACTCCATACTAAACCTGTGATCTGGAGCATCTCTCGAGGCAAGATGATGTAGTGATGAAATTTATCTACGTGGTTCAGATTTCCTCTTTAATCAGTAGCCTCTAGGCTGTTTCAGCCTGCTAGGATTCATTTGTGCCAGATGCGGTAGTATTTTTTTGATACAGACAAAACATTGCATTAGCAATGAAGAGTGTTAACCAAGTCATTTCACATAAATTACCAGCCTTGTGGAGGCAGAGCAGGGTTCATCTAATCAGTTGTAGATGGCTGCAAAGAAGGCTCTTCAACCAAGCCACTCTCCTCAGGACCCTGCTACAGCCACAAAGGAGAAAAAGACACTCTCAGATCATGAATCATCTCATCTTAAGGTAGGTATTTAAAACAGATCAGATAAGACATATCTTTAAAGTGCCTGTGGGGCAACAGGCTTAGATGTAGAGATAGATGCTGCAGACATCTAAAATTAGGTGAGCTCAGTCTCACCTGTGGAGTCTATTAAACTGATGATGCACAGGTCAAAAGCCCTACATCCTATGGGGAATTTTCAGAGCACACCTTCTGCCTTTTTTTAATTTACAGCCACCCCAAAACAGCCAGATGTCATGGCTCCTTCTTTTTTAGTTTAGTATTTACATAACCATTTTTTGGAATAGAAACAATTGCTTTTTCACTTCTGCTCATGTCAGCATGTGGAGCTGGTAAAGAAAATGCTTGGGTTAATAATCACTGATATTCATCATAGCTAAAATAATTACATTCTGCAGAGGGGGATTTTTAGGCTGATTCATCTGATACAGTTAACTGTAAAGATTTATCTTGCAGAGTCTTTAGAAAATATGTACTTCAAAATAATCTTTTTTACTGCCATAGAATTTTCTCCCCTTCCCATTTTTATTCCTTTGCTAAGAGTCCGCAATTAAGGAAAAATGTTCTCTTGATACTATAGCACACCTCCTGACCCACTTCAGTGCAAATGCATACATAACCACTTGTTTGTTTGTGAATCTACAGGTGTTGGTGCCATGCAGATATGGGCTGTGGTTAAAGTTTCATAATGGAAAATCTGACAGGCAGTTAACTAATCCATGAGTCATATTTCGTAATAGCCTAAAGGTCTCTGATGTTCGACCTTCATTTGATACCCTTGCCATTGGGGAGTTATACATAACCCATCTAAGGAACATTCTTTATATAGATGACTGCATGCTGCCCTTTTATACCTGCAAGAATGGGCATTGCGTTTACTGAACCAGGAAAGTCTTCAGTCTACCTTTCCAATCCTCTCTCTCTGTGAGTCTATTTGCAGGGCTGCAGAGGTGCACTGCAGGAAACTCACCTGATGAATAAGAACAGTGGAAATTTCTCTACTTAGTTTAAGTCTTGTAGGGCCTAGTTCAAAGGTAAGAATAGAGGTGGTGAGCTGATTTTGGACTCCATTCAACCTAACCCTTCTGAAGGGATTTCTGCTCGTTACAGCTCCAGTAATAAAAGTAGCAGTGGAACTGCCAGTGCTGACAGAGCTCTGCTGATTTCCTCTCTGCTTGGCCTACTTCTGCTTAAGGCAGGTCAGATAGGTACAGAAGAAATCCTTTTGTTAGAGCATCCCAAGTGGGAATCGCCACCATTGCTGCCACCAGCAGAGCTGAGCCAGGATGAGCAACATCAAAGTGTTTATAGGAAGACTTAATGTGGAGAAGGCTTGCCTAGAGAACCTACCACTTTATTTTCTAGCCAAAGGATGAAAAGGCAACGTGTTGCTTATTAGGGCAGCATAACATTGGTGTATTTTGGGACTTCTCAAGTCCTCCCTCAAAGGCAGCAAAATATGTTGGCACTGCTGCTGTTCCAAAGCTAACATAGGGCAACCAAGTGACTTCAGTAACTCTGTGAAGTTTACATACTATGACTCATTGTAATAAAGAAACCTAAACAAAATCCCAGTGTGTCATTAAAGCTGGAATATGTTTTTTGTTTTTTTGGTTTTGTTTTTTTTTTTTTTTTACAGCTGTATAATAGCAGAATATCTCAGGGACATTAACTCTTTGCCATTGCAAGACAGAAAGTTCTGGTCTTCATCAATGGACCCCATATAAAACACAGCAGAAGGTAATCTTATTTTTTTAAACACTCTGGCACAACAACTTCTACAGCAGCGCCAAATGCTAAACAAAAATGAGAGCAGCTGAGAAGACTAATGGAAAGAAGAAAGCAGAGAGGAGTTGTGTCCCAAGCTTTAGCTTAGTCTGTCTTTCTAAGAAGCATTGCCATTTCCAAATAACTATTTTATAATTGTGTCTTAAGATATTAGCAGACACCATGAGCGATATACATGCAGTGTGTGAGTTGCCTGCTGTATATGGAAAGCTGCGTAGTGAGGGTCTGGCACAGTGGGAGGGTGAACACACCCAGCCTGGCTGTGGGCACCAGTGAGAAGGTTAGTCATCCTGCTGAGTCAATGGGAGGCACAAGCACCTCCAAACTGTGCTTCTGCCTACTTGTCATCTAACATTAGACAGCTAAAGTTATGTGGTATGAGCCTATAAAGACAGGCACATATGCATGCTTGCTTATGCATGAAATTCATTTTGCCTGGATGATCTGGATTACCAGATGCAAACTTCTTAATCTGGAGTAAATTTGGTGTTAGACTGGGCAGAGATAGCAGTGGCTGTTTTTTAGACCTCTCCTTGCAGCCCTTCTCAAGAATGCAAAAACGTGGGGGGGGAAAAAAAAAAAAAAAAGGAAAGAAAAAGAGAAAAGAAAAAGGTGAGAAAAGGCTAAATGAAGGTACTGGTAGGTTTGACATTCATGTAAATCTAGCACCAAAAGCGGGACAACAGTGGTGGAATTCTGCTACGGAAGTTGCTAAAAAGGGGCTGAGAGAAGTGAAAGGATTATACAGCAGATGTATCCAGCCCACTGTCAGCAGTTCTACCCCTTCACCCACCTCTGCCTTCCACTCACATAGGAGCTGATTCTTGGGTGGTGCTTTAATGTTTTGAAATCCCACTTATCAGGCCATGGTAATAGTTAATGCTTCTTATTCATACAGGTCTATCTGTACAAGTTTTTGTCTAACCAGTCACAAATTTCCAGGCATCTAGACTATTCCAACAAACAAGAAGAGTTAGAGTTTTCCATCTTTACAAATACCTTCCCAAAAAGTCATCAGCCAAAGTTGGATAAACACGCAGTTATCCTTGTCACACTCCAGGCAAAATGACAAAATAGCTAGAATCTGAAAGAGTTTTTTCCCTCATGTGGTACTAATTATGTGACTAGTTCTGAGATAAACCTGAAGAAGCAGTGTAGTTTAAACTCTAGCAGCTCTAGCTTTGGAGGACTTTCCATCCTATTCTGTCAGGGTAGAGCTGCTGAAACAACTGTAATGTAATAAAACGCATTACAGATTTGTACAACTCTTGTCTGATGATGTGAGGCACTCCTCTCCTAGTCTGGCCTTCAGTACCCACTGAAATCAGAGTAACAATCTCCAACAACTCGACCTGGCATTGGATCATGACATACATGACAAACTTTTGGTTTCAACTGCCAAGATAGAGGAATTCTATTGTACAATTGTTCCACGACATTCTGCACTCTTGCTTTGGCTGAATTTTTTGTCTATTTAAAAATGTTTTTATTTTTTAAAGTCATTTTTATATCAGATGATAGTTTTCATTCTGCCCGTCTTTCCTCTTTTTATTGCAATATTGGTTGTAATTAAACATTAAACAGCGACATAATTACCTGTCTTCTCTCTTTTCTAAACAATTCCTAGAACTGAAAATTAATAAACTAAGATATACCTTTTTGTTCCTTTGTTTACCTTCTCTGGCTTATATTCAGCTTTGACAGTTCTTTTCAGGATCTCAGTTTCGCTGCTTCCTCCCTATTTTCTGGTTCCCTGAGCTTGCGTGGAGACTTTGATGTTGCAACAAGCAAGGTAAGGCTCTAAAAAAAAAAAAAAAAAAAAGGTAAAATGCTGTGAGAAAAGGACAAGGCACCCCCCAGGGATTAATGTACTGAAACATCTTTAAAATTCTTCTGAAAAACTGACTATCTGGAGGTTGACTGTTCTTTTAAGAACAGTTTATGTTAAGAAATCCTGGTTAGTCTTATAAGCAAGTTTTGGCAGAGCACAAGTGCTAATGACTTTTTTTTTAAATGAAAACCATTTCTAAAGACAAAAATAGCTAGTACTGAAATCTCTCACAGTCATTATTTACAAAGTTTGTGTGATCCCTTGTCCAGATTTATAATCATTGCTTGCTATGCCAGCAGAACTTATAACTTTGTGGGTTTGTCTTTAATGCTGTAATTAAAACCAGGATGATTTTCATGGGGCCAGAATAATTTGTAATTCTTGTGAGAGCTCCGTCTTTTAAGTGGCCTTTCAGAAGATATAATCTTCAGTGACCTAAGCATGCAGACTCATATTTTTATATTTATTAATGTTTTCATCAAGGAATCCTATATCTTTGAGGTTACTTCAACCTGATATGTGTAAGTAAAAACAGAGTTTCCCCAGCCTTTCTCAAGGATTTATAATGCATTTAAGTTATCTTCAAGTAAAACAATTCTTCTTCTATGAGAGTGAAAGACATGCCCTTTAACAGCCTTATTATACTGTCTTTCCTCCAGCACTTTTTCTATTTTACTGTCCACCCACTTACAACACAGGCTGGGGACCCTGCAGTGACTCCCTAGCATTTCCAGAGCTGACCAGTCTAAAGACGTTCTTGTCTGTCTTAAACACGGGATCATTGTGTAGTGTAACCCATAAAATCTGATCTACTAGTTCTCCACATTTGTTGGAGAGGTGAATATTTCTTATCATACAACAAAAAGACCATTCTGGCAGCACTTATACACCCAACAGTGTATGTATTAGAGCAATAGTCAGTAAAAGATACTTACAGGGGATAAGTAGAGAGTTAGGTACTCAAGTGCAAGTTTTTTCTGTTTGGAACGTGTAGCTATTTTTTAAGTCTGAATTTTCATTAACACGATTCCTCTACAGATAACTTGTCCTTTTAACTTGCTCAGGTTTTTGTTCTCAGAGTATTTAATGTAAAGTTTTTTAATCTTGAACCTGCTTGTGCCTAGTAGTATTAACCTGGAGCAGAGAATGTTTATATAGTTCTGAATGCCATGACAGCACTTAGTAAATAATGAAATAAATCACAAGCTTTGTTTCTGCTTTAGAAAACTGTGTTTGCCCTCTGTGGATACAGATCTTCTGGATCCTGATCAACAGCCTCATTTGTGTGAAACTGGGTATTCTGCCAATTTTATTTCAGCTCATTTAATGTATGGCACCAGTACAGACAACACACTGGTTAACAAAGGACTTGGAATCCCCTATCTAAACCTTTAAGAAAATACTGAAGCCCCTGGAACCTTCACTAAAAATATTTGCCAGGATTCTTAATTTTTATATAAATGCACAATAAAGGTAGAAAAGGAAAGAAGTGAGTATGTCCCAATCAACAATTACAGCACACATGAACCATTGCGGTTCAAATGCCCTGCCCCATTCCAGACATTTAAATGGGCGCTGAAAATATGATGTCTGGGAAGTTACTCTGCTTGCTATGGAAGGGATGCCCATGTACATGACAGCCAACAAAGAATTAACCATATGAAGAAAACTCATGCATGTTAACTGTTTTAAAGCACTGAGCATGGAAAATTGGAAGCACAAGAGTTATTGTGTTTTACGAACTTGGCTTTACAGACCTGCACACAGATGCAAAAGCTGAGTGTGACACATGCCATAGGCAGGAGCTGTGTGTTTCCCTTCAGAACAGCCTGAAAGCTTTTGAGGAGTCCCAGCACTTAAGACACCACTGAAAGAAATCATGCCATGGTTGACTGTGCCTAGATCACATGTATTTTCAATAGAAAAATTATTTTTTTTTTCAAAGTTGAGGTATATAGATATTAAACCTGGAGTATAAGCTGAAGAACAAATAGAATCATACAATCGTAGAACAGTTTGGATTGGAAGGGACCACGAAGATCACAGAATCATAGAGTGGTTTGGGTTGGAAGGGACCTTAAAGATCATTCAGTTCCAAACTCCTGCCATGGGCAGGGACACCTCCCACTATATCAGGTTACCCAAAGCCCCATCCAACCTGGCCTTAAAAACCTCCAGGGACGGGGCAGCTACAACCTCCCTTGGTAACCTGTTTTAGTGTCTCACTACTTTCATGGTGAAGAAATTCTTCCTAATGTCTAATCTAAATCTGCCTGTCTCCAGTTTATACCCGTTCCCATGTTAAACCTCATGCCTCATCACCACAAGCCTTTCTGAATAGTCCCTCTCCAGTTTTTTTATAGGCTTCTTTCAGGTACTGGAAGGAAGACCATCCAGTCCAACCCCCCTGCAGTGAGCAAGGACATCCTCAACTCCATCAGGTTGCTCAGAGCACCATCCAACCTGACCTTGAATGTTTCCAGGGAAGGAGCAGCTACTACCTGTCTGGGCAACCTGTTCCAGTGTTTCACCACCCTCAGCAAGAAAAATTCTTCCAAATATCTAATCTAAACATCTCCTCTTTTAGCTTAAAACCATTATCCCTTGTCCTGTTGCTACAGGTCCTGCTAAAAAGCTTTTCCCCATCTTTCTTATAAGCCCCCCTTTAAGTATTGAAAAGCTGCAATAAGGCCTCCACAGAGTCTTCTCTAAGCTGAACAACCCCAACTCTCTCAGCCTCTTTTCATAGTGGAGGTGTTCTAGGTCTTTGGTCATTTTCGTGGCCTTCCTCTGGATCTGCTGCAACAGGTCCATGTCTTTCCTGTGCTGAGGGCTCCAGAGCTAAACGCAGTATTCCAGGTCTGGTCTCACCAGAGCAGAACAGAAGGGCAGAATCACCTCCATCAACCTCCTGGTAATGCTTCTTTTGAAGCCCAGGATACGATTGGCCTTCTGTGCTGCAAGTGTACGTTGCCAACTCATGTCCAGCTTCTCATACACCAACAGAGCTATGCTAAATTAGCTTCTTATACAGCCTGAGGAAAATACTCAAGCTGCCACTTAATTCCAAGTCATCCTATAAAAATCACCAGGATCTATATGATCTCCTACCACCAAATCAGTCTTAAATTTGTAGGTGAGGTTACTACATTCCCAGTCTGATTTAATCTCCTTTCCATCAGGAACTGGCAACACTGAGAAATATTTTATGGCTAAATTCAGCATATTTATGTGTTTGTGATAGTTAAACTTCTCTATTTTGAACACAAAACATAAGTAAAGATAATCCCTATCAAAGTGTAAACTTATCAGGCATTTATTATTGAATAATTAATAATTATATTAATAAAAAATTTTGTAACCATAATTTGCCCATAATTTCATTAGTGCAGAGTGGGCTGCACTAAGGAGCCTTGAACTGATCCAAAAGACAGGACGGGACAGAAGTCATCTCCAACGAAAAGCAAAGGAAGAGCTGAGGTATTACAAACTGAAGCCTTTGCAAAACCAGACTAAGAGTGCAGAGTTAAAAAAACTCTACCAATTCTGGGACAGAAAATAAAGTCTTCTTCCACCACCGGGAAGCGATAGCAGCCAGGGGAAAATGGGAATGGATGAAGAAACAGTGGGGTAAGATACAAAAGCTAAAAGATCATGAAGATGAAATGTGAATTTGGCATCACAGGTGTTGTTAAATGAAGACTGGATGCCCTGTGAGTCTTAGGTCCCGCAGAGGATCTCTTGGTCAGTTATGCAGGAGGCCAATCTAGACAATCTGGATGGCTTAAGACATGCGGTTGGAGTTTCAGCACTGTCTGCTGCCTGCTTTATGACATTAGCTGTAGCAGTATTGAATAGTAAATGGGTGAGTGAAGAGCAGCATGCTGGCAGTGCTGTGGTTGCAGTAAGAAGAGAGGTACGTATGTCTTATGGTTCAAACGTGCCCTGTATCAGCAGTTAATTCTGCAGTTTGTGTTAATAGTAGGAGCAACACAAGTGTGTCTTCTTGCCATGGGGGTCAGCAGTCAGGCCGTCTCCATGAATGGTAGCCGTAGGGGCACAGACAAAAGGAGCTGAAGGTACTGCCTGAAAAGAAATCTCCATGGAAAGGGAAAAGGGAGATACCGTTCTGCATGTCTGGGCTAGTGTGAATTCATCAGGTTCCGTGTTTGAATGGAAGCCAGTTATAGCATACAAGTAACTCCTGTTTGCTGTGCCTGACATAAATCCAAGTGTTGCTTTGTCAGGTTTTGTCTGACGCGTGTTCTGTTTGCCTACTGTGTAGTAACACTGCTGGAGACTGGGTGTTAGCATTGGACACCTGCTGATTCAAACACAGAAGTACAAAGGCTGTACTGTGGCAAGAAGGAGGAAGCAGGGACATGTAACTTTACTGCGTGTTTTATGGTGGCCAGAGGTTCCAATTCATGTCAAAAGAATTCTTATTTGGGAACTTTCGAAGGATTAAGCATAGGTCATCTTAATTTGTTAGACAGTTGTGAGGCTCCACAAAGAACCCACTTGTAGAAGACGAGGCTGAAAGGAAGACTTTATTGCTCTCTACAACTACCTAAAAGGAGGTTGCAGAGAGGTGGATGCCGGTCTCTTCTCCCAAGTGATAGGTGACAGGACAAGAGGGAATGGCCTCAAGCTGCATCAGGGGAAGTTGAGATTGGACATTAGGAAAAAATTCTTCACAGAAAAGGTCATTAAGCACTGTCGGAGGCTGCCCAAGGAGCTGGTTGAGTCACCATCCCTGAGGCGTTTAAAAGGTGGGTAGATGAGGTGCTTGGGGACATGATTCAGCAGTAGACAGGTACCGTTGGAGTTGATGATCTCTAAGGTCTTCTCCAACCTAATGATTCTATGATTCACTGCTAACAATGCTTGTGGGGATATAATGTCTTGTCGGTTTATTTATTAGATAGTAATTCTTCAGGATCAACATCTATCAGAGCCCAGCTGTGCACCTTCACTGCCTCGGTAACGGAGCTGCCAGTGAGAATGCACAGCCAGCACAAGTCCTTGAGCTGTCCCTGAACCCCTTCTCATCTTCAGTCTTGCTGGCTTTGGGGAAGACAGGAGTACAGCACGGCAGGTCTCGGGTTGGCTATTTTGAGCCTCTGCCTTAAACTACCACATTGCCACGAATGAATAAGTTTCCAGTAGCAAGGAGCCAAAAACTGTACTTGATAGGAAAACTTCCAGCTCTTCTGTGATACCCACCTCTGGCTGGGGCATGAGAGAAATCCCCCTGGTAGGACACCTGTGTGAACACTGAATCCCATTCACCCCTGATCCTGCTTATGAGGTTGAACACAGCGCTCTGTCCGCAGATGATATCAAGCTTCTTTTCTCAACAGAACAAGAGCAGGTGACCTTGGTGTTGAAGTCAGAGAGGGTGATGGTATTATCAGTGACTGATGAGAAGACAATAAATAAGCAATTGAGATTGTTGCAATGTAAGTCCACTAGGGCCCAAGCCTGGAATGTGAGATTTTTCCATGGATTGAAAGCATTAAGTATCTCTTCTATTTCAAAGATCCATGTTTAAAGCCTAAGCAAACAAACAAAAATAAATAAAAAAATAAGCAGTAATAAAACAAAAAAAAAATCCACAATCTAAAAAAGGGTTGTCAGTAGGCAGCAGAGAAAGGAGAAAACCAACTTTTGGTCTAATTTGATGACAAATGCACAAAGTAGCTAAGGTGCAGTGGTCTTGCTGAAGGAAGAAACTCCCATCTCGGGTCAAGTAGTGGAGGTGAACCACAACGAACTCACTGAGAGTTCCCTCTTGTGCTCTTAGCACGGAGCATGGCGTACCATATACACACAGCACCACCACAGCACAGTGGTTACAAACATTGTCACTCAAAGGAGAACGTGGAAATATGCATACAATTACTTTTTATGATGAAGGAGGAGGAGGCAGCTGCAACTTGACAACCCCAGCCCAAATGACCTATCAAAATTGCTCTATTTCCTTGCTTCCAAGAGGTTTCAAGACTATGTGACAGATGTGAATATTAGAGAATACATAATGGGCTAAACCAAGACACAGACTTGAGCTTTAAGGAGGACAATACTGCTGTCCTGCTGTGGCATCACTGGGGGCCTGAGTGGACTAATTGCCCTGAGCCTTCCCAAGGAGCCTGACCCAGGACCTGCACCCCAGCATGTGCTGGTTTGGGAGCACCATGCTTGGGTCTGTATGATGATGGTGAGGACTCTGCCTGGTTCATCCCCTGGCATGGAGCAGCCTTGCTCCTGCTGCTATCTGACATATATCTAACAGTAAAACCAAAACCATCTCAAAAGCGTGTGTCTGTTTCATAGAATCATGGAATAGTTTGGGTTGGAAAGGTCCTTAAAAATCATCTAGTTCCAACCCTCCTGCCATGGGCAGAGACACGTCCCACTAGATCAGGCTATTTATGAATGCTGTCACATTTGCAAAACAAAATTAAAATTAGTGCTTTGCATGATGACAGATATCAAATAATAAGCCAAAACCAAGACTTAAAAGAAGGAAAATATATGCCTACAGTACCCTGAACAAGATCTTCGTGCACAATGTTACAGGCAGAGAGGTTATACAAAATCTTTAGGTATTTAACCATCTTTTGTGTGTTCCTGCAGGGAAGGAAATGACAGATTAGTTTTCCTGTGGAGAATTCATTAGTATTCTCTCATTGATAAGTCAGTATTTTTATCTTCGTGAGCTCAAGATATGTTGTTGTTTCGTCCACAGAAATTACCAGCTCTGGTTAATGAATTAGAATTAAAAAACCCAACAGAGTGTGATAAGAACTGTTGAGTGATTTTCCAAGATCTTTTATGAACCATCCTCCTCACTCACTGGTTAGCATTTAGCACCTATTAACTCCATTTCAGGAAGGTGGTGATTAAACTGGGTCAAATGGAAGTGATTAAGTTGGACTATCCCTGTCATGGAAAAATTCACTGGAAGATCTAAGAAGGAGGAATTTGCCACACAAATCCCAGCAAGCATATGAATTTGCTTTTCTCCCTGCAAAAGAGCTTTGCCTCACCCAGGATCCTTCTAAATGCTTCAAAATCACTTTGAACTGTTTTAATCTTGGAAGTTCCTCAAGACCGGTAAGGAAAGCAGTTGCCCCAGCATCACTCCTGCTTATGTGCCTCTAAGGACACTTGAGTAAGCTACCTTTCCTCAGGGGTTTTTAATGGAAAAACCTCTCTACTCATGTCTGGTGCTGAAAACAACCAAGAAGCTGTACAGTGGACGAGGAAGAATAACACCACATTTATTGAGAGGGCCCAAAATGGGGAAAATCTTGTGCTTGAGACTGAGCTGAGCCTCAGGAGGGCACAGGGAGAGTGTGCAGGCTCATCTGCAGTACCCACACTGCGTTGGGTTTAACGTCCAGCTCAGGGAGCAATCTCTTTCCCATGGGCTTTGAGATAGGTCTGTGCAGCCAGGCCAGATTCAGCAGCGTGACCCTTAAACTTGCTGTGTGCTAGCAACAGGCTCCTGAGAGCCCAGGTCAGGTGGAAGGCTCTGGAGACCCAGATACTGTGCTTTAAATCAGCTCCATACAAGCATCTAAGCCTACACAGGCAACCTGTGCCTGGTTTGTGCTCTGGAGTAAAGTTCAGAGTAGACAGATAACCCTGGCAAGCCTCTCAGCAATTTAAGGCCATCCTCCACTCTGTGATCCTGCCACAGAGAAGCAAATAATTTGTGCCTGTCACCATCTTTAAGAAATAAATAGCATTTTATTGTGGAGACTGCTACACACAGTTTCCTGTTGGCCAGAAACCAAGGGGTTGCTTCCTCTTGGTAACATCTCTGAGTGCTCCCTGCAAGCTTGGCTCTCCTACTCTGTTTTATGGAGATTTCCAGCACACTCAATGACACCAACCCGTCTGTCATGACCCTTCACCTCTTGTGCCGTCAGAGAACTGCCCTGGGGAAATGGGGCCGAGACGTGTCTATGTGTACAAGCATGTGGATGTGCGTGTGCCTGTGCACACAGCTGTGTTGATTTTATGTTGTGTATAGAAGAAAAGAGGATTATTTATGTTCCAATCATGATGTGTTCCCTGAGAAGAATACTTTCTGCTCTGATTTATTGCTCTCTTTAGGCCTGCCCTCAAGCATTGTTCTTATATTTGTCACATTTTTTCCATTTGGAAATGGAAATCTAAATGCAATGGCATATTTAATGAAAAAAACAATAGTTACTTGGAGGGAAGGAAGTTTCACTTCTTTATTTTCCCATGTTTTTATGTTATTTTTTCTTTCTCCTCTCTTTCCTTTTACTCTTTCTTCCATCCTTGCTTTTACTCTTTCTCCTCTTTTATCACTGAAAAAGAGTGGAAAAACACCATCTGGAGGAAAGGCAGGAACAATATTTTTTTTCTCATTTTTGGTTAAGACATTAGAAAAGTTGAAAAGGTTTTACCTAGAAAAAGGTCCACCATGAAAAGTACCTGTCAGTTTCTGGCTAGCATTATTGTACTCTTAATCCTAACTATTCAGCCAACAAATCTATGTAAATTAAAAACGCCTGCACAGTATATGGAGTCAGCATTTATTGGTGTCTAGAGAAGAAGTGTCACTTTTACTAACGTCATATTGCTTTACAAAGTTTACAGAAGTAACCTTAGAGCTTTGTTTTCTTTTTATCTCACCCCGTCCTTCTTTTGCTAGAGGATTTCTCAGAGGACCAAAGAAATCAAATTAGTTTTGTAGGTTGCACTGAGGAGATACAGGATAATGTAGATCTTTAACCAACTGAGCTTTTCTCCCATGTGTTTGACCCAAAGAATCTCAGAAGAGTTTTTACATGGTCTGTATAAATATTCTTTTAAAGTATTTTTTTAATCTTTCCCCTTCACTCCATTTTAAATTCTCCTGAGGAGCTCAGGATTCCTTTCTGCTTGTGGCATGAAATCCCTTTGGCTTTACTGCCTACATGGCAAAAGGAGCAAGAACAAAGTAAGAGATTATGAAAAAACCCCCAATAAAATAATGAAATTTTATTTTTTTTTAAAAAAGCATATCCATCAGTATGCCATAAGAATTAAAAAAATACAAAAAACATACACTTTATTTTTCCTCTCTTGCAGGTCACATTTATTAAGAAAGAAAAAATCCTGTGCTATTCTATTTATTTTCTAAGCTGGATGCATACACTGCCCTGGCTGAAATCTCCAGGGATGTTGTCTCCAAACAAATGCTGTCATTAAAGTGTTGGCAGGAGGTCCTTTAGGAAAAGAGAAAAACAGTTTTGGTGGGGGTTGGGTAGGGAAAGTAACTAATAACTAAATCTGAAAGTACAGCTGGGTGCTCTTAAATTAGAAATCTTTAGGAGGTCTCCCACACATCCCTGTAAGATTGCAAGTTTCCTGAAGAGTGTTTTGAGCTGTGCATTGCTGCAGATATGCTTCACCTCCTCCACCTCTCTGTTTCTCACTAAGCTTCTCTATAGCTGTAAGCCTCTTTGGGTTAACTCCCCAGTGTCTCTCTGGGCAGGTCTCACTGCTCTTCTCTCTCTCTCCTTCCAATTTTCTTAGTTCCTTGGTTTGGTTTCAATCCCATATCTCAGCTGCTCAAGAGGAAAGAAAATTAGCTCAGTGGATTTCTCTCCTTCTCCATCAGCTGCCTCTATTATATATCTCATTAAGGAAAAAAAGCTGATCCAGATGTACAACTAAAGCAACATATTTTTTTTCTTAGACATTTTTTCACATCACTCTTCTCTTCAGGTAATCTTATTGTTATTTTACAGGTAGAAGGCGATTTTCCCGCATACAGTGTTGCTCGGCCCTGAACCTTGTGGGTTGTCAATTTTTCCCTGCAGCTGAAACTAATTTTTCAGAAAACATGGTTATACTTTGTTCTGAGAGGACTAGCACAGTATTTGAGTATTCCCTTGCAAGGACTAGTCCACAAAGGCTGTGTTTTGCAAAGACATCTTCATGAATGACGTCGTCACACCTGTATCTTAGGCACACATAATTTACATGCATGTAAGCAACTCGATTATAATGCCAGAAGGGTGGGCAGTTTTTCCAGAATAAGTGATCAGTTGAATATATTGTTAGAGATAATGAAGGAAACAAAATAGTTCCTCTCTTGCTTGACAGTGCACAAAGCCAATTTCTTGCAAAATGGAAATCTCCAGAATGCCGATAACAGTTACTGTGCAGACTTTGAGGTTGCTACACACAGGGAATTACTATTACCATCTTTAGGAGGAGGAAAAGAATAACCATTAATTACTAGTCCTTGATACCTTCCCTGTTAAGGCTAAAAATAATCTTGATTTGAAACTAAAATAAAGCAGAACTCTTGTCGGGCTTGTTATCGTGAAAGATCCTCAGAAATTAGGTGCTTTGGGTTAAAGGCCTCTAGAGGTCACCAGAACCTAATTAATAAGCGTTGATAAACCCATCTGAGAAGTGTAAATTGCTTTGTTTTGATTGGGACTTTCCACCTCTGCAGTCCTGGGTCTTCCCTCTCTCAAGAAATCCAGACTGTCATTAGATGGCAAATACCACAAAATGCTTGCAAATCCATACTCGCCTGGAGAGGCTTGGCTATACAAAAATCAGCTCCCATTTGTGTACAAAAGCAGTGTCACCTTATTGGCATCTTTTCCTCTGTGCACAGTTCCAGTCTTACCTGCGTGCTTCTGTGATAAAACCTGCCCTGGCACAGCTGGAGTCTCTTGTGCCCGATGGGCAATGGCTTTGCCACACCTTTGTAAGCCCTGTGAATGCTGTATTACCAAAGGGAGAAGGATGCCAGTTCTTTCGCTTGTGCTGACACATGAAAGCAGTAACTCAAAGGTAGCGCAGGCTGATTGTGCAGATTAGGTAACCAGCAAGGATTTCTCTGTGTACGTTTTCACCTTGCAAATTATGATCTGCAGACACGGGAAACCCTGTAAAGAGTAAGGTTTCTTTTCAGGTCCTATATCTACAGGGCAGGTTTAAAGAGAAGCTAGAATTTAACTACGATTAAGTGGTTGTCGTGAGCCTAGAGACTTCATCTGCTTCATGCAAGAAGAGAAGGGAAAGCTCAAGTAATATTCCTGGAGCTCCCTCCAGGGTTTAAGAATGAGACAGGCTGGGGAGGAGGGAGCTGGGTGCATACAGCTGAGGGAGAACAATTATTTAAAGACCACAAACAGAAGCTTGTCCTTTCAGAAGAAGCTCCTCTGAAGAGAGCAAAGATACTTATTTGGGGAGCAGTCACTGGAGTGGAGGCCTGTGGTGTCTCAGCAGAGATTATCATCTCCTCTGAGAAGCCAAAAGAGTTTAATTCAGACAAGTGACCTATGCCTTGCCAGAATGCAATGTCTGTTAGCTCCTTTCCATGGAACTTCCTTTGCTTCAGTGACAGCAGGTGGCTTGCACCCCTTGTGCCCTGGGAGCAGCAGCCCATGGTAATAGGATCACCCTGAGTGTTTGCTGGAGATTAGCAGGTATGTTATTTTTGTGAACAGGAACTGTGACACTGCAGCCTGGCTGGAGTCCATGTGTCAGTTCCCGATCCCGTGCAAAGCCCCAGATAGGTCAGCAAGACCATGAAAAGAGGCATGTGCCCACCTGAAGGAGGTCAGGATTATTTGTATTGCAGCATTGAGTTAGGGGCTACCCTTCTCATTTCCCTTCTCAGGGCCAGTTCCTAGAGAAACCTTGCTGCTTCTTCCCCCTTTCCAAACAGCAATCTCATCAAACTTTCTCAGTAGCTGCCATCTGTCACAAGCAGAACACCACCCCTTTTGCTATTTACAGTGCAATTAACCTTTAGCAAATTAGCCTGGGAGTGCCAAGAAAGGATTAATTAAGGCAACACACCTTTGACTTGTTCCCACCGTGCATACAGTGTGCTGTGTTTGCAGCAGCATACCCACGACTCCACCAAAAACTGCCTGGAATCATTGAGGTACTTTTCATCCGCTCTGCATTATCTCAACAAATTTGTTAGTCATGGGGAGTTGCATGAGGGAGGGCTCCAACAGATCCATGGAGATAGTTATATTTATGGTAATGTAAAGACCTGGCCTTTCTCAGCAGCACAGGTGGATTGCTGGATGTTACTGCCCTGGCAGCAAGTAAGTGGGGCTATGCCTCAGCCACCTCAGCTCAGTTTTGTAGTTTAAGCAGTCAAAGAAGGCATTTGCTGCCAACATACCAGGCTGTGATATGCAGCAGCTGTGGGTTTGCAAACATACCCTATTTTGTCTCACACTGTCAGATTTCCATGCAGATTTCTGTGCACATATCTGGCTTCCCAAGACCCTTAGACCTCAACCCTTGTACAGCAAAACTGACCCGTGCAGATGTGCAGGACATGCTCCGGTTATCCAGATGTCCCTGTGCTTGCTGCCAGGCCTCAGAGAACCCTCAGGCAGAGAAGCCAGTTCCCCCAGTTCCAGCAGAGCCTGAGTTGTGGTGGGAAAACAGACCTTGGCTGGGGAAATCCAGCATGCTGGCCCTGCCTCTGCTTCTCTTCCCACACAGCTGTAACTCCTGGCAGAGAGGCAGGGCAGCCGATAAAGGCAGTAACATCTTAAGCCAAAGCAGCTGCAGTCACCATGGTGAGCTGATTACCTGAAGGCCAAAATCTCAGGACTCAAAGCTGCACTACAGAACAGTTGCTGCCTAGCAGTGCTGTTGATAGGCTCTGCCAGGTGATACCTATATTGGTGGAAAATGCTTTTGTTGTGCTATCTGTACCCCATGTCTTATATTGTGTCATCCAGCATGGGCTTGTTCTGCTGTACATCTGACACTGCCCTTCCTCCTCATGCAGCGAAATCCCCTATGCATGGAGACTCAACATCACCCCATGGAACAGGAGTTTATAAGGAGCAGGAACAGCCTCAGTTCAAACCGCAGTGCCAGCTCTGCCTCCTAAAAGTTTAACAGAACAATGATCATTAGTTGTGCCTAACATTCCTTTTTCTTCAGCACCAAGAGTCGAGAGGTACCATACATAGCAACCCTGTTCTGACAAACCCCTGATGGTATTTTTTTTTTTTAATTGCCATCAGGTGTAAACTACTTTCTCACATTTCTTTGGATCCATGAATTTTGATGGCACAGCAAAACAAAATATTTAACCTCGTTGTGAGTTCAATCTGTGCTTGGCTGGGTCAGGTAACACAATTGCCTTACTACTTGATGATGAATGTGTTTAGCCCACCTTGTCTCTTACAGCATGAGAAAACAATTACAAAGCTTTGTCATCACTGACGCAGCTGTCATTTGTTTGCATATCTTGTCTGATTCCCAAACTCCATCAAGGCTAGAAAACCTGTGAGGCTTTCAGATTTTTGCATCCAGGAGTGTACCCTAAGGAAATTATTAGCACTGACAGAGATGAGATGTAGATGCATAGCATTCCCAGCCTCTGCCTGGTTTTCTTTAATGGAAAAACACTTAAGAGCCTGTTTGAATGATAACAGCACTGGAATCCTGGGCACAAAGCATGCTCCAATGCATCAGAAGGATGCATAAACAGCTTGAGGTGGTACAAATAGGTAATAACCATTCAGCATTACTGCCATGAAAGGTTGAAATAGCATGTCTTGCAGTGGTGAACCCTGACACAAGATGGATGTTTCTAACAATATTTAAAACATCCAAAAAGCAGGTAGGGAGGAGCAAGGGGTTATTTGGGTTTTTAGCCTTACTCTCTGTGTTGCAGCGACACCTTAGCACTGAGGTGGCTGACTAAGCTCACAACATAACAGAGGTTTCAGCTTTACAGGTGGTGACAGTAGTATGGAAGACTGCATCGTGAATTAAGTAATAATAACACAAATATGAAGCAGAGTTGATGCACGATAATAAAACAAATGAGTGTACTAAATCATTACACAACTACTTGTCTTCTTGTATGACTTATTAAGCCCTTTAATTAATCTGCTACAATGAACATGAAAGAGGAGTGACCAAGGTAATTTGCTGGATATATGGACATAATTTGGAAAGTCAGTAGTTCCTTAGGGCTCTGATTCTTGTCAGATTTAGTAGGAAAATCTAACGATGCTCCTGCCCACCCAGCTGAAGCCAACAGGAACCATAAATCAGAGTCTCCAGCTATTCAAACTCAATGTAAACCAAAATAAGTGGCAGTTTGTTGTAATACATTGAGCTGCCGTATGTCAAACAAGGCTCAGGCTGCAAAGCTGATACACCAGCTGTTTGCAGGAGGGACAGCAGCATCCAGCAGATGGTCATAAGGGGCAACTGTCTATGCTGATCTGATACCTGTAGTGGCTAAATCTGACAAGGACCGCGACTGAGCCCTTAGTATTGGGATTTTTTGCCTGTAATGAGGGATGTGACTTCCATTTGTCCTGGGGAGACTGATGTGGGAAAGCTTATTTAATAAGAAATGGTGGATATTTAGTTTCTTCTCAGTTCAAGGCAAGGAAAGCAACTGCATCTATGGGACTATACTAATGAACTTTTCATAATTTTCAATGAGTCTGTCCAAAGTCAAATAGTCTGTTTGTAGTGACCTCTTTGAGAAGAAGGGCCTCTGATGCTGAAAACCTGGTGGGCTGTTGAAGAAGTGAAGGTACTTCTCATTTCCCCTTCCAGGGTGTAGCACAAGTTGATTATGAACTTGATTACCTCTGCTTTGCATTCCATCTCAATTATGTTTTAATTAATAGTGACAAGTATCCAGCAAAAGCAGCTTAAAGCGGGTTATTATCTTCAGCTAATTCCTGGTCTGAAATCTGCAGTGCTTAAAGTGCACAATACAATATCTCAAAAAACGGAAGGAAGTATAATCAGTCAAGAAGCCTCTTCCTGCAAACAGCATATTTGGTCCAGCTAATGAAAAAAAGTTTGGGCATGACAGCATATTTCAGGAATGGCTCTTGGCTGGGAAGCTTTGCTGTTTATGCCAGGTCTCCAGGCCACAGGCTATCAGCCCTCCCAGTTTTAAAACAGTAATTTCTTCCAAAAAATCCAAAAAGTCACAAAATAGTTTGGTCTGGAAAGGACATTAAAGATACTATAGTTCCAACACCCCTACTATGGGCAGGGACACCTCCCACTGGATCAGGTTGCTCAAATCCTCATCCAGCCTGGCCTTGAACACCTCCAGGGATGGGGCAGCCACAGCTTCCCTGGGCAACCTGTGCCAGTGCCTCAGCGCTCTCATTGTGAAGAAATTCCTCATGCCCAGTCTAAATCTGCCCCTCTCCAGTTTACACCCACTGTCACTTGTCCTACCACTACAAACCTTTGCTAACAGTCCTTCCCCAGCTTTCCTGCAGCCTCTTTCAGGTACTGAAAGGTCGCTGTAAGGTCCCCCCAGAGCCTTCTCTTCTCCAGGCTGAACAACCCCAACTATGTCAGCTTCTTCTCCTACGGGAGCTGCTCCAGCACCTGTCTGCAGCCTTTCCCCATCTCAAATGTAAGGTCAGAGAGACAGAGCCAGCTTAAATCAGCAAGAGGCTCGACTGTCGCAAAGTTCACAGTAACATTAAAATCAGTCCTTGGAAAGTAACAGAATATGCCTAAGATTTCTGGGAGAATTTATCCACGTGCGTGTAAGTGGGAAATGCATCCTGTCCCAGCTCTCATCTCGCTGCACAGGATCGATGGGGAGAGCTCCCCGGCGTTGCTCAGCCCTGGCAGAGGCTGCTCGCTTCCTAACACTCCAAACCGAGCCCTGGGAGGTTGATTTGCCGGCATTCCCGGTGCCCCTCCCAGCTCCAGCTTCTTCAGAGCAGCCAAGCCCTGGCTGACGCTACAGGGGCCGCTCGCTTCCCCGGAACCCAAACGCCAGGATGCGCGGAGCCGCGGGGAAGAGCCCCGGGACACCTCCTCGACGAAGTCACCGCCGGTGACGTCACAACATCGCGACAGCCACCCCTCTGCCCCGCCCCGGAAGTGCCTCGGCGCGCCTCCGACGTCACCGCTTCCTTCTTTCCCAGGCGGCCCAGAGCAGGAGGTAGCGTAGTGGCCGCCGCGTCCTCCCCTAGGCCTCAATCCACCGCCATCCGCGCCGGGAACGGGGATACCGGGGTGGGGAGAGAGGGGAGGGAAAGGGGGAGGGAGGGAGGGGGAAGGAAAAGGGGGAGGAAGGAACGAACGAACGAAGGGGGAAGGGAGGGAGGGAGGGAAAGAGGGAGAAGGTGATGGAGGGAGGAGAAAGGGAGGGAGAAAGGGGGAAAAGGAAAGAGGGAGGAAGGGGGGAAGTAGGGAAAGAGGGGTTAGGAAGGAGTGGGGAGGTGTGGTAGGTCCCCTTAGTCCGTCCCCTTGGTCGGTCAGTGTGGTGCTGACCCTGCTCTGCCTGCAGGGCACCATGGGCCGTGTCATCCGAGGCCAGAGGAAAGGCGCGGGCTCCGTCTTCCGTGCCCACGTGAAGCACCGAAAGGGCCCAGCCAAGCTCCGTGCTGTCGACTTCGCCGAGAGGCATGGCTACATCAAGGGCATCGTCAAGGTAGGGGCAACCTGGTCACGGAGTGCTGGGGGTCCCGAGGAGCTCGGTGCCTCTGTGAGGGTGCTGAGGCCTCATTAGCTGTGCTTGAGCCAGTCGATGTTCCTTATTTGGGGCTCTCATGCTTTCTCAAATAACTCATCGTCGTTGGAAGCTACTTTGGATATAGGACACCATGTAAATGGAGAAGCTGGCAGCACAGAGATAGCAGTATGGTCTGGTGGTAGTGCTTCACTACTGTAGGAATATCAGCATACTTTGATAGTGGCTAAGAACTCAGTGCCTCACAAAACATGGGCAGGGAGAATCTTCCCTGTAGTTGATCACATTTTTTAAAAAATAAAATGGTACTTTCTAAAGAC
Organism: Coccyzus lansbergi; assembly: GCA_033558105.1. Classification (NCBI taxonomy): domain Eukaryota; kingdom Metazoa; phylum Chordata; class Aves; order Cuculiformes; family Coccyzidae; genus Coccyzus; species Coccyzus lansbergi. The sequence goes on along the minus strand of JAUMJK010001743.1, from coordinate 177,280 downwards.
TGAAGTGCTATCCACGGTCTTTAGCAGTGGGAGCAGTGCTGCACTCTTACTTGGAGTGCGGTACAGTGTCCTAGGTGTGCTGTGGGTATTTGCTCTCAAAAGCAGCCAACATGCAGAAAACGGTGCCACCAGGTACCTAGCTTGATGCTCAGGACGTCTGGTCGTCCCTCAGCCTTTTAGAGCAAGGTCATCTGCAGGCAGTGGAAAGAACTTTCTTAGTGTCTTCGTGCTCCCCATAATTGAGTTTGATGATGAAAAGTAGGTAGGTAGGTTTTACTTTAATTTATTTAAAACCTGGGGGAGATTGGGTGCCTAACAGGTGGAAAGTAGTAGATACTGGGCACTGCCAGCGTCTGAGCTCTCCTAGAAAATAGACACGTCTTCAGTCACATAGTTGCAGTCTGAAAATATTGTGTATTGGAATCTCGGTGTGCTTCAGGATCAGAATTGACATATTTTTCCAAGAAAAAATAAGTTTGCTTCCTCATTTAGAGGCATATAGAATTTCATTGTAGTTCATGTCAGGTGGATAGAAACACTTCTAAGAAAACATTTTTCAGAAGCCGCTGCTTGTTTCTTTACCCAGAGGTGATTGGACAGCTAGCAGAAGCGAATTTCTTTGTGTGGAGAGATCTGGTATCTGCGGAATGTCATCAATAAACCAGCTCAGATACAATTAGTTTCAAGCAGCACGTTTTATCCAGAGTCACTATTTTGTTAAAACAGATACTTGGGGTTGTGTTCTTACAAATGTGAATTTTCAGCTCGTTCATGTGAGCACAAATCAAGATCCCTCGTGGGACACACACAGGATCCTGGTGTGAATTTTCAGTATGTATTTCTCAGTAGTAATCATCTCCAGTTTTTCTAGTTCTTAGATTTCTACAGAACCCATGACAAGTGCTGTATCGTGTTCTAAAGCCCATCTGTGTTCCAACAGGACATCATTCATGATCCTGGCCGAGGCGCTCCCCTAGCCAAGATCGCCTTCCGTGACCCGTACAGGTTTAAGAAAAGAACCGAGCTTTTCATTGCTGCTGAGGGCATTCATACTGGTCAGTTCGTTTACTGCGGCAAGAAAGGTGAGTGAAATCACAAAGCGGCACCTCCCGCTGCCTTCAAGCAAACCTAGTTTTCCTTCTTGGAGAAGGCAGTCTCCTCATGCAGCCTGTTCTGATTAGCAAGTCTAACTGCAGTTCTTGCCAAGTGTTTGGATTGTTCTATCAGGAGTCCCATTTTGCCTGCCTTTCTCTTACACTGAATGTGAGGCCGCTCCTTGAATACTTTGTTCAATTCTGGGCCCCTCACCACAAGAAGGATGTTGAGGCTCTGGAGCAAGTCCAGAGAAGAGCCACGAAGCTGGTGAAGGGGCTGGAGAACAGGCCCTATGAGGAACAGCTGAGAGAGCTGGGGTTGTTTAGCCTGGAGAAGAGGAGGCTGAGAGGAGACCTCATTGCTCTCTACAACTACCTGAAGGGAGGTTGTAGAGAGGAGGGATCTGGCCTCTTCTCCCAAGTGACGGGACAGGACGAGAGGGAATGGCCTCAAGCTCCGCCAGGGGAGATTTAGGCTGGAGATTAGGAGGAAGTTTTTCACAGAAAGGGTCATTGGGCATTGGAATAGGCTGCCTAGGGAAGTGGTTGATTTCACCTTCCCTGGAGGTGTTTAAGGCATGGGTGGATGAGGTCTTGAGGGACTTGGTTTAGTGTTTGATAGGAATGGCTGGACTAGAAGATCCGATGGGTCCCTTCCAACCTGGTTGTTCTATGATTCTATGAAGTCAAACTGTATGAACTGGCCCTGCCGGCATTTGTGTGGTGCCCTCCTCCTGTGCAGAGAGGCCTGTGTTAAACAGAATTGTAGCTCAAGTACAGGAGCCTGAAGGAAGCTGCTGATGCTCTGATTGCTCTTCACAGCTCAGCTGAACATTGGCAATGTTCTACCTGTTGGCACCATGCCGGAAGGCACCATCGTATGCTGCCTCGAGGAGAAACCTGGTGACCGTGGAAAGCTGGCCCGTGCATCTGGAAACTATGCCACCGTTATCTCTCATAACCCTGAAACAAAGAAGACCAGAGTGAAGCTGCCTTCTGGCTCCAAGAAAGTGATTTCTTCTGCCAACAGAGCTATTGTGGGTAAGGAGTGGCAACTAGGAACTTATTTCATCACAGAATTTACCTACTGCTTAAGCAGGGTTTCAGGAAGGACCCCTGTTCCTATTACTGTCTAGAAAACTGCATCATTTACAGGCTGGACCCAGGATTATGCGCAGGAACAGTCTGCGCACAGGTGCCTAACTTGTCTTTTACGTCTGCTTTACCTGTGGTAGCAGGAACTTAACTTTGAGCAAGTTTGATCCAGTGGTAGGGCAGTAAAATAGATGCTGCTATCTTCAGACTGTAGTGGAGTTGCTCAGCCTGTAAAATCCCCAGTTCTCTGAGAAGAACTGTGGAAAATGATGTTGATGAATCCCTGCTTTTGATACAGCAGTGGAGGCTGTAGGTGAAGGGCGAGAGGTCTGTGGTGGTGTCCTCGGCTGGGTGTGAAGTGTTCTGGAGGGGTCTAACAATGAATAAAAATACCATTGTTGAGGAGGAAGTGTTTGAGCAGGTTAGTTCAAACACTTGGCTGACAGCTGTAGTCGGGTTTTGACACTTGAAGTCATTCCAGGCAAGTGTTTAAGGTGGAAGGAGAGAGAGAAGTGTTAGGCTCAAGCAGTTTTGCTGGTCTTGATAAGACACAAATCACCAAACGTCCCTGCATCCAGATAGAAGAGTTCAAAATTAATCATCTGTAGCCTGTTACTCCAGTAAAATTGATTAAATGAATAAGGGAATAACTAAGTATTAGATCTCAAAGGGCTCTAACTCCACGGAGTTCTTTCAAGTCACAGTTTCTTTATCTGTAACGCTAACAAAACTTTCTTGAAGAAATTATAGTACCAAAACCTGTACAGCTTTAGAAAACGGCCAAGATCAGTCCTGTGTGGATGGACAGAAGAACAGTAATTACAGTATGTGCCTCCTTGCAGATCTCTTTGTGCGTGGCTGGTAGCTTGAGCTTAATCTTATTCTTTTAGAAGTTGGATTTGTTAGGGGATCAGTCACTTTGCTCTTAAAACTGTTCCTTCTACGCACTTGTCTGTTCCATGTGTGTTACCATTCCTGCATTTCTCTCAGGAATTGTTGCTGGTGGAGGTCGTATTGACAAGCCCATCCTGAAGGCTGGCCGTGCCTATCACAAATACAAGGCAAAGAGGAACTGCTGGCCGCGTGTCCGTGGTGTGGCCATGAACGTGAGTCCATTTTCAGATCGAGTTTTCTTTTTCTCCTCCTATGGTTTGGAAAGGATTTGTTTGATCTGGGTAGGAGTCTGAGCTATACCTGGAAAAATAGCTTCCCACACTAATTAGTTAGCAATACTCAATAGTTACTGCACTGTCTGAAAAATCAGGCAGTTAAACTGATTTAAAGGAATGAAAAATTTATTAATTTTAAACGTCATTACTAATTTATGTTGTTAATTACACTGACAACTTGATTTCCTTTTCCACAGCCTGTAGAACATCCCTTTGGTGGTGGTAACCATCAGCATATCGGGAAGCCTTCAACCATCAGGAGAGACGCTCCTGCTGGGCGCAAAGTTGGTCTCATTGCTGCTCGTCGCACGGGCAGACTGCGTGGAACAAAGACTGTGCAGGAAAAGGAGAACTAAAGATCCAGCGTGGAGGTTACAGAATAAATTTTTAAAACAGCTTGTGTGAAGTTCCAGTTACCTGTTGCTCACATCTGACTAAAATAGGGGTGATAGTCAGCTTTACCAAGGGAAAGTGGGAGTGGAGATGAAGGATTTGTTCCCCTGCCTTCAAGAGGAGGAATGTTTTCAGTCTGTAAGCTTCTACAGACTGGAATAACACTTGGTGCTTTTGTGCCTGGGTGGGATGTTAACTCTGGCCTAGTTACAGGCTTGCTTAGGCCTAACAAAGTGTTAGACTGAGTGAGTAATCCCTTGCCTACCTGGTTTAACTTAAAAAACTGGGCACCCTTCAACCATTTCAGCTAAGCTCATAACTTGACTGCAGCCAGTATTGCAATGTAGCAGCAGAGGGAAGTGGTCAGGTCTAGTTTCTAAAAAGCAAGTCTTTCACCTGATCATTCAGTCTGTTACCATTAACTGGCAGAGCTGGAAGTGTTACTAGAATAGACGTGGATTCCTCTGAGGGCTAGATGCTCCCAAGCATAAGAGTGATGATCCTTAGGAAGGCACTACACACAGAGATACAGGATGCAAACCCAGTTCTGCTCTTCAGAGCAGAGAGATGCTTTCCCTTACTGTGCAGGGTCGTTCAACCACAGGAACCAAAATAATCCACAGATCCCAAAATGCCTGTGCTATATCTGCATGAGTGAGTATGACCACATATTAATAGGAATCCAGTGGAATGTAGAGTGAGATAAATTACTTTCTTTGTCTTCCTACAAAAACTAGTTGTGTGGCCATCTACAGTATTGAGAGGAAAAGAGCATCAAAAAAAGCCACTCGCCCACCTTGAAGAAAGGAAACTGATCACATTTGGGGAAAAATTAAAAAGCAATTTGACAAGTTTTCTTTTTATATGCCCCTAATACCATCAGGGTTGGTGACAGTTCACTGCTCGTTTTTGACACACGCTCTCGATTACGTGCCTGTATTCTGCCATGGAGCTAAATTTAGGACTCCGCAACAGTATCACAACAGTATTTAATGTTCAAATGACAACCTTGACAACAGCCCAGTTAAAAAAGATTTCACAGTACATTGAATGCAAGTTTCCTCAGTTGAGCACTCTCAGGCTGTTGTTACAAGGAACTTCCAGAACCATTTGCGTTCAATGCACCTAAAGGACTCAAAGAAACGGTTTCCAATCACACTTGGATTGGTTGACACTCTTGTTTTCTGGGGAATGGAGGAGGGTGGCACAAGAGCCACTAGCAGCCAGGGAGTCAGTTCTCAGCCTTGGTGGCATCAAGCCCAGCCCCTTGATGCCCAGTGGAGAGGCACAGAAAGAGCAGCTACTTAGTGAAACTGTGGGCGTTCACAGCCAGGCTGCCAAAGCAGCCCCCAGAACTAAAAATAAAGGAGCAATACCAGAACTTGATTATTTCCGAGGGAGAATTGCTCTTAAGAGATTTTAAATCCAGTAACATGTAACTTAAATTTAAAAAGCCACAGTGATACTAGCAAGCGACCACAGCACAGGACAAACATTCTCCAGGGGCAAAATGCCCCCCCCAGCACTAGCATGGTGGGGGCTAAATACATAAGTAAAGAAAGGAAGGAAAGAGTGAACTAAATAAAGGGAGTGACTGAAAAATCAGAGGCATTAAAGAAACCAATCTAAAATCATAGAGTCATAGAATCACCAGCTTGGAAAAGAGCCACCGGATCATCGAGTCGGACCGTTCCTATCAATCACTAAACTATGCCCCTCAGCGCCTCATCCACCCGTCCCTTAAATGCCTTCAGGGAAGGTGACTCAACCACCTCTCTGGGCAGCCTCTGCCAGTGCCCAATGACCCCTTCCATGAAAAGTTTTTTCCCTGTGAAAAAGAACCTCCCTTGGTGGAGCTTGAGCTTCCCTTTTGTCCTGTCCCCTGTCACTTGGGAGAAGAGGCCAGCTCCCTCCCCTCTACAACCTCCTTTCAGGTAGTTGTAGAGAGCAATGAGGTCTCCTCTCAGCCTCCTCTTCTCCAGGCTAAACAACCCCAGCTCTCTTAGCCGTTCCTCATAAGGCCTGTTCTCCAGTCCCTTCACCAGCTTCATTGCTCTTCTCTGGACTCACTCCAGAGCCTCAACATCCTTCTTGTGGTGAGGGGGTGAAAATGAAAAATTTCAATAAGCTGTAATAAGTTTTTCAAACTGAGGGCTGAACTCTGTTCCACAGCTTAACTCCAGCAGATTGCATAATAGGGGAAATTAAGAGAAGTAACAATGTGATAAGGAAAGATTTTAAAAAAAAAAAAAAACCAAAAACAACCAAACGCCCAAAACATAAAAATACACTGCTGAGTTACTAACAAGCTTTGTTCAGTCATGGAGTAGCTGTAGAAGCATTGAATAGAAAATGAAAATGGGGCTGAAATTAAGGTCAACCGCTGGCCCTTGTGTTGGCTGAAAGGAGCATCAGCCTCCTCAAGGCAGGGGAGGTGGTTCAGCTGAACAGGGTGGGTAGTGGCTCCTGATTTTACGCTGTGAAAATCAAACTAAGCAAGACAGGGACACTACAAAGCAGCAGGATGCCTTCCTTCACCACTTAAGCCTACACCGAGGATCTTGCCAGCTGATTTCAAACAGCAGAAATGTGTCGCAGACGTGACAATATCAAGTGGGACAGTGTTCAGACCATCAGAGCAAGAGCATTTTATCAATGTCATCTGGTGCATCGAGCCACAAGCTATGGCTGGTATTGGAATTGACGGGTAAGAGAGGTATCGTGCAGTGAAGTACCAATAGCCTCTCTTATTTCCTGCCTCAGTTGGCATCTCCTCCATCCTGCAGTATGCAGGTGGCTGCTTTGACACAGCTCAGGTACTGCTACAGTCATAAAGTGCCAACAGAAGAAATTAGAACTTGAGCATCCCCTGCTTGCGCCTTTCCCCTGGGCCTGCACAAGGCACCAGTTCCCCCCAGCAGCAAGGTCCTTCCACCCCTGTCTCCAAACTCCCCTTTCAGTTGAGAGGTTGCTGACCACAATGCTGGGAAAAGAGATGCTGGGAAAGAGAACTGCTATCCTGGTGTTGAAGTGGATGGATTTCTGAGCTCTTAGCTTTAATGGAGAAGCTTTAACACAAAACCACATTCATATGTATGTTAGCAAAATAAATACAAACCACGTTCAGTAGAAAACACATGGCATCCTCATAGAATCGTAGAACAGTTTGGGTTGGAAGGGAACTTAGAGACCAAACAGTCTCAATTCCACTGCCACAGGCAGGGACACCTCCCACAAGAATAGGCTGCCCAAGACCCCATCCAACTTGACCTTGAACACCTCCAGGGATGGGGCAGCCACAGCTTCCCTGGGCAACCTGTGCCAGTGCCTCATCAACCTCATGGCGAAGAATTTCTTCCTTATATCTAGTCTAAATCTGCCCCTCTCCAGTTTATACCTGCTCGCCCTTGTCCTATCACTATGAACATTTGTAAACAGTCCCTTCTCCAGCTTTCTTGTAGCCCCCTTCAGGTACTGGAAGGTCACTATAAGGTCTCCCCTGAGCCTTCTCTTCTCCAGGCTGAGCAACCCCAACTCTATCAGCCTGTCCTCATAGGGAAGGTGCCCTCTGATCATCCTTGTAGCCCCTCTCTGGACCCGTTCCAACAGCTCCATCTCCTTCTTATGCTGAGGATTCCAGAGCTGGACACAGTACTCCAGAAGAGGTCTCACAAGAGAGGAATAGAGGGGCAGAATCACCTCCCTGGACCTGCTGGCCATGCTTCTTTTGATGCAGCCCAGGATACAGTTGGCCTTCTGGGAAGTGAGTACTCACGGCTGGCGTGTGTTGAGCTTTGCATCAACCAGCACCCCAAGTCTCCTCTGCAGGGCTGCTCTCAATCAAGTCACCCCTCATCCTGTACTGAAATTGGGGTTTGCCCCAACCTAGGTGTAGGACCTTGCACTTGGCCTTGTTGGACCTCATGAGGTTTGCACAGACCCACTTCTCAGATTGTTGAGATCCCTTCACACAGTCTTTTGCTCTTCCTACCCCCATACCTCGTCGTATGCATTTATATCTGCTCCTAGTAATTTAGATTTATCTCATATTCAGCAACCTCTTGCTCAAAACAGCTTTTCTTATCAGCCTGATAGACTATAGAGTTGATTTGCTTCTATAGTTTATATCGAGGATGCTTACTTCACAGATGACAGTTCAATTCCCAGCCCTAGTGGTGCTCAGAGGAAATGAGCCACTATACATATTAGTTAAGCTTCAAAAACTACAGCCAGGCTTATTACTAAAAAAAAAAAAAAAAAAAAAAATAGAGGAAATCTCACGTAAAAATTATCATGGCTACAAGGACATCAGAAATCTTGAAATGAAACAAACTGTTTTAAAAGAAAATATTAAGTGTTTGTGCAGCAATTTCAGTGCAAATCTTGGTTTGCTGAAAGGAAGAGAAGAAACAAAAAAGCCAACCTACCAATGAAGTACTAAAAATTCTTCCTTTAGAAGGGCATCAAATTTCCACCTACTGAAAGAGCAGACAGCATTGTCTTCATACTTTCTCAAAGGTGGGTTGTGAAACACCAGGTCCTAAGCACCAACACATATAAAAAATTCTTTCACCATAACATAACATAACACCCTTGTTAACATCATTATCCCTTTGCGATCTACTGCTCCACCAACATCTCAGCAGCCTGATCAGACAGTGCACGATTCCAACTTGTGCTGAGACACAAGAAGCAGAAGCAAGACTTCATCCAAAGCTGGGTCAGGCTCACCTCTCTGGTGATTTCCACGCAGGCAACTCCCAGCCCTGCTGGGACCCCTGGAAAGGAAACACCCTTGATAAATCACCCCAGGGGGGCATCTCTGGAGGATTCACAACCTGCTGCGCACCAGTGCAGGGGGAGGAAACACAAGGGGAGAAACAAGGAGAATGTGTAAGGTAGAAAAAGGTGGGAGCAGATCCATCCAGAGAGGTTTTGCATAAAGAAGAGAGAAAAACCAGCTTTAGCAAAAAAAAAAAAAAAAAAAAAAAAAAAATATATAGCACTTTGTTACGCAGAAGCAACCAGGTGAGGATCCAAGCCAGGAGAAAAGCTTTGGGCCATGGTTTCACCTAATGTAAAAATCACAGGAACCCAAATACTAAAGGGCTTCAGGGATTCAGATGATCAATAAATCATTACACATTTCTCACTCTCCACAGAAGCTAAATTAATTTTTTTTTCTCCTGTGGCTTTAATTATTTCTGAGAGAAACGTGAGACCAGAACATATTCATAAGAGTCCTTTTACAACAAGTGTGCCCCCTTGTTCAAAAGCTTTCTTTTCCCAGTTAACAGCAACCCCCACCAACTGGTAGTGGATACATCTAAAACTTGTCTTGAATTCTTATTTTTGCTAACACGTCAACATCCAGAGAATTCACACGCATGTCCCCTCAGACAGGTTTCATCAACTAAACAGAGCCATGATAAACTTGGGTGCTATCTGCTTCCACGGATGCCTCGTTTAAATTGTTTTTCATTTAATGTTAGTACTACAAATGTCCAGTAACTTGCCCTTGGTTTGTGTTATTGTTCGCACGTCTTGAAAATCAGTGCCAAGATGCAAACCAGGGGTTTCTGTTAACTCTCCACTACACCCACTTTGAATTAATTTTACACAGAGGCTCTGGCGGAGCAAAGCGACTAGGTAATCGGTACTTTAGGGAAACACAGGGGTAACACCAGCGATGCACCGGCCTGTATCTGCTTTTAACCATCAGAAAGGTGGAAGGACATCTGTCCCTGGAATAACCACATGGTGCCTAGGAGAGGGAAGCGTAGTTAGAGAAGGCTTTGACCTCAGCCAGGGAGAAGGTGGAGTGACCCCCAGGCGTATTCCCACGCAGCCAACTCTTCTCCAGTGAATACAGCGCATCCAGTTTGGTCCTTACGTGCTATTATAGATTTGAAGGCAACAGAGCATCTGGCTATTCTCCCAACATGAGGACACCCCAGCTCTATTTCCCTGTCTTCACAGCCAGTCTCTTCCATTGACAACTTTGTTATATCGTATTTTAATAAATTCAACACAAGAGTCCTCCACTAGCCCATTCTTCAGTTAAGTCCACATTTTATTTACGGTTTGCTGTTGGTACTTCAATCAGATTTATATATACATAATCTAAAACCTACATCAAAATCATGTTGACTGCTCTGAAGACCGAGAGAAGTGACACGATTGAAGTTTTCTTCCACAGCTATATGGTAAGTCTACATTCCCACAGCAGTTTTTTGGTTCAGGTTGCAGAAGTAGTCAGACAGCCAATGCCAGGTGTCTCTCAGACTCGGAGTGGGAGGGTTACAGTTCTCTTTCAGCATTTCAGTCTTAACACACAACCACAGTAGCAATTGGTAACATTTCTTTCTAGAAAAACACCTGGGTTATCTGCAGAATTCTGGTTTTTCACATTCTGGCATCTTCCCCCTTTCTAAGCCCTTGCCATGTCAGCATAGCTAGAAACCAAGATACCTCCCTGCAGTTACACTGTTTGAACAACACGAGTTGTGAAAAGATTTTATGCTACTTCACGTTGGTAGGGAGGTAGCACGAGAGACTGAGTAGAAGCGTTTTGTGAGTCCATGTGGTGCCACCTGAAAAACACCAGTTCCTTCATCTGGATGAAAATGTCCGCACCTACTTTTAAAAGTCACGCTTTGAAGGATTTAAACCATCCCCAGGGGGACACAGGGACCCCTCTGTGCCTGCCCACATATTTCTGTGCCTGTATTGGCCTGACTCACAAGAAGCTGTCATGCCGCTAAAGCCACTTACTGGCACATCATCCTGCAGCGACTCGGCAATGAACATCAAGAGGTAGAAAAAGTATTATCAGAACAAGCATGCGAAGGCTCTCCCTTAGCCCACTCCCTGTCTTTATTTGCTCATAGGATTCAACTTCGTAGACAGATCTTAGAGGAGAAAACTTATACAAAATACTCTGCATGCTACTTCTTGCTAAAAATCGATTCTTCGTTCCTTGGGGAAGCCTGTGGTTCAGGCAGGTTCACTCACTCCACCAGTGAGCGGCGTGAGCCCAGGCAACACATGCTCAGCATTTCTGATTCCCAAGAGGTTTCACACAGCACGACCTCTTTCCCTTCCATTTCTGCTATTTCACCTGTTCTTAATCACGCAGCAGGACAGGTAGATAGAACTTGTGAGTATCACTCAATCTTGAAGACCTAGTCTTCACGGTACTAAGCTTCTGGATTTGTTTGCAGAAGGACTTTAAAGCACCTACCAGATATTTAAATACAATCAAGTACATTAAGAAGTGTCCAAGTTTTCAATTAGCCTTTTTTCCAAAGCAGTTTTCTGCAAGAGCTACCACTTATTCACCTGGAGAAACTGTTCAAGATAGAAAAATAAAGCAAAACAAACAAAAAAAATCCCCAATGAGTGACCAACTCCTTGAATTCAAGGCTGCCATCAGCAGCATGAAGATTTCCTATCCCACTTAAATTCTGAGAATATTCAAGAGATGACATGACAAAGCCCACCCAGTCAAGGCTGCGGCTGCTGCTGCCGCACACAGAAAGGCTCCGGTTGGGAGCACTGGGCAGTCTGGCAAACATAGTTCTTTTGTAGCAGCTAACCACAAAACAGCAGGTGTAGGTAGAAAAGGAGTTAAAAAGCTTAGCCTAGCAAGTGAAGGGATTTGATTGCAAGAAAATAAAAAAATATTAACTAGAAAGTGATCCTGCCAATCCAGAGACATAACCTTTGTAAGAAAAAAAATGGGAAGAAATGAACAGAAATTTAGAGGTGATAGACAAGAGTCAAGCAGACAAGAACCAGTAAACAAAGCTACGGAAAAGGCCAGTACCTTTAAAACCTGCACCCCACAAAGGAACACAAAAGGAACAGAACTGCTTGCTTAATGGCTCAGGTGAAACCAGGCTTGGAAAGTATTCATCCAGTCCCCTCATTGCATGAGAACAGAAACAGCACATCACAACCACCAAAATGGAAGAAGAGGGAACCAGCTTGTATGGGGAAAAACAAACACTTAACTTTGCTCTGGTAAGGATTAAAGGGGAGAGAACTGCAAATGCATCAGGAAGCTGCAATATGTGCAGCTAATGCTGCTTAGGGCAACATAAACCAAGCTACGAGAACAGCAGTTGTAAATGAAGAACAAAAAAATAACATTATCAGACATTTTAAGTAGTACAGAGGCGGGGAAGAGGGGAATGACTCTGTTTTCCTGCACTGGATGTTCTTCTATGGTTAGATTTTCTGTGAATTGATAGAACCTGATTTCTATTTTTTCCTGTCGTCTTTGTTATTCACTGATAGCTCATTGTTAAAAACCAGAAGACATCTGCATGTTATTTTGATCGTTGAAGAATGACACTGTCATTTCAGAATTGTGCTGATATAATTAAGGCTATATTAAATTATTCCAAGGAAACAGCCTGTAGGTCAGTTGTACTATCAAAAAGTGGCTTTAAGGAATTATAAAGCTAAAAAATACAGAGTTTTTAAAATCTGATGAAAAGCTAGCCCTTATTTAGGAGACTTTTTCCTTCAGAAACTAGTTCTCCTGTGCTTGTTTTGATCTCATTGTCTGCAAATAAGAGTAAATAAAACAAGGTAAGTTTTTTGTGCCACCTACTGACTTAACTGTGTGGAATCCTGCAAACATCACCAACTTCAACTCCTATGGCGCTGAAATCAACAGGGCTCATACAAATGCCACTGAAAACCATGGATACACCACAAGTTGCATTGGAAAAATCAGACGACAGGATTAAAATACCTGAATTTAGGTGCTGGAAGCTTTGTCAACACACTTCCGTGACAGCCTACCACAACAGACACCACAGGGGCAGGATCGAACACTTTCTCTTGTAAAAAAAGGACAAAAGAATGGCTATTTTTCTAAAACAGTTAGTCTGAAAGATCTTCTTTTACGCCTTAGAAATAGAAAGACATTTATAGTACTAACCTTAAGAAGTTATGCAGCGTAAAAAGTGACAGTGGTCAGACTGGGTTAAAGCCCTTCTAGTGCAATAGAGCTGTCTGGTCTGTATCAGAGGGCTAGTCTAACTGAATGTATTAACATGACAGTCCCCAAAGACCAATAGTTACACCCTGGAACAGCACATAGGGCATAAGGAGCAGCTTCTGCTGCTGCTGCACAGAGATCTTCACTGCACCAATGTAGACTGATTCTAGCTGCGAACTAGTGAGAAAATACACGAAGCTTTCAAGACCCGTTTGCTTTTATCTTCCTCATGAGACTACTCACAAGAGGAACAGAAATCATGCAGGATGTGGCTGGGTTTCTTTCACCTTGTTCACTGTAGTATCACTGGTTCCTATTTCTCCACCAGAAAGCCTCTAGTTTTGCTCTAGATAGAAGGCAGGTTTAGACTTTATTCCCAAGACCTCTTGGCTGTGAGAAAAATGATACTGTAAACATGATGGAGAACACAGGAGGCAATAAGACAGGGAGCCAAAATTACTGTTGTCCTGATCACACTCTTTTGGAACAGGGCCACAAGTGGGAAACTCCCACACTTGTCTTAAGAAATACAAGGTTGGCATCAGCATCTCACTCTCCCAAAAATTAAGGTGTGTGTCTTTCACCTACACAGGGGTAAACGTGCTTTCAATGTGGATTTGCAAGTGTGGACTAAGAAGGTTGAACAAAGATATTATAACACTTAACTCACACACTGCGATTTTCCTAACATGCCACTTCTTCCTCTTGTTTAAATCATCAGTCTGTAACTTTCATTTGAAGTTAAATTAATTGCACTCAAAGTCTCACTGCACTGCCTGAAACTGAAACACATGCCAACCAAAATGTTGAGCCACTTTGCTTTGACATAGGTTATCAGTCTATTCATTTCTAGCAAAAGAATCAGAGGTAGACAAAATTTATTGAAACCAAAAATGAAGTAAACTGCTACAGCAGCCAATTTCTGCGCATTTTAACTTTGGCAGGATGGCTAATCTTGTTCTCCTCTAGAACTCAGGAAACGTATAGAAAGTTTTGGAACCATAAATGCTTTTTGATTATAGGTATGCTAAAATGCACAAGCTAGGCACAAAACAAAAGTGGCTGAGAAGGCTTAATAGTGATTACCATAACCCAATTTTCTCCTGTTGTCTAAAGTGAAGTTTCATTCTGGGGAAAAAAAAAAAAAAAAAAAAGAAATGTCATAGTGGAATTTCATTTCTTTCTGTCTCAATTTCAGCAAGATACACTAGCTTTAAAAACAGAGAAGTTACTTTTTGGAGCTGGAAAGTCAGCAGGGAGAACAACCAGAAAATAACTTTTCTGCTTGTGAATCACTATTGTACTGGGTTCTTAAGGGCAAATAAGCTTGGATGGAACCCTGTGCAATCTCATTGTTGTCAATGGGATAACACATGTATACGTGACCGAGTGACTGAAACATAGTACATTTACTAATACACAAATCGTAAGCAAACTCCTTTTGTATATCACTGTACTGATCTTTTAACACTATCGGGAACAAGTGTTAAAAGCTTATTTTAGTCACTAAAACCATCACGATCCAAATGTACAAGGGAGAAATGCTGTGTAGTAAGGTTATAGGATGCCCTCCTAGGTCAAACTACACGTTAACCCCATGTAACATCACCTATGAATTTTCAGCTTCTATGCATTTGATGTTACATTGCCAGGAATGTAAGCAATTACTTTACTACTTAATTGTCTCATTCCATGGAAGACCAGAGATTCCCTAGTAACTGTTCTAAACAGAAAACCGGACTGAAATTAGTGATGGGGGGGATGAAATTTTTAGGCACTTTGAGGACTGCTATTTTAAAGTGTGCCATCAACAACGAGGTACTGCGCATCGCCTCAACACAACACTGCTGCCAAAATGCTGTGACAGTAACATGCATATGAAACGTTTTGCTTGTACAATTATTTGTTAAGTACAGTTCAAAACTGTTTTGCCTGCCTAGAGCAAAGAAAACATTGCACCCTCTCACTGTTGCCGTCTGTTTAAAAGCAGCAGCTGCAACAAGCAGAACAGGCTGTCCTCCTTCAAAGTCACAAAGATGCACAATATTTTTGGCTTGCCACTTGAAAAACAACTGCCACTGCAGTCATTTTCAATTCAGGGGCAGAGGAGTATATGAAGAGAGTCACAGCCTTAAAGTGTCACAGGTTTGACGTGTCTCTACAATCACTGCACTACTGAAAGCAAATGCATTTGGCAAGGCTGAACTAGCACATTAATATTTTACCGATATAGTAAAAAATACATAACAATTGCCTCTGAGATAGCTTGTTTAAGAATTACTGGTCCAAATAAATAATAACTATTTCAACTTGAGGACTCAGGGAAGAATATTTTAGTTAAAACTTGCAAGAAGCATTCCCAAACATAAATGGGAATACTTTATTCAAATTTACTAAGTCCAGGTAAAATGGTTCTACTAAAAATCTATGAAAAAGTCTGAATTAACTTGAGCACTAGGGAAAACATGGAAGCATAAAAATTATCATCGCATATTCAAAAAATCTTCCGTGTCTCTTCTTTATTATGCTAAATGCATAGGAATGCACTTGCAATTGAGTTTTCCCTTGTTCGTTTCAAAACTACAGACCTTGAATTTGATAAGCAGCAGCTTTGTTTCTATCAACTCATTTGTAAAAAACACCATCAAGCTTGTGCTCATTAAATATATATATATGTATATATAAAAACATACAAAAAGTACTAGATAAATCACATTAAGAAACTTACATTGTAATCGTCCTGATTATTTTATTCTTAAGGGCCAATTTTTTTTGTGCACAGAATCTCAATGACTGTTGTTCCAGAATTCAGCGCACAGAACTCACCTTTCTGTGCAGTCCATTAAAAAAAAAAAACAAAACCAAAAAACACACACCACAGGACAAAACATTCTTCTTAAATCAAATTCTATTTGTGAATTCAGCAAAATAATTTCTATAAAATAAAACAGCAAAATATTTAAATAGTATAGGGTGGGCTGTATCTGTTTTGCAGGGGTATTTGGTTTTTAGACAGGTTCCAAAAAATTACACACATTCAAGTTACCAATTTTCATTTAAATACAGTATTTACTGATGCGTTTCTTGAAGTCTTCAAACAAATGTTTATTCTGGAATAGAGATACCTCAGAATTGTATTTGACTAACCAGTAGTTTCTTTTATAATTAAACCCTGCTTCTAACGTTAAGATTTCCTGTATAATGGATAAAGAGCTAAGACAAATCTCGCTTTCAAGTAGAACTGTGAACGAGCAGAAAACCAGCAAGTTAACTCGGTGCAGTGGCACTCACAAGTACTGTGTGATTTTAATGACTTCCACTTCACTGGGATGCAGTAGAAGGAAAGTGTTAGAAGTTTATCTAATAAGCTCTACCAAAGAAACAAAACAAGCACACCAAATACAGTCTATTATGCTCCAGGCATCCTGGCATAGCAAATTTTTGCATATTTGTTTTAAATCCTTTAAATTCCTATTACTGAAAACTAAGTGTTCTTTATCCCACCCAGAGATAGAACTGTCAAACATCAGATGTGAGGAACATATGTGAAACTGAAACCCATTTGTCTGTCACATTTTCCCTCCCCATTTTATAGTCTAGGTGTAAGAAGAAAAAGTTCTGAGCAATACAGTTGTCACATTGGGACAACTGCTGTCACGTTTTGTTTTTTTTTTCCCCCCTCATTGGCTACACTAACTTGGTGTGAAGCCATGCTAAATGTTACAGCATAACTATAGCTTCAAAGTGATTAACCTAATACCAGAATGAAAAAGGCAATGAAAAAAGATCTAGAAACAATGTTACATCACCAATTTTCCACATCAACCAAATAATTAAAAGGTTACCAGCCATTACGTTGCTCATAGTAAAATCGACTCCAGTGGCAAAGAATTAACATGAAACTATTCTGTGGTTGACATGGATAGGCTTTTTCGTAAAGGAGTTGATCCGACTGCCATGAGGCAGGCAACACTGGTTGCAGAGCGCAGCAGATATATCAAGAAATTATTTTTTTGTTTTTGTAGATCTGTGAGTCTCATCAAGACAAAAAAAATGTTTCTTGCTCAAGAATTAACAGTCAAACATTAATATACTATATACACCTTTGCCATTTACACATTAGCATCAGGCCATTTATTACAAAACACTATACACTTTCCACTGCAGGCGGGTTATATATTGACAGCAATTTTCTGCAGATAAGACAGTGAATAGACTCTCCACTCCATGTTGATTAGGAATAGTTTTTCTAGTTTTAAATATTAGCCAGACACAGAGAAAGGTTGGACTGTAAGGCCTGGGTGCACAGTCTTGATGGAGCAAGTTAATTGATTATGTGCATTTCACTAATCTTTTGTTTGAGGTGGGGAAACTTCTTCACTGCCTTCATAGTTTTCTTGTGCTCGTTGGCCAGTTCGCTGAGGGTTGTTCATATGATGTGCTGCCGGGCCTGTATATGGCTGTCCATGCACATGGTTATTCTGTAATAAAGCACAATCATTTTAAAGGGACATTAAGTTTGTGGACTATTTCCTAACCCGTTATTCGCTTCACACCACTGAAAATTACTCAAGCACACGGAACTTCTGTATGAACACACATCATGGCTTCTTCATTTCTATGAATCACATCCTTCGCTTACCCTTACAATTTACACAGAAGGTAAACAAACTTTCAACTTGTAAAGATTAAAGGATTAGTTAATGCAGTTATCTCAGCTTCTGAATAACAAACATTCACATGCAAAGCAAAAGCAGCAAGAAAGGAAAAAAAAAGGTTGACGAAAAGAGGCTGCCTATATGCTGTGGACATTAAACTGTGCAAATATTTTATGAATACATTTGACCAGCTTGAAATGTTTTCCTAAGGCAACAGAAAAAGTCTACCTGTATTTATGCAGCAAACTTTTTAAGAGAGAAAACTTTAATGTTACAGAACTGAATGAAATCTAGACCAGTAGCTTTCTCCAGATGCTCTGTCCCAGTTTTAAGAAGTCACACACACCTAGCAAATGAGAACATCTCATCTGGCTACTGTTTTGCAATTTAACCAACTGTGGAGAAACTAGGAATACAAGGATTTTGTGTGTGTTAGTGAGAAATGCCGTCTCTTGCAAGAAAGTGAACACATCACACAGGTAACGGTGAGGTTATGGTATGTGTCTGAACTCAGGAGCTCAGAAAGGAGTGGGAAAATCTGCGTAACTTACCAACTGCTCTGCTGAGAACACCAAGTAAGGAAAGCAAGATGGAGGGAAATGGGTTTGGGCAGGAAAGGAAATTAAATTAGCAGGTTTGGAATACATCAAATGAATTGGAACAAAAAATGGCAATTAAATGGGGGATCTACTAACTTTATCAATTCATTAAAAAAACCTGGTTATGATTTCTTTCAGATCTGGTTTTCCACTGAAACGTATTAACAAAGCAGCCTTTTAACACAAAACCATATTTTGTAAATACTTAAGATTTAGAGATCAGTGTTCATAGCACAACTTATATGTAAAAGTAACCTGCATTTTTCTGAATGCCTTCCAATTACCCAAACGGAAATTCAGGCCTTGAGCTCTGACTTGGTTTTTCAAAAAACATGAAAGTAACTCACAAATTATCAAGGTCAACACATATGGCAGAACAAAATTCACTAGACTGCCACATCTGTTCTGTCTATGGATCATACCTGATCTGATAACGTTAAAATTTTCACCTGAAACTCTAATGGTGTAACTGTCCTTGCAAAATATAGAGATGTGTCTTTATCTTTGGTTCTCCAAATGTGACATTTGACCATAATATGCTTCTGGCTAACTGCTTAGAGTTTAATTGACCATAAATGGTACAAAAAGCTATCCGATGTCTGAATAAATGGCTCAGCTCTGAGCTTTTACCTGTTGATACTGGGAACCAGGAGAATGAGGATAAAGAGGGGCATCTTCAGGTGGAGAGGACTCATGTTCATCTGGGGCATCAGGATCATCTGGTTCCTACAGTTTGAAAAAAAAAAAATATTTAATGTACTCAGGTGAAACATACTACAATTATTCTATCCAGAACCAAACCTACATGCAATTGACTTTCAGACACCCTTGGAGAAAACCTCTGCCCCACTGTGTCACCCATAGCTTGTACTACACTACATAGAAATTTCCACCATCAATGTATTACTAGAAAAACAGACCTCTTCATAATCTACTTTAAATGATCAAATTCCATATTACTAATTCTTTAAGAGACAGATATCTGTAGAAACAATAACAGAAGGAAAAAACCGCACAGCAGCACATAACCGGCCAACAAAAATAGGAACACTTTTAAAATGTGTTACCCCTATAATGACCGGAGACGATTGCAAAGGTTATTTATTTAGAGAAGCACTTCACTCAATTTTAACAGAAGTCAAATTACTTCTTTACCTCCTCTGGGCAGAGTTCACAAGCTTTTGCAAGAGTCATTCTAGCACTGTGTGATCTCTCTAGGAAGTAGCCATTTGATGTCTCATTGCTTTGTATTGGTGGAGACCAATTGTTATAGGTGTATTGGGGATTGCCAGTGTATGGTCTACGCTCAAGCTCGTCTCCAAGCCATTCTACTGCCCAGGTCCATTTTCTCTTCAAATCTCCATTGCTCTGCAGATGGAAAGATCAATAATTCAGAATTATTTTCTCTGTTCTTCAAAACAGAAATAGTCTTCCTTTTCTATACATCACTTATCAGAGAACTGACCACCAACATATGTTACTGTTTAAAAGACTTAACAAAATATATCTTTTTTCCCCACAAAGAAAACTTCAAATCAGAAATGAAGTCTGCGGATTTGCAGCTGCATTGTAGAATCACAAGTGCAAGTTCAAGCAAATTGCTCTCAATCCCATCTACTGATCTCATCTAGGAAGGTTCAAAATGAGCTGTACTTGGAAGCAGTGCTTTCACCAAGGCAATAAAAACTGAGTAACGGTGGTTTTGTATGTAGTTGTGGGTTTTTGTTTTTGTTTTTTTAATACACAGAACTGGGAAAAAAAATCAGCAAGAAACGAATGAAAAGTATCACCTGAAGGATCTGGTAGGCTACAGGACAGTTGCTGAAAAGAGCCACCATGCACTTTATACACTGGTAAGCTCTTTTCTGATAGTGATTCTTAGAGCGCTGAATGGTGTCAAATAATCCATCCCTGTCATCCGGGATCCCTTTAAGTGCATTGTGAATCCTACAAATAAAGAAAACAAACCAGCAACTTCAATTGTTAAGAGTTTTAGTATCTAAATAAAGGCTTCACTTTCAATGTAATTATAACATTGATATCTCATATTCTGACTTCTGGTTTTACTGAGATTTTTTTCAAAACCACAAAACTAACTGGCCACACCACGTATGTAACTTACAATTTTAGCACTTTTGGTAGTATTTAAACTCTGAATGTGATATACAAAGCATATGAGTACGATTAATTCTAGTCGCAGCAATCAACTTCGATTAATATTTGTTACTTATTTTAAAAATCAACTGCATTTACAAAATAGACCTGCTAACCTAAAAGGTTGATACAGAAGTAGAACAGTTAAATTCTCAGTAGAATAGTTAACATACACTATAATTATGCTTCCCAAAGCTACACTATTTCAGATGCAGTTCCTCTGCAGAGGAACAAATAGTATGTATTTGTGCAAGGGGATAAGAGACTTGGGCACTTGCCGGAACTAAGCCCACTTTGTGCCTTCTGGTCTTTAACACCATTATCCTAAACTGGCACTTGAACTTGTCAAATCAAGGCAGGTCTGATGCCAAAAAACAGCAGCACCCATCACAAAAGTACAGAAGACAAGGCATACTGAAGGACGCATGCTGTCTAAGATCAGATGATGCTTGCTTTCTAAGCTAGAAGATATTACCATTTACTCTGGACAGTTACATTATTTGGGTTTTTTTTTTTTGAATTAGAAGCCAAACATCACTAAAACTCTATGATTATCAGAGCAAAACTAAGAACAGGACAGAGACCAAGATACCGACAGAAGTGGCAGCAAGAAATCAGAGGATGACTGCAGCTGGAAAGTTAATACTTTGCTCAAGCCTAACAAAATTTCAACAGAACACTGCAATCTTGAATATGGAGTGATATACACCTCCCAAGTACAGTGAAAGCCATACCACAATATTCAACCTCCTCCACAGCCGTTTCCATGATTTCCATGATTATAAAGGGTATTCTCATCCCTTACCTAAGCTGCAATTCTTCTTTGTGTGATTTCATACAGAGTATTCATGTATAAAATACATACCTCTCCCCAGTACACACTCTACCCATGTCTTAGCATCACTACAACTTATGAGTTTCTTAGCAAGACCAGGCAGTCATTGGACTCTCCTGAATGAGATGTTTCTAAGAATCAACATAAGCACCTCACAGTAACAACCAACAAGTTTAACCTTAACGGCACACTCTCTTCCATGACAAGATTCTTCGGCTTATATAGCTAAATAGCAAATTTCTCAAGAATAAGAAAGGTCAAAATGAAAAAATGTAGATTTGTCTCAAAATTGTTTTGCATTATTTCTGTGTTTTTAACTGATACCCGCTTAAAACAAACTTCTTTAAAGGATTAGCAAGAGAATCACTGTGAAAACAAGCTGCACAAAATGCAAGAATTTTGAATTATAAAGATAGGTAAATACTAACCTGTGAGTTTGCCAGGAGTCCTCAATTAATAGGATTTGCAGAAGTAGATCCAAATATGGTCGAAGCTCGTAAGTATATGAATATGCAACCTTAAAAAGTAAAAATGCAGAGGTCATAAGAAAGCATTCTCTGAAGCATGCAGATTACACATTTAAATAAAGAACAGAATTCATATGAAATTATGTTTACTGTAATATAAAAGATATTTGAAGATACAATGTACACTTTGTTTTTCAAAAAATGCTGATTTTGTCAGGCTTTTTGGGGGGTTGTGGTATAAGTTTTTTTGTTTGTCTCCCAGCTGGTTGGTTTGTTTGCTTTAAATATAGTAGGTTTTGTAATTGCAAAGTATTTCCTCAAGAGTTTCTAACAATTATCTGAAGCACCAAGCATGAAATGCTAAGAATCTACCTTGGAAAAAATACCTTCAGAAAAGCACAATTACAAACTGATGTTTTTCACTGATATTGCTGTCTTTGCACAGTGTGTTCAAATGTGATCCTAAACTATAAAAGACACAGCTAGTGAACTATTAGTAAAGTGATTTTTATTATGATTCCTTCAAATGCCTAACAAAAAGACATATAAAAATGTAAAGGTTTGCATGGGGGGAAAAAAGTGTGAATATAAAGGGAAGCAACAGAAGTAAATAAATTCTTCTTTGCGTGGAAAAGTAACCAACCTTACAGACATTACAAATGACAAGCAAGACAGTCCCAAAGATTCTTTCCTGTGTCTGAAGCCAAGTATGTTCTGCAGACTAGTAAAATGAAGCTTATGAACATACGCAAAATAAGTCCAAGAGAGATCTTAGGAAATTATTCTAACTTTCCATGCAACGTTAAGAAGCTCTTTTTTGGACAATGACAGAAAAGATGAAGAAAATGCCTTTGCAATCCTTAAAGACCACCTCAGACTACTTGTTTTTCATCCTTACCACAGTGTTCCCAATTCATAAGAGATCAGCTGCTTTCCTAAAGTCATAAAAGGACTTCCAACAGTACTCCAACATGAGGCAGACTATAAGACTGTAAATACAGTCTTAAATACAGGATGGCACCTTAAGGGAAGTTTATCAAGCGCCTCTTCAGTATTTCATACAACATTCCTATATATAAATATAGAATCTTATAAATATAAATATAGAATCTTCCTTCATACACATTTATATTCTCGTCTTTCTCCAAGCTTTCTATTTTTACCTGCCAAAGTAGTTCACTGAGGACAGTGGAAGAGAACTGAGGATTCTCCCAACAGCAGAAACGAAGTAGCTTGATGGTCTCTTCAGAGTTGCTGCAATCTTCAATAATTTTCTTCACATAACTAGTTCTCACAAACAAAATGTCTGCTACGTTCTGCTGAAGTGCCATTATAGGTTGAGATATATTAGGATCACCGTAAGGGTTGGCGAGCGGGGGATTACCTAGAACAAACAGTTATTACAGATGAAAAGGTACTGAACTACTTTGTGTAGAAAAAAAAAATATAAATTAGTATAAATTTGTACCACTGCCATAAAACTCAAAACCCAATAGATGTAGGAAAAATCCAACCCCTGCCTAATACTTGATTTTCTTCGAAAAATACTATGTTGTGAAATAACTGTGTTTCCTGACTGTGAAGCTTGACACTAACTCTCCCTCTCAGGTAACATTATGCAGTGACAATGAAAACAGAACAGCTGGAGACACCCATATGCAAGAAGAGAAATTACCGAGTTTCGCTGAGTTTGCTCAGTGAAATCCTCTACACTCTCTTCAATTTATCTGCTTCACTGCTTGTGTAACGCAAGCCAAATCTATCATATTTTAGGACACAAGGCCTATTTACTTCACTAAGCAATAGGAAAGCTTCAGAGGAATATCTGTCACAATAGTCCCACCAGAATGTCAAGTGTAAACAGAAATAATACACTTCTGAAACAATATAAATTAATATATCTTGTTTAGTAAGCTTCATGTTGTGTAGGAAAAGACTGTTGGCTTGCTCCTGTTATTTCCAAATACAGCAGTGTTCTTTAGTTATGCTGAAGCAAAAAAACAGCTTTACTCTACAAATAGTAATCATAAACAGTAGCCACAGTAATGTTCAAAGTAATTTTTTTTAGTACATTACAAATACAGTGAATATAACCTACCTGTGAAAAATAACAATATCTTTTCAGTGTAATCCTCAACACACCAGAAAGAAAAAACAAATAAAAACTACCAAATGGTTCTGAAGCTTATTATAACACAGTAAAATTTCCAGTTCATTAATCTCACAATAGCACATTCTAGCCTATTGACTTTACAGCCTGACATATCAAGCTGTAATGAGTTTACCATTAAATAGCTTCTCTACAGACCCCTAATCAGGTTTTCTAAAATATGTTTAATGGAGTATGTACAGGCTGCAGAGCCCACATAGCCCAGTATTCTACTATCATTTCTCAAAAATAACTGCACTCTGTTCAGCTACTGGAGATATTAATGATTTACACTGTGGTCAACCAATTTCTAGCCGATTCTTTATCTATCATAAATTAAAGTGCTGGCTTCTGTTTGTCTTCCTGACTGAGAACAAGCATCAAATAATTTTCAAGAGCTACCCAGGAAAATACAAAATATCTTTACTGAATAAGCAGTATCGGCTATTGCAGAGCATGCTGTCGTATTTTATCCTGTACAGATTACTTTTATACTGGTTACATTGAAGTAATCTATTTTAGCGCATACTCAGAACAAAAAAATCCTTATGCAACTCTTTACAATGAGTTTAATCTATTCTAAAATCATTATTATTTTGTAATCAACAAAATACTACTTTACTACCCCTTTGTTTTCCTGTATCTTTAAAGGAATAAGCTAAGATACGTAAAATATATAACAGATTTCTGCCTTGTACTTCGTGGTATGTAGTATAAGAAAGTTTTGCTTACAACAAATAGATTTCTATCTTTAAACAAAAGGAGTTGCTAAACTTAGTGTCAAACATTTTCTCCAGCTTATCCAAGTTATACATAATAGCCTAATACACAGAAAAGACATTTACTGATGCATTCAATTAACCTAAGGGAAACTTAAAATTCACTATACCGTTGATAGAAGACTGCATCCTCGATGACACATTGCAACAACGGATCAGTTGTGACACAACGGTGTACAGCTTCCCCAGTTCAGCATACTGGTATTTAATTGGAGGACCTGGACCTTCATCCAGAGCCACAAGCATGAAGGTTGCAGGAACATTTAGTTTCAGAAGTTGCGTCTTCTCTGCTACGCCTTTATAAGGAGGAGGGAGCAGGGGGGAAAAAAAAAAAAAGATACTTCTTGTTTCTGGCACTGACAATACTTTTTCCTTAAAAAGAAAAGTAAGCACTGTTTACATGATTTGTAACTTTTCTCTTGCTGGGTTATATTATAATCATCATTTATGCTCTCTGGGGAAAAATCATTAAATCAGTAAAGACGCACAAGAAAATTACGTTCGGCCGAAAAATCACATCAGAGGAGAGCTGTAAATAACTAAGTTCTTAACCGCGATCCTTAGTATTTAAGTAACAAGCATCTGTGTTTACAGTAAAGTCTCAGAGAAGACTTTTGGACCAAGAACTTATCTCTACATTGTGTGGCCCAGTATAGCATGAACACCCCCACAGCGTATTTCCTTTTCTATCATATCCTATATACATCAATTAGAAAACTTTGACATTTCCAAACGTGCATGATACACAGCCAGTGTAAATAGAAGCTACATGATCATCTTATCAAAAAAACAAAAAACACACCCCCACAATCGGAAAACCTTCAAAACCAACAAAACCCCCAACCAACCAAAAAAAGTCCAAACATACAGCTAGTCTGACTGCAAGAATATGTTCTGCATACTACAAAGGTACTTAGCAGTAAATTAAATATGTCCCTTCTGATCTTGTATTCTGTTTCTCAATTTGGATAAAAGTCATGATTTTTCATACATTTCCAAGGCTTTTCTTACTCTGGAATACAACTGGATCTTACCTACCATCTTTCTGATAAGAATGAGGAATCCAGATAGCATCTTAAGAGAGTTCTTCTACAGTACCTTTTTTATTAAGTTATTTTGTAGTTGCTTCCTTTGTAGAACTGATGTCTCACTTGCTTTGATATGAACAATATATTAGTTGACTTCTCAAAACGTCAGACAATTTAACCTTTTTCCTAAAACCTGGGACACTGGAGAAATGATGTAGTGTGGCTTTTGCTGAACGAACACTGTATATCCATATGGAAACCTTCAGTTAACAGTAGTAAGATAACCAGAACTGCTTAATATTTCCATGTTTATTTTTGTGGGGTGGGTTGCAATAACAAAATAAAGACTAAATTAATAAACTTAGTTATACTAAATAAATAAAATTGAGAAATAAGACTTGGCTATGCTTTCTTAGAGACTTCAACTGCACTGACTGTGAAAATTTAGTAAAAATAAAAAAGATAACTCGGGGCAGAAGAACAGCATCTCTCTCCTCTGTAATATGTCCATTCTAGGGCTCATGACGGAACCTTGCCTGACAGAATGCTTCGCTAGACAAAGTGTATGAAAGCAACATACATCATAAGGGAAATTTAACAAACAACTGCCTAGACTAATTTTAAAGATAGGAAATTCAATTTCTCTCATGTGGGTAGCCAATTTTAGAAGAGCTTCCAGAACTCTGTATGTGCCTATTCTATGCAGAAATCATGAAAAAGCTCCATATGGATTCATGCATTTGCTAAACACTTCAGCCACAACTAATCTAACAAACTCAGGTATAACTTGCCTGTAGAAGCCCATAACCAGCAACGGCTGAGCTGCTCTGTATTATGGGCATTCTGTGAGATTTTCAAGGGAATTGGATCTCCTAGCTTCATACAACTTCACAAGAAAGGATGAAAATATCTTGTATTTAAGCAAGAGGGGGAGAGCATTCTTCCATTATGGAAGAACATTATATCATGGTTAGGAACTGCCATAGAGAAAGATGCTTTGCCACTTATTGTGAAACAGGTCCTTGATAGAAGACCCAGATAACTGGCAGAAGTAAAAACATAGAGCTCTGTCAAAATTCACCACCTGTGACTACTCTCATCAACCTGAATGGGAAAAAGCAATCCTTTATTCATTTGAGTTGCATTTTGTAACTCATAATTGCTCTTCCTCAAGGCAAAAACATAAAGCACTTAATCCACTTGAGGAACAGTTTATTTGATCAATCATCAATTTATTTTCAGCATGCTGACAATGCTAAGAAAAAGGATGATTATAGCTGTCCACATGAATGCAAATAGGACTGATCTTAGTTTAACTGCAAAAAGTATTTTTGTTTGGAATAGTTATTTGAGATATCATTGGAAAATTTTATTTTATTCTTTGTATACACGCCAGTTACTTTCTATGCAGAGAACCTATGTAATTCAGAATCTATTGTCTATACTTATTTCAATCTTCATAAGGCTGAATATTGTTAAGATTCTGAAGAAAACTGAGTGATGCTGCGAATGCTACAGCCAGTTTTTCACATAGGTCACCACAAAAACATATAACCACCTAATCTCAGTTGTATTGTAACACACGTATCGTGGGTTTTAAGTGTAGCACCTGCAAATACAGGCAGTCCTACTAATCTTGCATTCAAAGGTGCTTAAAAAAAACTCATTCATGAGGCAAGCAATGAGGTCTAAGAGCATATACAGACTAAACTATTTTCTAAGCTTTCCAAAAAGTCTTCAAAAGGAAGACAGATAGGGAGTTGCATTCAGGGTTGTGAACTTCAAAGGTAAACAAAAGAAATTAATATTGAAAGGGCACAGTTTCAATACACAGACAAAGTATGACCATCTGGAATTGATGTTTCCATAAAGGAGAATCATGTATCTCACTCTCTTGAAACTTTATCCTCCTCACCTTCTTCAGGCTCAGAACAGCCAATAGCCACACATGCTTCTTGGTTCTCATGACCTCCCTGCAGGAGCCCTGAACAAAGCACCATCTCTCTTGCCATTTTTTCACCCCAACACCCTCTCAAGACGACACACTCTTATTGCTCCAAGATTCATCTTCCAGGAGTGGCTGAAAGACTAAAGCCCCAGGCTCCAAACGGGAAGAAGACAGATGCTCTAAAGACCATTCACATGTCATTTAATGATAACAATCAGCCTGAGCCTGAAAAACTGGATTCTCCTGCTGTTACCTGTACAACTGGTTCATTATTCAAAAACAGTTCATTACTGTGCTTTCAGTAAAACGTGTGAAATTTGCTTACCTAGATTGGCATACATCACAAACAGATTGAAATACTGCTGCAAATGGCGCCCGTGTTCAGATACTTCTCTTCTCAGAAGATTTAGTACCGCTCTCAATAAATGATCACTTAAACTTAAGTTATCATAAGCCTATTAAAGAAAGTTTTAATTTAGTGGTTGAACCATCAAATCTTAATTTACGTCATACTTTCTGTTACAGCAGAAAACAGAATTGATTAAAACGTATGGGATTGACACAAGCCCCAAAATACCAGCAGCTGGTTAGTTGTATCACACAAAGACAGAAAAACAGGGAATAACTCCCATCACTACATACCGTATAAGTCCAAGAAATTATGCAAGCATTGGAGCTTTTAAGTGAGCTTTTTCTCCGATAGCGGTTAGGCTTAAATACTCAGAAAAGCACATGCAGTTCCATTGTGAGCTTTCATAGACTAAGAAAGGCAATGGAATCATCTGTACAGGTGTATCTTAAACACCTCATGAAACAAAACACTGTCAAAGCATACGTAGCTTTAAGTTAACACAAATTACTTTGCCGTATACAGTAATGAAAACATCCCGAGAAGGTAAATAGGACAATAAAAATAAAACTGCCTTACTGTAGACATTAAAAATACAACATAGCAAAGGCTCAAAACTTATCTTTTAAATTTTAATACAGTTGAAAGAAAAACATTGTTGTGGCAAGCATTACAATAAGATTTTGGCTCTTTTTGATTGCTAGTTCTACATGTATAAAATTAGGAAATTTGCTGCCTACTCCTTTGCAAAGCTACAAGTTTCAACAATTTAAATGTTGCATGACCCAGGAGAAGAACACATAGGGAGCTCCTGTATGTTCTTGTGGATTTTGTTTGGGTTTCTTTGCTGTTTATTGTTTTGTTTGTCCGTTTCATTTGTTTGGGGTTTGTGTTTTCTTTGCAAATTCTAAATGAAACCCAAGGGTATACTGCCAGTAGTTTATTACAAGCTTGTACTTTTATATTGCAGATCGCACACAACTCAAAAGTTCTCCCTACTTAGTCTTCACAGAGATTTACAAATGAGGTGAAACCGAACCCCTCTGACAGCAACTCTCACACAAACTAGTCAAGGTAACGCGTAGCACAACGCAGGCTGTATAGCTTGCCTGTCAAGTACTGATTTATCTACTCCAGAACTTAAGTTACATTAAATGGTTATCACGAAGAAGTAAGAATAAGTTTCAAAAGCTTTTATGAAGAAAATTAAATACCTGACTGGAAGGCCCAGGAGAGGCAAAAGGTGAAGGACACGGTCCGTCTTGCAATGAAAAATGTGCAATAAATACTATAAGTTTTGCAAATGCACCCCTTACTTCAGCACTAGGGCACTCCAAAAGATACTCAGAGAAGCGGTTTGAAACATTAAAAAGGACATTGTGTGCAAACCAAAAGCGTACATTCTTGCTGTGACGAAGAAGGATGCATAATGCATCATACCTGAAATAGAAGATGACACAACTGACCAAATGTAGACATTAATGAATTTGGACAGAATTTGAAGAAAATACACATTAAGAGAGATTCCCCAAACATCTTTGCTCAGAAAATTCTTAAAATTAGAAAAATTGTAGTTCCTATAATGATACTCTCTTATGAGCAATCACAATTTAAAAAGATACTTCTAAGACATTATTACATCCTCCAACTCCCAAACTACTAGAGGAGAGGGCAAATAGCAAACAACATGTGAAGTGGACTTCATGAGCTTTGTAAAAAGACAGGTAACTAGTTATGCAAGCTACTAGGAATTTATATTCTCATTTAATTATCAAGAAAACCCAGAACCCCAAGGAATAAAATATCTGTTGCAGTGAGGGTCTTCTGTGACTGCAGCCCCCCTTCCTGCAGCAATATTTGAATTCCTCTTGATCTCTTAAAAGGAGCAACTTATGTACCCCAGAAATTTGCTATTGGAGAAAAATGTGAGGTATGTATTTGTCATGTGTTACAGAACTACATACTAGTAGCAAACTCATGCTTTCCAACCAATAAAAATAGCTTAAAGATGAAAACACTGCAGT
This sequence comes from Coccyzus lansbergi, assembly GCA_033558105.1. NCBI lineage: Eukaryota > Metazoa > Chordata > Aves > Cuculiformes > Coccyzidae > Coccyzus > Coccyzus lansbergi. The sequence goes on along the minus strand of JAUMJK010001743.1, from coordinate 147,526 downwards.
GCTATGAATAAGACTGCAGGTTGTTGTACTACAGATTTGAATTACAGACGCCACAGCAACGTACACACAGCATTCTGCTAACAGGCTTTATATAGGTATCTTTCAGAATGAGAATAAAAATAAAAGCTGCAAAAGTGGGTTTAAAAGAGCATTGTTTAAAACTACTCAAAACAGAAGCAAACCCTTCTGAATTACATTCCAAATATATGACCTGTTACTTTTATGTTAGCAACAGATTTTACTTTTTTCCTTTTTAAAAGACAGACAAAAGGTAGATTTAAGCTCTGTTTGAAAATTAATTTTAGAGTTGTTCAGCTCAGCAGCTTATTTTACAGCTCAGTTTCTTCACAGTATTTTCTGTTCCAAGTTTTCCCCCATTTTCACATGTACCTCAACTGTGTATTTGGAGGTGGGGCAAAAATGGGACAGACTGCGAACACTTTTTATAGTCATATGTATACAACTAAGATCTTTTAACAGACACTGAACTTCCAAAACAGTAATTGTTTTTAAAAGACAAGATACCAATCACTAGCAGGACCACGGACTATTTTCTTTGTATGAAATCCTGTGGTGAAGAGAAATCTAGCAGCAAGCTGAATACTAATCATAGTTATTTCTTCTGCTTCAGGCAACAGATGATCTTGTCCTAAAGAAAAATCAAAATACTCACATGTAGACAAAGTGAAAGCAATTTACTTAATAATTTAACTCATTCCAGATTACTATTTTGTCTGACATTTCTGTTCTAGTTTTAAAAGCAAACTTGATCAAAACAGCCTCTAGCTTCTGTAGTGCACCATTTGAAAAGGCAAGCTTTAAAACATTAACAACTACCTGGAGGCTAACATAGATGTGATTTTTCCAAATGCAGCATCTCCACTTTGAGAACTGTCTTCAGCAGAGCAGTCCAGAAACTTCAGTATTTAAACATGACTTCGCACATAAACTGAATATTTTATCTAAGTATTTTTTGCTAAATATTCTGGCATCAGTTATCACTGATGAATTCAACAACAGATGTTTAACTGCAGGACTCCAGAAACACTGAGTATTCAAAGCAGAACACGCAAAGTTTTCACTCACTAGACAAATACTTGACAATACAAATAAAAATTCTTCTTGCAAGAAACTAATCCATAATTACTGCATTAACATACTAACCTGGAGGAGGGTTTAAGTAGACACTATTACAAGTAAGCAACTTCTTTATGAACTGGAAGTATTCTAGGCTGTACTGCATACGATTATGCATGAACTGCACATTCTGCTTCCGTACACTTCGTTCAATGGCTGATGGCATTTTAATCTGATGGGGTTTAGTGGTGATAGCAAGTTCTGAAATATATTTTATTAGTTCATTGTCTTTATCTATCGTGTCCATACGTTCATAAAAAAGAATATAAGCGTTCCACCACCTCTTCTGGCGTCTGTAGGACATACGCTTCATCATGTGATCAAAAACTTCTCCCATGTACTCTCCACCAAAACACTGGTTTTTCATTTCTTCATCATCATCCATTTTACACTCTGTCACATCTCCATCGTCAAATTTATACCACCGATTTTTCTCGCCATCTCCACCATTTCTCTGGATAATATAAGAGTAATAATGTCCACCACTAGCCTGGCCACTGTGTACAAGTACACCAACAAGCCGGTATTTTGTGCTCCCAGCGTGTTCATTTTCTGACTGTTCGTTTTGTATTATTTGATTTTCAGGATTTACATCATCTCCTTCCAACTTAGCTACACCTGCCACTGTGTAAGGTTCCATGTCCAGCTCTCGTGGAAATTCAAAATAATCATTGAACTTGATTGCACATTCCCTTTCCCAGTCGTAATCAAATCGTTTCAACTGGATTGCAAGAACTGGAGGCAACTTCTTAATCAACAAGCGTTTCACGGTGTCGACCTATAAAAAGGTCACGAACAGTTATACATACTCTAACCAACAAATGAATTCCGTAATTAAAGGATAAACTCTTTCCCCGGAACATGAACTAAGACTGAACTTAGTACAGCTCTAACACCACAGTGGCACACAAATTCAATATGTAAGGAATAATTACCTTTTTGTTGCATTTTTCACAATGATACGCGTTTGCACCTTCCAACAAATCCCCTTTGACATACTGTTCCAGAGAATCAAGAAGGTTTTGGTGATTTCTTATATCTACATTCAGAGTTGTGAAGGATTCCTCACATTCATACCTACCAACGTACAGACAGATGGTAAGACAAAGGTAGAAATGTGTTCAACTGTCATGTTTTATAAGTGCTACACAGCACCTTACTGCAAAACTGTTGCTCAGCATTCAATGTTAACTTCAGACAAAATAAATTAAGCAGTAAAGAAAAAAATTACTGAATCTTCTTATTGCAGTCTTCCTTAGATTAGATTACAGTCTCTGCATAGTGTATTTTTTGATCTGCACCAGCTATAGCTATTTTACAAAGATGACAGAAGCGACTTGTATGTGTCAAGTTCACTGAAAAGATTGTGGAAGTCAAATCTTTAGCACATTTTGGCTCTAAAGCAGCTAAAGTAGAGTGACAGACTGCTGGCTAACTTAAGCTGGTAAAGATGGCAAAGCAGGGTACTTTCTATGTTGAACTTGACAGACAGATCACACTGATAAACACAAATATTGCATCAGATCTAACGACAGTAGTACAAAATAGACTTTCCTTCTTGAAAAGCAGCTTTTAAAATTTTCTATCTTAAAAAAAATGAAACAACGGAATAGCTGTCTTCATAAATTCACTTTGCATATTTACAACTGGGTTTGACTTACTGTGTTCTGTTACAACCTTGAAACAAGTTCCTAGCAATGTACCAGCAATGTTTGAGAGACAACCAGTTAAGAAATCTTCGAAACAAATCTTTAAAGAAGTGATGATTAAATTTAAAAAGTTGCAACTATTCCAACATACCCCTGCAGGTTTTGTTTCTCTGATATGCAATCAACCACAAAAGTTCCTTAAATGTGAATAAGTTTGTATTTAGAAACACGTCAACCAAAACAGTAATATTCATTAATCTAGTAAGTAACTCAAATTTAGAAAGCCTTTTCATCTGTCACATCTCAGTCCAATAGTTTAGTTTATCCTTGGTTTTCATCTCCCCAAACTCAACTCAGCTCAACTGAATTTGCAAGAGCACCAAGTTTTTTCCTGTACTTTAATTGCTAACTGATGAATAAAACTAAATGGCCAGCTTTCACAATAGCGAGAATTTGCAATGGTAATGTGCAGAGATGCGTATGGTTTAAGAGTAATGCATATTCTGAAAGATGTGGTGAACAGTAGTTAGCGATACAAAATTTACACAAAAATAGAAAAAAAACCCCAAGTCCATCAATAGGCCACCCTGAATCCTGCACAGATTTCTAATCATCCACCGCAAACAAAGTTTAGCGAAGTATAACTGTACAATGGCTAGTTCTACTCTTTCACTAAGCACTTGTCATTGATCACCATTATTAAGAGAGTGGGCAGTCTGATTTGGTATAGCTGGTTTCATATATAACCTTACGCAAAGCTGAACTTCAAATATTTGCATTTTAATTCAACGAAAAATACAGCAGAAATCTGAAGAGGAACTTTCTACATATTTCTCCTTAATTACAGGTTAAACATTGGGTACAAATGGAATTTTAATTACTGGAATTAAAAACACATACTTTGGTCAGCCTTCCACACTAGGGAAGGCAAAGACAGCAACAGTTATTGGTTATGTCTTAAATGTTTACATATTGCACTTGGCCCCCAAGTTGTTTTCAGTCTTAACATAAAATCTGTAGCTTTTCCTCCCCGATCAATACACAATGCTTCATATATAATCTGCTAAGTAGAAGAAATAATCAAGTATTTGAAGGCACCTGAAGACAAAGTAATGTTAAGGCTGTAGAAAAAATAAGGTAGCAAATCCTATTAATTTAAGAAAAAAACTCAAACCCCAACAACGACAAGACCATCACTCTTGACTCTAGTACCTTTTATAAGGATATAAACACAGGTTGGTTTTCTGTAAGAAAGAAGCCTCTTAAGCACTTACCGATGTGGGCATCCTTGACAAATCTTCTGATCAGCAAAGGACCCTCCCAAAACTTTACTTAACATAGCTGGATGGCCCAGAGCTTTTAAAGCTTCATCTAAACTGTCCACCAAGGAATTAAAAAATTCTAAAGCATCATGTTGTTCACGTAGATTTACAGGTTCACCCCAAAGTCTGAAAACAAAAGCACATTCTTGTCAAATTTTTTTTCTTTGTTGTCCCAACAATATATTTTCTAAAAAACCCCAAACAACAGTATTCAATGTCTTAATTCCTCCTCTTTAGTGGGTAAAACTATTTATTGGTTTGTGATGTACTACAGCAACTGTTACTCTCTCCTTGACACTGACGAGTAAGTAAACCCAAGCTTTTGCATATAATATCATACAACACCACACTTAATTCAAAGTCGATATCAAAGTTAACAACCACTAGAATTCAAAACAACCACACCTTGCTGTAAATTTTAGATTAAGACCCATAAAGAATGCTGAAAGGTAGGATAACAGATAGAATGCTGAACAATTTCTGCTAATTTACACTTAATATCTCTATTATATCTTCTACTGCAATTAGTTCTGTTGCATTTCAGTAGTTCAGTGAACACGTATCAATACTATATTTTCTATTTACCTAAACTGTTTCCAAAACCCTCTTGGTACATAGTACTGTAGCCTGGAAGCTGCTAAATGACCAAAAATCACTTGGAGATGCCTCAGGACTCCAATATTGCACTCTTTTCTGTCTTCTGTTTTACTCAGTGCTGGTTTGTCTTCATACTGATGTGGATAACCAAACACATCATCTCGTGGATCAACATTACTCTGAAAAGCAGAAGAAAATTTGTACAGTTAACTTCAACATGTAGCTGTCTCAGAGCTAGCTGTACCACTTCTTCAACAATCTAAAGTGTTTCACATCTCATCTAAAGAAACAAATAATGCCTTTGTTTGCATTAATAGAGTTCTAGTGGAAGAAGTAATGTACAGTCATTTCAGGTCCAAGTCCACCAGGAGGAAGACTGCAAACCTTGCTACTTTGATGCTTTGAACTGCCTTTCTAGCCCCAAGCCTATTCAACTAAGAGTATTAGTCCTCATGTTATTGTCCTCACTGCTAGCAGTAGAAAGGAAAATGATTAGTAACTTATATTTACTACAACCTTTTCATAAAGCAGAATTTTATTTCAAAATAAGTTCTATATAGTTAAATTTACCTCATTGTCCTGCTTTTCATCCCCAGACATGTCATCATCTACATCACTGCCTGTGCCTTCAATCGCGAGAATCCCATTCCTGATGGCTGGAATCATGTACAGCTGCTGAATGACAGAATTCATATAACAAGTGGCGCCAGCATTTTTTAGTCCTACAAATCCCTTCGGTGGTCGAGGTCCAACAGGTGGTAGATATTCCCATTCTGTAAGCGCTTCACAAGCTAAAAGAAAATGGCAGAATGTGATTAGTAAACTATTTTGTTATAAAGGAATGAGATCATCAAGAAAATACAAAGTTTGAAGTATGTAGTCAGTGAAGTATATCCGTCACATAGAATTAGTATTAGCTTGTATCATGCTGCTGTGTAATACAACAAAAATTCCACCAGGAAATTTAACTGCTAAAATGAACACAACTTCCATGAATGGTAGTTGCATCTGTAAACTTAATACTACATTTTCTTGTACCAAAAATGTGGCCAGACAAAAATTCAGTCTATTTATGTATCAAACAGAAGCCTTCCCTCACTATCAATCAAGGTCTTAACTGAAGAATTCAGATGAATGAGTCTAGAACACATAACCAATTCACAAGCCTTCAGCAAATTTATAAGCCTTTAAAAATTATACTTCCCTTATGTTTCACTTTTCCTTGTCAGAATGGGAAATAGTTTTAGATAATGCAATATATGACTCATGGTAATATTTTTTGCCTGAGTCATCTCCCTCAGACTGCTCACATATCTTCACATTACATTTATGATCAGATTCACTACACTAATCTGCTATTCTGTGGTTTTTTTTAACAAAAATGTAAAAGAAAGTAAGAGTATGCACGCTTACAAGCAAGCTTTGCTTGATGTATTAACTGTGCATGCTGGGTGCATCATTTATGTTCTGTCTGATGTACCATACTGATCTCAAATTCTATTGTGCTAATCAAAGACGTGAATAGAAGGAAATGCTGTAAAATCCTTCAAGTTGTGAGGTGACTAGAAATACAATACTTGCCAATAGAAAAGGGTGAAGACAAAAAGATGAAGCAGGGGGAAATCATAAAGCTGCCCTTTTCATTTGAGATGGAATCAAACAATAAAATATTGGAAAACTAACTCAAATAACTCATTGTATCACTGGGCAAGTAGCACTGTTGTTCTGAGAGACAGTGGTCAACTTCCACTATGGGATACTATTACTAGTTATATAGTTAAGCAAAACTATAAGCAAGTTTAAACATTCTGTTAGATCACAGAATAGTTTGGGCTGGAAGAGACCTTTAAAGACTATCTAAGTTCAGCTGTCCTGCCATATTCAAGTACATCTTCCATTAGATTAGGTTCCCCAAAGCCCCATACATCTTGACTTTAGACACTTCAAGTGATGGGGCATCTGTGATTTCTCAGGGCAATCGGCTGCAGTGTCTCATTGGCTTCATTGTAAAGATTTTAAGTTCAACTTAAAATCTACCTTGTTTCAGTTTAAAATCATTGCCCCTTGTCTTATCACTACAGGCCCTGGTAAAAAGTCCCTCCTCATTTTTCTTATTAATAAGCTCGCTTTGTATATTGAAAGGCCACAGTAATGTCTCCTCTGAAATTTCCCTTCTACAGGCTGGACAACCACAACTCCCTGTCTTTATTCCCATTATTACCTTGAGTTAGGTGTGTGTTAATTACACCCCCTTTTCTTTCCTTGTTAATACTACAGCCAAAACTGTTTAGTTATCCCGTTCAGGGCTGCAGAAAATATGCTCCGTTTCTTTAAGAAAGTCTTATATGCTTTTTATTGGTTAAAAGGAAAAAAAAGTATCTGTGTTAAGTATGGGCCCTTTGCCATCCTTGTGAAAATTAGTCCATTTCATTTGACTACCACCTTTGATTCATTTCTACATGTTATTGTCCATACAATAATGGCTATAATCTTTTTTTCCAGTAAGGAGGAAGTTCTTGAAATGCAGATCAGTGCTGAGACAAGGCCAAAAGTGAGGGAACAAACATTTGAGAAAGGACTACGACAAGCACAGAATAAGAACAGAGCTAAAAAGAGAAATGGGGCAAGGGACATGTGCCTGTGTGGGTAACAATGACAAATAAGGCCAACAACCAAGAGACTAGCACTAAAACTAATCTGAGGAGACTCTGTGGGGTTCTGGGATTGTTTAGGCAGAGCCTGAGATAATGAGACAAAAGGAGAAGACTGATCAAATGAGGTACCTGGGAGCTGGTATGGACAAAGGGCAGTAGTCAGAAATTAGGGTAGGAAGGATGAGACTGTGTAAGTGATCAGGGCTGGAACTTGGATGCAACCATGTAATGCAAGTCAGTACATTTACTACATAAAGAAGAACAAATCAAGGCTGCAAAACTAACTCTTCTAAATTTTGAGAGCCAGACTTTGCAACATGAAAAGCAGCCACCAACAAATGCCAAAAAGAAAAAAAAATTCCAGCAATTAGTTCAGCTGATAATATAAACAAAATTTATGCATAATATATACATTAAAAAGTAGAAAATAAGATAATTAAAAGTATTACATACTAGTGATTGCTGTACCTATGTAATACATTTCAGTCAAGGTGTCTACTATCTGTTTGAGATTTCGGACACATCCAACTGCTAGTGCAACTAGTAGCTCAAAGCCAGCATTAATAGTAGCTGGTGAACTACACACTGGTATGGCCTGCTCAGCAGGCAATTCTCCATTTCTCATGTATTGTAGATAAACATTGGATGCTGGAAAGATGAAATCATCTATCAATTCCTGAAAAAAAAAAGAAAAAAAGAAAATCACCTGTTACCATAGAAATGCACACTGTTTTATAATAGAACAGGAATTGCTATATAAGCAAACGTCAAAACCCCAGAGTAGCATATTAAAAAAAAAAAAAAGAAGTTATAACACAGAATCACAGAACAACCAGGTTGGAAGGGACCCATCGGATCTTCTAGTCCAACCATTCCTATCTAACATTTAACCAAGTCCCTCAGTACCTCATCCACCCGTGTCTTAAACACCTCCAGGGAAGGTGACTCAACCACCTCCCTGGGCAGCCTGTTCCAATGCCCAATGACCCTCTGCGTGAAAAACCTCCTCCTAATCTCCAGCCTAAACCTACCCTGGCGGAGCTTGAGGCCATTCCCTCTCGTCCTGTCCCCTGTCACTTGGGAGAAGAGGCCAGCTCCTTCCTTTCCACAACCACCTTTCAGGTACTTGTACAGAGCAATGAAGTCTCCTCTCAGCCTCCTCTTCTCCAGGCTAAACAACCCCAGCTCTCTCAGCCGCTCCTCATAGGGTCTGTTCTCCGGCCCCTTCACCAGCCTCGTCGCTCTTCTCTGGACTTGCTCCAGAGCCTCAACATCCTTCTTGTGCTGAGGGGCCCAGAACTGGACACAATATTCAAGGAGCGGCCTCACCAGTGCTGAATACAGAGGGAGAATCACCTCCCTGGACCTGCTGGTCACACCGTTTCTGATACAAGCCAGGATGCCATTGGCCTTCTTGGCCACCTGGGCACACTGCTGGCTCATGTTCAGTCGGCTGTCAACCAACACCCCCAGGTCCCTCTCCTCCTGGCAGTTTTCCAGCCAGGCTTCTCCCAGTCTGTAGTTCTGCTTAGGGTTGTTGTGCCCCAAGTGCAGGACCCGGCATTTGGCCGTGTTAAACCTCATGCCGTTGGACACTGCCCAGCGGTCCAGCCTGTCCAGGTCCCCCTGCAAAGCCTCCCTACCCTCCAGCAGATCGACACTTGCACACAGCTTTGTGTCATCTGCAAACTTGCTAAGGGTACCCTCAATGCCCTCATCCAGGTCATTGATGAAGACATTGAACAGGACTGGACCTAGCACTGAGCCCTGGGGGACACCACTTGTCACTGGCCTCCAGCTGGACTTAACACCATTTACCACCACTCTCTGGGCCCGGTCATCCAGCCAGTTTTCTACCCAGGAGAGTGTGCGTCTGTCCAGGCCAGAGGCTGACAGTTTCTGCAGCAGAATGCTGTGAGAAACTATGTCAAAGGCTTTACTGAAGTCCAGAAAGACTACATCCACAGCCTTTCCTTCATCCAGCAGCCGAGTGACTTTGTCACAGAAGGCGATCAGGTTGGTTTGGCAGGACCTGCCTCTGGTAAACCCATGTTGACTGGGCCTGATCACCTGGTTCTCTTGCAAGTGCTTCATGATAGCACTCAAGATCACCTGTTCCATGACTTTCCCTGGCACTGAGGTCAGACTGACTGGCCTGTAGTTCCCCGGATCCTCCCTGCTACCCTTCTTGTAAATGGGAACTACATCAACCAGTCTCCAGTCCAGAGGTACCTCCCCAGTCTTCCAGGACTGCTGGAAGATAATGGAAAGGGGTTTGGCCAATACATCCGCCAGCTCCCTCAAAACCCTAGGATGTATCCCATCTGGCCCCATGGACTTGTGGGTGTCCAGCTGGCCAAGCAGGGCTCTGACCACCTCCTCTTGGACTATGGGAGCCTCATATCGCTCCTCTGTTTCCCGGGTATCAACACAGAGGGAACAGCTTTCTTTACAATTAAAGACTGAGGCAAAGAAGGCATTAAGTACCTCAGCCTTCTCCTCGTCCCCTGTCACTGCTGTTCTCTCTGAGTCCAAAAGGGACTGTATGGTCTCCCTTGTCCTCCTTTTACTGTTAATATACTTATAAAAAGATTTTTTATTGTCTTTTGCTGACTTAGCTAATCTGACCTCTAGCTCGGTCTTAGCCCCTCTGATTTTTTCCCTACATAGCCTCGCTTCCCTCCTGAAGTCCCCCCAAGAGGCCTGTCCCCCCTTCCAGAGCCTATAAATCTTCATTTTTTTTCTGATTTGACTCAAGACTTCCCTACTTAACCAAGCTGTTTTTTTCCCCTGCTGGCCTTTTTTCCAGAACACAGGGATGGCTTTCTCCTGAGCTGCCAGGATCTCCTTTTTGAGGAACTCCCAGCCCTCATGGGCTCCCTTGCCCTCAAGTGCTGTCTCCCAGGAGACTTTGCCAACCAGCCTTCTGAACAGTTCAAAGTCTGCCCTCTGAAAATTTAGTGCAACCGTCCTGCTTAGCACCCTCTTCGCTTCACCTAGGACAGAAAACCCTATCATCTCATGATCACTAAGACCTAGGCGACCCCCTACTCTCACATCCCCCACAAGCCCCTCTCTGTTGACAAACAGCAAGTCCAGGAGGGCACCTTCCCTCGTAGGTTCGTTGACCAGCTGTGCAAGGAAGTTATCTTCCACGCACTCCAGGAACCTCCTAGACTGTTTTCTTTCTGCTGTGTTGTACTTCCAGCAGATATCAGGGAGATTGAAGTCTCCCACAAGGACAAGAGGCACTGACTTGGAGATTGACCCCAGCTGTTTAAAGAAGAGCTCATCAGCTGCTTCTCCTTGGCTGGGTGGCCTGTAACAGACTCCCATCACAAAGTCTCCCTTGTTATGGGCTCCCTTGATCTTAACCCACAGGCACTCAATCTCCTCATCGCCACAGTCCATCTCGGAGGTGTCCAAGTCTTCCCTTACAAAGAGGGCTACTCCACCCCCTCTCCTACCCTTTCTATCCCTCCTGAAGAGTTTATACCCCACCATACCCGAACTCCAGTTATAAGAGTCATCCCACCACGTTTCTGTGATGGCAACGACATCAAAGGCACCTTGCCCTACAATGGCTTCCAGCTCTTCCATCTTGTTCCCCATGCTGCGTGCATTGGTGTAAATGCACTTCAGCTGAGTAGCAGAGCCTTCAGCCCTCCTAGAGGGGACTACTCCTCCTGGAGTAGTTGATGCTAGAATATCTACATCTCCCTTGTTGAGCGAGGCTGCATTCTCCCCCACTACCTGAATGGTGACGCGCTGGTCCTTACGAAGACTTTAAATTTAGAAACTAACAGCTCCATCCTGAGGTGGCTCCCTGCAAAACCACCTTCTCAGTGCAATTTAAAAATAAGTCAGCATTATCTACAAAGCTCTTTATCAATCAGAGCCAAAAAGAACAAGAATATCAGAGCTACAAAGCAAACACAGCTCATTAAATAGGCGCTCACATGTCATGCATTTGTTCTAACCTGACACAAACATTAAGATCACTAATTAAGAATATGCAGAAAAAAGACAATACAGGTGTAATGAAAGAGAGCAGTCCTGTACAGCAATATCATGTATCCTTCTCACTATCTTTTTGTGTTGTTTGCCAAGTCTTGGAGTAAAAGCTCTCCAGAACACAGCTGCTCCATACACAGTGGTTCTGAAGAATGAGAACACTAAGTACTCTCATGAACAAAACATCTAGTTTTAAAAGAAAACAATAAATTCCATTTAGAGGTCCTTATCAAACAGTTCAATTGGGACTTTTTATGGTAACAGATCACAAGATGAAGATATATATATACACATATACCTGTGTGTGTGTGTGTATATATATATATATATATAAAAATATATATAAATAAATAAAATCAAAATAACTCAATAGGTCAAAACCCCCCTGTACTTACTTTAATGAGATTAGCACCTCCCTTTTCGCAACCAATATGGTATTTCTTTTCAGGTGTCTGGAATGCTAACAACTCTTTTGTTACTCCAAGGTGACCTTCTAAGATAGTTTCTTCAACACCTGTTTCTCCCGTTCTTTTTACTTCATCCTGTCATTTAAAAGAAATTTAGGATGCTCTAAATTATAAACATTTCCAAGCTTAAAACTGTACTTCAGAACAAAGCAGCAAATAGTTGATTATCAGAAACAAACTGGTCCTAAAACTCACCCTAATCCTCTTAAGCCAGTCAATTTCATTATTGAGAAGAACTTCAGCATTGGGTACATTGATGTTACTGTTGTAAGCATAGTTAAGAAGATGTCTTAAGAGAGTGAAGTAGTCTCCAGAATGCTTAGCTCGCTCTCTTGCAGTGCTCTGCATAAGACAAAAAACATTATATGTAATTCACACGTGCTTCTACCTACAGTGAAACACTACCATTTTCCCTAAAACTGGAAGTAAATATGAAAGTAAAAAGTGTAAGATCATTTTTAACCTTTTCAAAGTGTGTGATTTTGTTTAGCTGTTAATGTATGATTTCTGGACTATTTTAGTAGCAATCTCTATACCTGAATGGGAACAACAGTGAAGTGGTATGTTCAAGATCCATGAGCATGCAGAACCGAAAAGCCCCGACAGGCCTGCACAATGAAGCAAACCCTGTAGGTATCTTATCTGATCTGTTAATGATTTTTACTTGAAGTTTAGCATTCACTGAAGATGAAATGCATATATTAAAGCTTATTGCTCATGTTCTTATCAGAAAATGCAAAAAAGTCCTTTCTCTCCCCCCTCATCTAACTCAGATTGAATCCAACTGTGCTGCTTGCCTGTAACTCAAAAGTAATCTGAATTTTACTGACTGCTGTTAGCAGAAATTTTTCTTGTAAATATTCCGTCTTATTACTTTCTACAGGAATGCACACTGAACTAAGGCCTTTACCTCTAAAAACTTACCCCTAGAACAGTGAACAACAGGGTAATGAAGAATAGGAGAGGTCTCTGTCCCATGCAACACCTGGTAGCCATTAAAAAGAACTGCTCCTGTGCCATCTGACGAACAGTTCTGGAAATCATTTAACAGAAACATTAAATACAATCTCCCAATCCAAACAGGACATTAAAAAACCCTATTAAATTTGTGCTTATCTGCTTAAAGCCATTTTCTAAAAGAGCACATAATGTAATAAATGAGAATACTTTAATTATTCACTACCTATCACAATGTTCCTCCTTGTAAGTGAAATTTTAAGACACATGAAATCATATTTTAAAACCTGTTGCACAAATCAAATATTTAAAGGTGAAACAAACTTATCAGGACCTAACCACTAAACTCTTGCAACTGTCAGCAAATACTGGATAACACAAATAGGAATTTGCAACCCTAAATAAATTTTTGTGCCTGAAAGACAAAACAGAACTACTCTAGTAAAGCCTCTCTTGTGTATCACTGCAGCAGCTTGCCAAGGGCCTATGAAGCAATACAAATTTACCATTAGTAAAAATGAGAAAAGATGACACCCTGAAAAATCAAGTGGCTACAATAAAGGACATATCTATCCAAGAACTTAACCTAACCAATGGAACAGAGTACCAGAATGTATAAGCTTAAGGAAAAACAACCCAACCCTCAAAATGTAAACCCTATTTTTTGAAGTTGTAAGACTGAGCATTATATCTTGGCCTATGAGGTCACTGCACACGGAAGAACTCTATTTCCTTCAGATTCTTTAATGTGTGATTAACTGTGCTTCAATGACATGCAAGAATGACTGTAAGGTCAGAGCAAGGATGCACTTAGGAGATCCCTCCATCCCTGGTACACACATAAGAAAGCAGACAAGAAGAAGGAAGCATGCAGTGACACTTCTCCAAGATGTTCATTCAAATTCCAAGAATTTGTGGCTTAGGAAGACTACCAAAAGCAGTATTTTATAGCACTCACTGGATAAATCAATAAAAGAACTCTTCAAACTATGTCCAAACCGAAGGTTTACCCTGCTTAAATGTTATGATCAAGAAATTCTTATACAAGAAACATTGTTCTCTATCCTCGCTTTGCTACTTCTGAATTTAAAGGTCTCTCTGGTATTCTCCTCCCATCATTTATCTCTTCTCAAAGATTAAGTGCCTCAGCCATTCAGCTGTTCCTCAGATGGAAAAGATTTCAGAACACTGATCTCCCTTGTCATCCTTCTATGATCTCTGGAAGTTCTACTACACTACTCTGCTTTGAGTCACAGAAGACTATGTGGTGGAGGGGGGGCTGTTATTGGATCCAATTGCTGAGCTGACATTTTCATAAAACTTCTCATGGAGTTTTTAATACGTCCTTCAGCTGCCTGGGACACATCTCGGACAACCCTCAGGTTCATGGACTTAAAAGGCAGAATGAAATTGATAAGGGTGGTATTTTCTTAAAGCGAGAAATGTGACCAAGGCAACACATACTTCCCACCATAGTCTCTAAGGAATATGCAGTATTTGAACAGTAGTATTACATATTCACAAGGCTGTAACAATTGAAGAGCTCATAAGGAACCATGGGAGGAATGCAGCTGCCTCAATGCAGCTAATGCCATGACAGACACCATGACAACAGAACAGAGCTGGCAGCTAGGACATGAATTGCAGGATGAACTCCCACTCACTTGGTTCAACAGCTGGAGGGCAAACACCTCCATTAAGCCAAGCCAAGCCACCTCAATCCCATCCTACTAATACTCCACAACACAGATTCACATTTACCTAACAAAAATCATCCTTTTTAATGCGACTTAGTGCCACTGGCAGTGAGAATCTTTATGACATTTTTATGACCACTACACACACTGCAGCCATCAGTAGAATACCTCTGGTTTTAATGATCATTCAGGACTAACTGTTTAGCAAGTTAATGCTGACAAAGTCAGTTGTGTATTCACGGGTCACCACTACAAAATCTATTACCTTGGAGAATAAGAACTGCTCTAGTGTTTAGTATTAAATATTATGCAACCTGTTTCTCAATTTATAGGTATGCTACAATGAAACAGCAGATGTTATAAACTCAACCTCTGACACAAAAACAAAACCCACCAATCTGATTTTTTCCACCATCATCATGTTTGTGAGATCTGAACTCTTACAGTATTCCTTTCTTCACACGTTTATTTTTGCTCACATTTTTCTCTGACTGAGGACAGGAGATCAGGGAACAATTACTGAAAATGGAAGGATATTCAGAATTCCATCTGTTATTTGCTAAACGTTCTCTGTGCTGCAAAATTTGTTTCTGCTTAGTTCCAACTTCACCGCCTTAATTTTCAAAGCTGTCTTCCATTTCTACTCACGTTTATGCTACTCTAACCATCATGTAACAATGAACTTAGTTGCATTCTAAGTGATGGTCATATATAGTGGAAATTTTACAAGCATATGAGAGGGAAGAGCTCAACTGTTAGCCTCTTGTGCCGACAGTATGAACCATTTTTCCATACAAATAATCAAGGCCATTTCCTACACTCGTGGAGAAAGAGAAATAAGGAGCTAAGCAGCGGTCCACTTGGCTAAGAGAAGCCCTTAAAAATTGTATCCTTTCTGACAAAATAACCAACCCCCCATCCATAAATGCTACGTGTACTTTTAAGGGACAAAAAGCTAACATACATGGGGAATTAAGCCACTGCTGTTCATACTTGGACTGACACTCCAACAAAGTGGAAAGAGAAAGCCCGGTGAGGGGATACTCCTAGTCTCTTCCAATATTTTAGGAAGAGAAGCACACCAAAAAACTATTCACTAGGAATAACAATATGAAATAGCCGAGATTTAAATTCAAACAAAAATCAGCAAGAAGAGTAAACACTGGAAGGGGCTGGCAGAACCATGACAAGTATTCCCATCAGTATATCAAGACTGCAGGTTTTGCTAAAAAGACTAACTCCATCACAAACTGTGTGAGATGGAACCTGTACAATGAAATTTAGAGACTAAAATGCTTAAGATTTAGAGATTTACAAGTTCCTAATTTGAACCAGTACTTCAGTTTCTTAGGGAAATATGACCAGAACAGAAAAATGCTTATGAAGAGTATCTGCAGTTTTTGAAGCCTGAAACAAGTCATCTTTGCTGAAGGTTTGTCATCGGCGGTATCCTGTTTGTAAAAGCAGAACATTGCTATCTTCCTAGTAACTATTTTAATATTTCACATTATGCTGTAAAGCAAAGCAGACTAATTATTTTTTTGTAACCAATTAAAAGTTAAATGTACTTATACTTTGTTTTGCTTGTTTGTTTTTTAGAATAAACATTAAAACAGCAAAAAAGGTATTACAGATATAACATTTTTAGAGCAGGAAGGATCATGAAGTAAGATTCATGGCAATGAAAGAATATTCCAGTATTTTCTTCTTTCAGTTATTCTTCACAACAAAATCCTAGCCTATTAACTCTAACCGGAGAAAGTGATAGCAAACAAGAAACTTTAAACTCTGACACCTGGTAAATGGTGGCAGAGATGGAAAAAAAAGTGAGATATTCAGCTGTGATGATAGCTTTCCAGCCTGCATAAAGCAACAAGAACCTTGGTTTCAAATCCACAGCTTAAAGAAAGGTTTTATAACCATTTCATAAAAGACATCACTACAGAAGCAGCTCCAGAACTTTTAATGTTGCAATACTGAAAATAAACAAGCATGGAGATCATGCAGATTTGGTCACTCTTAGACAATAAATCTTTAAGTTCCCCAAAGATATTATTTGTACAAATAAACTTTGCAAACTTAAGTCAAGAAATGGTCACTGAACTTAATATGCAAAGAAATATTTCTGTCTGCAAAGTGTAGATACCAACCACAAGCTGAAATATAAACAAAACCTGGTGAACACTTGAGAAATGTTGCTTAACTTCCAAGTACAATGCCAGAAAGTCTGATAACACAATGAAATGTATCACAAAAATTATCTCCTATGACTTATATTTGTACAATTGAGATGATATAAAAGCCACTACCTGATAAATCTCTGAACCTACATTAAAAAAAAAGAAAATCATAATACAGCTCTAACATTAGTCCATGCTGCTTGGCTGTACTGGTACTCCAAATCTGACAAGCGGCCAACATTCACTTACTGTCAAAACAGTAACTTGATATCAACTGTTGACAGTTTTAAAAATAAAATTCAGTGATTTCTTACTCATCAGCCTTGAAAGTTACCAAAAATAGTGAAAGACAGCTTGTTTTGCTTAACGTGTAAAATTACAACATACATTTGTCAGCACGTTTTGTAAATCTTATCTAACTGAAGCAACAATAACAAGCTTCTGTGAAGCCCAAAATTCAACATCTCATATCACAAATTGCAAGCTGATATAACTTGGGAGAGTCTATCAACGCTCCACAGTTTCACCAACATGTGCAAAGTAGTTTATTGTAAAGACATGCTCTGATGATACTATAGATCTTTATTAAGGCAAATATTCCTGAACGTGAGATTTTTCCAATTTGTTTTACCCTGAGTAGTAAAAAACACCAAACATGGTGCTGGTTCTCTGACCCCAGTCATCTCGGACTGCCATAACCTCACTCCATTTAAAAAATATGAAGGGCTTAGACAACTTCACTAATTTCTGATCTCTGTCATTACTCAAAAGTTAAAATATTCAGGGAAATACAGCAGCGATATTTAGTAACAGTTCAGAGCACTAGAAACTAAGTTTAATAATGACATACAAAATCTTTCCACTTAGATAGCTTCTAAAAACATCCAACCCTCAGCCCAGTACTACACATCACAATTTCAGAAGGTCTACAAAGGCTCAAGCCAGACATCATACAGATGCTGAGTCATGCAGATGCTGTTTAGGGAAAACTGGAGGAACAGCTTAGAAATAACAAGAGTGCCACGAACTCTACAGCAAGACTAGAGTGCAACTGAACCACAGTGCCCTTGGCAGTTTCTGCTGGTTTTCCCTGTCCATCTGTCTCCCAACAGGGCTAAGGGTTCTACCATGATGCTGTTACTGCACCAGGTGACAGCTCCAGTGCGACGGCTCTATGTGAAACACGTGAGTCATATGAAAAGTAGAACTGTACCAGTCCAATGCAAGAACACCACAAGATTCAGTCTTAACACTGCTCTCTCCTCAAATCACTAGCATTGTATCTTGTCTTCACTTACCAGAGAAAGCATAGGAAAGTTCTATACCTAAGTACTATAATTCAAATATTCTAATGTAGTAAGCATTCACATTATTTCTTGAAAGTACCTATTGTTTTGTTCTAAACAAGTTGTTCCAAAGCAATCACTAGCACATTATCAAGCATCCATCTGGCTTGATAATCTCCTCCTTATGAGTACAAAGAAGATGGGACTTATATAGCTACCACTTTACTTTAGAGCAGGTATCCAAGTAACAGAAATACATCGCTGAACAATAAATTAAGAAAATTGCAGAAAAATTACCTAATTAAAAAGTGACCTCTCTGTGTTTAGGGTTTGTATTGATTTTAAATTGTAAAATAATACATATGATTAAAAAAAAACCACCAAAACTTACTTGCTGTGACAGTGCAATAGCAAATCAATGATAAATGTCTGCCATGCCTTTTCTTTACTGAGTGCATCCAGTGCTGTTGGAATCAATGCAAAACACAGAGTCATCACCTCCAATGCTTCACAGCAAACTTGTTCATCTTCCATGTCTGGTTCATTTCCTGCGTTTGTCTGTGAAATTAAACAAGAGAGCAACAACGTAAGTATAGAAAATATCCTGAGAGACCCAACCAGATCCAAGGTATATACACAATACAAATACAAACCACTAATTTGTATACTATGTGATTATCACTTAGAAGTATTTATGCACTCCACTCAGATATGATTCAAAGCATTACACCTGAAGTTCCAGTACTGTGCCTCTTAGTAGAGGATTCCAAGCACTTAAGAAGTTAAATAAAAAGCTTGTAGGCAAAAGTCACATCAGTTAGTAAGTACTGTTGGGTTTCTTTGGGTTTTTTGGGGTCTATTTGTTTAGGTTTTAAAAAACTTTAGTTGCTTTTCTTCACTACTCAGAACCTGGAGTTTAAAGTTTCAGAAACAGTTAGTATTTAAACAGAGAAAGGCTGTATAAAGGCTACAGTGCTGTATAACTTATCAGGAAATCCAGTTTTACAAAGCTTTGATTTTCAGAACTTACTTGACCAAAAGCTTAACACTGCTAGAATTCATTCAGCACTTCACTATTTTTCAGAAACACAAAACTGCTAAATCAAATTTCAAATAGTCGCTGTGGTGACTTCTGATATATTAAAGATTAACATTGCTGATTGGTACACAGGCTATTATTTCAATTAAATGCTCAAATCAAATTAGTTGATTTTGGTGCATATTCCCAAAATAAATACTTAGAGGGGAAAAAAAGCAAGCCCTTTCCTCCATATAAGCCAAAATTACTTAATTTGAAGAGTTTTGAAGAAACTGAATCTCAGTAGGTTTGTATCTTAAATCATTAATCACAGCTGCAGATTAGCAACATTAACCAGAGACATCATGTTTTATGCATGGAAAGATTATCAAAATTAAGCAGGCAGAAAGAAGGGATTACAATGCAGAAGAGACAACTAAATGTAAACAGCAGCAGAGGACAAAGTATGTTTCAGTCTGGCAACAGACACTACTTTGTCTTTGCACAACAGCTAAAAATCAGAGACAGTCACTACCACTGCAGTGGGAGGATGTGGTAATTCTGACACATCTCAAGATATGAAAGTAAAAGCAGAATTCTTTCAACAAGTTCAGGGCTGCGTTTGTTTTGCACCAAGGCCCAGTTTAGAAAATGAAGTTATTCTGCATAGGTGGAGAGATGTAATAGAAAGGCAAAGTGCATTTTATACTCATGCAAGTACATCACATTACAAGCCTGACATGGTTGATGCTGGTTGAACAGTTATACAGAAAAGAAGTTGCTTAAGAATTCTTACCTTTTCATAGATTTTACTTATTTCCTCATTTGAGCTGAAAACCAGCTGAACTGACCCACAACCTGATGCCCAAACAATTTTTTGTACTGCCCTAATAACACAGATATCAGGGATGTATTTTGAAGCCTGAAAAAAGAGGAATACACAAAAGCAACATTAAAAGGTAGTTGCAAACAGTATTATAGTTGATTCTAAATTATCACAAATGTATTTAAAACTGAAAAAAACTGTCCTTAAGTACAGGGAAAATAATCCACTGAAAAGCATTTGTACTTCAGTTATGTAAAAGTGATTTTTTTTTAATAGGAAGTAGCACGTATTTTAGATACACCACAGATTCTTAAACCACAACACTACAAGTACCAGGAATTACACGAAAGAGAACATTTTCTATTAATAACCAGTAAAAATCTGAGCCCAAGTAATATTTGCCAGAAACTACCAACTTCAATACTAAACCATCCTTGTTTTGGAGGAAAAAACCCCACAAGAAACCACAAAGCCTGCATCCAGAAGGCAGCTGGCCTCTTAAGTAATAGTAGAGGTTGAAGTTATTTTAGGGTTTGTCTCCCTTGTGATATCTACTGTGCTGCTATCTAGACAAACTAATGCTTATCAAACACATGACTGATACATAAAGTGATCGTTCTACACTCAAGTTATGCAGGGTTTAAAATTAACATGATCATGGATCTTCCAAATGCAGACTCATTCTACAGTATTCTGGGGATAGTCAGAGTTAGCCATCCAACAGTTTCTACTGATATTCAAACACTACAAAATATACTTCAACTGTCATTACTTATAGTCTGCATCAACTTTCAAAAACTCTCCAGCTTATCTGGAGTCTGTATCTGAAGTAAAACTCTCAAAAAACCCAGGGAATCCTTATAAGCAGATATTAGACAAGTTCTCAAAAATTTCAAATTACCATTTCCTAATGCTCAGCCTTAACAGAAAAGGGAGACCAAGAAGCTTAACTGACAAGCTAGTTGCAACACATCGGTAGCTGCTTGCTACTGATATGGACATTTACAATAGTTACAAGAAAAATAGTAGGCATTTCACCTTTGCCACAAACAAAGCAACCTTACAGTAACAGCATCACAAGCAAAATTTGGCATACTGAACATGATAATGTTCTTTCTATACATATTTGTATTTTTAAAATCTGGAAGTACTAAAATTTAACAAGGCACAAGATTTCTGCGCTGTCGTCTGGCCTATGGAAATAATGTTAGACTTTTTCTTAAAGGAGTTCAGCTGAAAAACAGTCTTTGACCATTAAAACATTAAATGAAAGAAAAGCCTTTCCAAGGCAAACTACAATACATATCAAATATAGATGTACAGCTGCTTTCATAATTTCAGAAAATTATAGACAATATTTAAAGATTAATACTGTGCAAGTTCTCGTGAAAGAGCTTCAGGTTTCGTCTGTTTCAAAGTGACTCAAAGAAAAAAAATTATTTATTTATGATAAGTCCTACAAAAAGGACAAAGGCACAATTAAAAACCTTTCTTCATACCTCACCTCAAAAGACCTTTCTTCTGTGGAATGTATTTAACTGAATCAAAGCGCAAGTGGCTTATTTTGCACATACAATCACTTATGGATGCAATACCACCACTAATGGAAGGCAGACAGTTCAGTCTTGTGGCCTAGTACACTGTGCTTTCTTTAGACAATGCTCTTTGTTCAAAAGAAAGTGTACTTTGCAACATTAAGATAGTAATACAAGAACACCATTACTTAGATAGCTTAGAATTGCTTTAGAGCTTTTTAGCTTTGCAGAGATTCCATGCATTACAGAAACAATATTCACTGCTTCGACACTGGCAACTGAGGAATCCCAAATCACTGTTGAAGAGGAAGCTGCAGTAGTTTTTATTTTAGCTCCTGCTGAATTCAGCAGAATTCACTAATGTAGTCACTAACACAATTCATAATTCCAAATCCAAATGGAGTCATGTCATACCACGCAGATAAGACTACTATATTTGCAAAGCTCATTGTTTAACCCTACCGAGCTCTATAATCCAATTTTTCACTCCTATTGTTAATGCATTTTCAATACACAGATACATTGCCAATGTTATGAGACTTCTCCAGCTTTTAAAAATCATGTTCAATATTTAGAAACTCTCTACCTTTTTCTGTTTCTCTTTGAGATGAGAAAGTTACTCAGAAACCAAAAAACCCCCAAAAAAGGTAGCACAAAGGTGTTTTCAAAATAATAGACTTAAATAAATTAATGTTTATGTGAAGCTCCTGATGGTGTGATCCAAGTGTAACAATATTCACAATCCATTAAAATGCTTGTACAGAACCTGCCTAGTTCACTTAAGCTTCTTTAGACTAGTAGAATGAATGTCTGAATTTTGTAACTGCACAAGGAAACAAGTAAAAGGTTTTTATTAAGTTAACAGATTATTAACCACGTAAGCATTACCTAAAATGTTTCAGGACATTTTAGAAGAAAAATTCATGTCTTGAAAAGCAATAAATTTAAGGATATATTTTTTAAAAGATACAAGAAGCAAAAGAGGAAAGGAATTCACTAACCTCATCAGATATTTGCTGTGCAAGACGAATTGCTACATTTCTGAGCATGCATTCTGATGTCGGATTAGGAATGTTTTGTAGGGCATTTTGTAGCACCACTGCCTGGTCATGCGTAGCCTGGTTTATCTGGAATAAAGTATTTCTCATACTTATTTTCACACAGAAAAAAAGAAAGCAAGAAAATAGAGTAATATAGAGTTACTTGGAAAGATTTAGTAGAAACAGAGATCTTGGAAAGAAAAGTACTTTTAGAAACTGCAAACACTAAGAAAAAACACCCTCCTTTTCAAAGAGGTACCATTGCATTTGAGGACACCGTATGCTACACTGCATAGTCACAGAATACAAGTAGTTAAGAGGAGAGGTACATCCTCAAACAACTTATGTTTGTGGGTTTATGTACTGATCAGGTTATTTCAAGGTAACAGAACGTTTAGAACTACGTCTCACTCCTTTTCTTGATGTTGATGTAAGAAAGGGTTTTTAAAAGAAATGGGACTCCCTCTGTCCAGGGAGTGCTAATAGCATTCAGGATAGAACATGGCTGCAGCCTCAACTGATGTAATCTGTGTCCAAATTGCCTTTTGCATTATTGTCATAAGAAAACAGGGAGCAAAATTTACTGATTTTAAATAGATGAAGAATAGAGTGGTAAACATGTTTGCTTCGAGACATTTCTATTATATTCTAACATGAGACATGAAAAGGGATCTTCATCTCTTTATCAAGAATTTTGATTTCCTTGAAAAGGAATGATGCTAGAGCTATCCAGAAGAGAAATTTATTTTTCAGACTTGAGGGGAATGTACTTCTCTGCTTCAGAGATGGATTTTAGTAAATATTCAGGAACAAGGTGCTCTAAAGTGTATGCCCTCTAAGTATTCTTGAGTATAGGCTGACAGCTCAATCAACTACTTGGGATAGAACTTCACAAAAAAAAAAAAAAAAAAAAAAAAAAAAAAGCTGGAATAGTTGGAAAGAAATGCCCAAGAAGGACAGCAGCACACTTTAATTTCTGAGCTCTCTGCTGGATACCTTCTGCAAGGGGGCAGAAATAAAATCTTGATCCATAACATATTTGCCCAGACATAGAATAACTAACTAGCCAGTATTAAATACACACAAAATCTACTACTACAGACATGGGAGACCACAGTTTAGAACATCCATGCTACACTTCTCCTTTTCTGAGAAATCATACATAGGAGATACAAGACATTCAGGGGCACATGACTCAATAGACCCAACAGCTCAAAAGATCAAGATGTATATGAAAATGGAAAGGTACCTGAGATGTCACTCATGCAAACCACTGAATATCATACACACAGCAGGTGGATCTCACACCTAACTTTTCTCTAGTCAACGTTACCAGAAAGTACCATGAGTTTGACACGCAACTCACTCAAACAGACTGTTAATTGAAAGCAGACAGATACTGCAGCAGACAATATAAAAACCAGTACATTGCTATTTGCATCAAGGAAGATTTATATTACCGGTGAAATTGTACTTGTGCCTTCCACAACTGGTTGACAAGCTTCTGCCACAGCTCGAACATGGCCATAACCAATTGCTGTTAGCAATAATTTGGCTATTTTTAGAGCATTAAGGTAGGCACCCCTTCGAGTTTCCATATCTGCATTTGGCAGGAAGTTATTTCTAGTCAGCATGCTCAATACAAGTGGCAAACCGCCACTTTTTAAGAAATTGTATTGGAAGTCGCTGGCGTCTTCTCCCAGAGGTGCACTGGCAGGCATTAGCAAGGCATAAACTACCTGTAGAAGAAAACAGAGTTCAGTAACTGAAATGCTTGAATATAGATGACTGAACATGAGACTATACTGGAATACTACTTAAGCAATGCTTTGACAGCATTTGCCATAATAATTAAATGGAATTAACAATTGGAAATATTTAGACCAGTTGATTTCAAACCAGAATTTGATCTTAGGCTCCACAACATTACAGAAAGGACTGACAATGACAGAGTTGAAGATTTTTAAAGAACAGGTAAAGCATCACAAACCTCTGTTAGATATAACACTTGCGAGGCAGAGGGACCGAAGAAGAGAGAATCAAGGGATGGACTAAGGCTGCTTTCCCCAAGCTTTGCGTGATCTAAACATATAGCTCTTAGTTTCTCAACCGTAGTGTTGTCTGCAATAAAAACACAACTTTTAAACATGTAAGAACACAACTACTCCAGAACAAGCCAGCAGAATGCAAAATTAAAAATCTGAACAATTTTACATGTATCATAAGTTTAAAAAAATGTAACTGACAGACAAGATCAAATGACAGTGTTCTGCAATGCTTTTACTGTCAGTACAAAAGTAATCCTATGAAAGCACTGCTACAAAACCACTTCAAAAGAAAACTCTTCTCCTCATTTTCACAGTGGCATGGCACTGAATCCCAGTACTAACTGCAAACTCTGCAATTTTATATGACAGACAAGAAGTAATTATTTGGGAAATATTATGCATACAATCCTACTTAGAATATCAGTGTTGAATTATAGTATCAATGACTTAACAGAAAGTGGAAAACACTTCCCTAACTTCATTTCTATGTAACAGGTGAGAAATTATTATATGGGATACAAAAGACCATAAAATGAACTTTTACCTGGTGGCATGAGCTTCATAAGAACACGTGCTCCATCTCTAAGAGGTGGCATATTTAGGCTACTGCCCAAGTCTGCAACTTGCCAAAGAAAAGAGATGTATCGAGGATGCAATGACATGATCTTAAAATAAACAAATTAAATAAACAAAAACATAAAAAAAATCATTAGATAAAGACAAAGAATAGGGAAAGAATGCTTTAAATTGTTAATTTCAGAATCTAAGTATACGCTTACCACTCCAGGCAAACAGCTTTCAACTTCTGGATTTGGACCATCACTGTAGTGATTGCCGTGGTTGCCTGGAGAACCAGTTGAAGAGTCAGAAGAACTATCTGGACTTGAGGGCATGTTAGAATTTATCTGTGTAAGCTTAGCCGTAATTAGCTGAAAAAAAAAAATCGCAGTTTCAATACTATGCAAATTCAAAGATTCTTTACTAAATAAGAATCTGATACATTAACAGTATAACACAAGGAGGAAAAAAGGAACTATTTTACAAGAATAAGAGATCCCATGCAGGGCCTTTTCCAAGCATTTCCAAAAGTGAACTAACACTTCAATGGACAGAAGTAATCAACCCAAAACACTTACCGTTTTATCTTTGAGATTCAACTGCCCTATTAATTTTCTGTCATCTGCAGGGTCCACCAGCTCACCACCAATGAAGAGTTCTACTTTTGTGTGTGCACTATTGGCTTTAATACGATTGAGAATACAACGCCGTACTTGGCCAATTGTGTCATTTGTATGAGACCAAATATCCAAATCTTCCACCTGTCGGCCTTGGTTTGGAAAACGAACTACCAATGTGATATGTTTACCACGGAAAGCTCTGAAAATAAGAAGCCAGACAAAGTTATATTTTTTGTCTCATTAAAAAATTTATTTTTCCTGCCATATTATGTATTGCAGATCTTTCAGCATCAATTTTTTACGTATGGTGATATATATATCCCATCATGATGTTATTTAATGGGGGCACCAACAATTATGCAAACGTAACACAAAAACTTCCAAAAAGTCACAATCCGCACAAATGCATTAAACACATGGTCAACTGTACAGTCAGGTTAGGAATACTGGCAGAATTTTAATAACTCTTCGGAAGTTTTAGATCCTCTCTCTTGCTTGTAATGTCCTGATCAAAATGTACAAGTAAAGCTCAGACTGGCAACTATGCTTTACTCTTGCAGCAGAACAACTCAGTTTTAAATACATCAACATCAGAAAACACCATCAGGTTAACAAGTCTTAGTGCCTTCTGTCAAAAGCCATTTAAAGTTTTACATTAGTAATCTGATTTTAAAAATAAAATGCTTTTTAAAATTGAAAGAGGTCAAAAAAGGAGGAAAGTTTTCACACTGGCAGTGATCATACTTTCCACAGTGACAAGGAACTCATTAGGAAAGATGTGGACAGAAAGCCAAATAAACACTTCCCATTCAACATAAATCAGCAAGTATTCCTCATAGAAGCTCCTTGCTTACAAGACCTGTGAAAAAGTTAATCTAATCAAACCAGCAACACATGTAAGGAAGATGCACCTGCAATCAACCAGAGAACTTACTTAGTCCTAATCAATCAACACATAGAATAAAAATGCCGTAGGAACACTGCAAACTACTGACACATCATGAAGAAACAGCAATCTCTTAAATTTTCTTGACAAAAACAGCAGTTAAAATAAAGGGACAACAAATTGCCACCAAGTCTAAAAATATGTTAGCTGTATCATAAGTCCACAGCAATCTCAGTGTATTCCACATGTATTTTTGAGACTTTCTTCCCACAGACAGCAGCTACTAACACTGGAACAACTGAACAGTTCTCTGTTCTGCTTTTCTCTCTCAGGAAATGAAGTATTTTGTTTGTGAAACTATCTACACAACATTGGATTTAAGTGTTACTGCTTTCTTTGTACCAAAGATAGTTAGAGGAGCAGCTAAGACTAATGTTCTTACTCAAGGACAAGTGTAAGAGCAGTTAAGGTACATAGAAAATAAACATAATTCAAAGTGCTGCTCTCTTCTTCCACTTCTTATGAGGAACTTACACAGAATATGTCACTTAGATATTAACTTTAAGATAATATTAACGTTAAGCTTGCAGAGTAAGTTTAGCCTCTCAGTAAACGATTGGAACATGAATATCCACTTTAACAATATATTTTTTTTGTATAACACAACTAAGAAAAACAAAGGTTTGCTCATGCTAACTTTAAGAATGGTATCGCTTTGAAAAAATTATCTGAGAACAAGAAATGCACTCAAAACAATCTAGCCACAAGGTACATTGTGATAGCTATAAAACAAACAACCAGAAACAGGTCTATTCTCAGGTCTGCTGTCCCTCTCACATAAGCCTGCATTTGCCTATTTTTTTTTTTTTTTTTTTTTTACTACAAACAAGAGTTTAGATGTACTAGCAGAGAAAATGGAGTTTATAAGCTCTGTAAACACATTCCCTGAGCAGAAGTCCTTTAGAATGCAGAAATCGCAAGATAGTAGTAACATATTAGTTAACAGAAACAAAAACCACAGTAATACATTTTCACACATACCTTGACATAGGTAGAATAGTTCTCTCCTCATGGTAATCGCTGTCACATTCATTTATGTACTCTCTTAAAACAGTCAGCACTCTCACCATTCGTATTGCTTCTTGCCTTGCACAATTGATACTGTCTTTATCTCCATCCAACACACATAACGTGTCATAGGAGGCTTTCAGACGATCAAAACAGGACTGAATAAAGTCTTCATGAATCACTACCTAATAATATTAAAAAAATTTGGAAAGAAATATTAAACCCCATCTTTTCAGGAGGATACTTGGTGGCATAAGTAAAATAAAAACAACCAAAAAAACCCCAAAACAAAACCCAACCCAAACCAGGTAAGTTATTCTATAAAGCTATTTCACTTCAGAATAAACTCCCATTGATAAATAGCTTTCACCTAATGTCCCCTTCAAAAACCTTGCATGTTGTAAGTAGCCTTAACTACAGTTCAAACCTACACTTTAATTTGATAAGGGAAAGTCTGCTCAGAGAATACTAAACTGGCACTTTCTCTGACTTACTTCCTTAGACTATGCTAAAGAATTTCTAGCTGATAATCTAGCACAGGTTAACTTTGCACCAAGAGTGAACAAAGAACATTTATGGACCACTAAGACAACTATTTCTGCTTCCCACACCACATAATGCAGTTCCAGATACACTTGTTTCCTACATACACTCAGAAATGGACTTTGAGCTAGATTAAGTACAGTGGCAGGTGCAGCAAATCTCCTCTTTCTGTTCGATACCCAACATCTCCTTGCTCCTGACCTAGACTGACGTATAACCTATGGCATCCCTAAAAACACTTCGCAGCGTCTCCAGGTACGGCAATGGAAACACTAACAGTTGTAGATAAAGCAGTACAGCAGTCCAGTAGCTGCTTTTCTCAAAGGCAGCTTAGCACCAGAAGAGTTACCAGCACGTTGAACAAAACACTTCTGTGCATGTTAAGTAAATCCAACACTTCGTGGAAGTGTCAGATCTAACCACATGCAGTTGGACAGATCTATGTATGCTTGGTAAGCCCAGACCTATACCAAGAAAAAAGCACACAGTCCATCTGTCACTACAGTAAGATATAGCTTGAATGGCTGTAAACGCACCACCTAGAGCAGCTGTGCTGTATCTAGCAGACTGGCAGTTCTAAAGAGTATAAAAGTGTTTTTGAGGACAAGTATGAAAATCAGAGTTTTAAGAAATACAACCGGCAAGCCAGCATCTGGAGATTGTCTAGAAGACAACATTCCCCCCAGATTTGTGAAATTCCAACAGTTCACTTCCTCTGACCTTTCAGAAACTGATTATCTCTTCTCTCTGTCCACTGAAACACGGTTGCCAGCAAATACTAACATTGCAAGAAAATACCTAGTTTGCTAGAGCTCAGCTTGACCCTTAACATGGAAACTCTGTGGTCTTTTAAGGCATGTGACATAAAAAAGATAATTAGCTTGTAACTACACTCAACAGACCCATCCAGTGAATATACTAATGCAAGTAACTACTTCAACTGGAAGTTCAACAGGCTTACACAAGAATGAGACATGAACCATTTTCTGAGTAGGAGGACAAATACAGCAGATTAATATTTAAAAAAAAAAAAATCAGAGTTCAGTCTGCACACATCAGAAAAAAACCCTCAATTCTGCACCTGCCCCGAACCTGATAGCTGGATTTAGGACACACTCTCCAAAACACAAAAACCATTGTTTTCAAAGCCTTCAAGCATAGAAACACCACCAAACTGAATTTTATCACTGTTTTTCTGTCATATTAGATTCCTGTTTTCTTGTTGGTTGAGGTTTTTTTGTGTGTGTTTTTTTTTTTTACCTGATTAACTTGTAATCTTGGGCCAAGATTAGTATAGATCTCTTTAAGAAGATCTATTGCTCTATTTGCAATGTCGTCATTTCCCTGAATCACAACCTAGCAAAAAAAAAAAAAAAAAGAAAGCATTAGAACATTTCAGAAGTTTCTGGTAAAAAATTTTAAAACAAAATGACTACCTAAACACAATGATACAACAGGATGCCTAATTATTTTGAGGTGAAAATAACTAAAATGCTTAGTTACAAAATACAATCAATACAGTTTACAATGAAGAGTCAAAATTAAGAATGAATTCGTTTAAAGGAGATCAGTTAGCAGAAAAGCCAGTGCTTTATAAACAGAAATTGAGCAGTGCTTATGTATTAATCTTCATATTACAGTTCCATTTTCACTCATTTCAGAGACCTAGACAACTGTTTTTCAGATGCTTGAACAATCTACATTACCGAAGATTTAAAACCAGAATTTTAAAGTATTTAAATAGCTGTGAGAGAGTGCGAGGAGGACTGGCAAATGAGTTGTTTCTAACCTGATAACCTACATCTTAATTACTAGCCATTAGGTCTGAAAGTAGCCCTTACAAACAACCCCTTGCAGGATACAGAGCTTAAGCTTCATGGGTTCTGTCATGCTGCCAAACAGTAGTGCAGATATAAGTAAGTTGATTCCAAAAACTAAAACATGTTAGCATTATGTGGGCACTCAGTATATAAACACCATGTGCAAACTTAGTTATATAAAAACTGTGATCTACATTGGTTTCAACTATTAATTATGATTAAGCTACCCAGCCCTTCAAAAAGGCACAACCAAAATTACTGAAGACTGCTGCTTTATACACAGCATGTTTTACAAAACACAGCCATGACAATCACACCAGTGAGCTCATGTGGTTTCTAATGCTGATCTTGAAAACCAGCAATATTTTGGAAAAATTAAAGTGTCAAATTGAAAAACTGGTGCTTTTCACCAATAGATTTGGCAAGCTTCAGAAAGCAAGAGTCTTCCTATTGAAAAACTATAAACACACTTATGCAAACAGCTGTAGATATAAAAGAGTAAGAATCAGACCAGTGGTCTCTTCATCTCATCTGGAATCACTCCAATTTAAATAGCACAAACCAAAGTTTAGTTCTAACGCATTTAAGAGAAAACTAAAGTTAATTCACCTTTCTTCTTCAAGAGTATAGACAATTTTTTTATGTTGTGCACACTCAAATACACTTAACGTTTCAAATAATGTTTCATTAAACATCAGCCTGCAAAGTTACCAACTTGCATACTTGCTGGAAAAACAGAGGTGTCAATATCCATGCATTTAGTTTGAAAAAGCATCTTTTTGTAATATCAGTTTAACTAGTAAATTAGACATTTCTAAAAATGTAAAAAGAGACTGAGAAGAACTAAGCAGTTAGTCTTTCAGATGTTTCCTCCAATTAACTTACCCTCCAAAGGTAGTCTAATCCTATTAATTCCAGATCATCCATCATATAGGCTCGTCTCTTTGCTACTAGTTTTCCTTCTCGACAGTTCACAGCTTTGAAGAAACGTTCAAAACATTTCATTCCATTTTCTGTTAATAGGGAAGGATCCAGCTGAAGCACATTATTTTCAAAGAAGTCCTTATTAATGTCAGGGTCTAAGTCTGGTTCATCCCCCATTAGTTTGGAATACCATTTAAAACAGGCTTCGCGATCACAAAGATAAACTGCATTTTCAGCTAAACACTTCCATATTTGCTTCGCCTGAGGGGCACAGAGCCACAGCTGACCATCCTTCAACAAAAATCTTGAGCAAAACAAAGAGACAATTAACAGCACGGTGTAACAGACATCTCCAGTTACAATTCAGAAAAAAGTACAGGCATAAAGATGAATATGTATGTTATACATTTATATATCAAAAATATGACCTGAAAACACTATATAGATTATAAGTCCACTCACAACTTGCCCCACAATTTCTTAGCAAATTTGAATGGATCAAAACCATCAGTCCAAACAAAAAATGTTTATGACAAAAATTCCAAGCACTGTTTACTTATTACATACAAATAAATACACATCTCCCAATGTAAACTATTTAGGCTAAAAGTCAGAACACAACACAAGAGATTAAATAACTTCTGCAATCATTCAGTGATTTAGCACTCACTTCAGCAAAATTACAAAATATCAATTCTGTAGAATTGAACCAGATGCAGAAGTCAATGAACTGTAAATTTTTCTTTTTATTGAAATAACTTTTTAATGTGTTAAATTATTATTAAAGAACTATTAAGAACTTCAGTGCTGAGAGTTAGCACTAAGAATGCTTCACTAAGAACAAACCATAACTGAAGTTCCCTAGAATAATTTTTCTGATTCAAAAGCTTTTTATTGTAAAAGAAATCTGAGACACTGTTGCAGCACTGCTTTTCAGAAATTACTACCCACATATTCTACATTTGACAGCCATGGAACTGCATTCATTTCTTTACATTGCCAACTAGTAAAAATAAAAGAAGTTACAATTTTTAATGTGCAGGGGCAATAAATGAAGACTGCTACGCATATGCTACAGTAAAATTTCATTAAAGAGTTGTTTAAACACTTCAGTTTAATAAAAATTCTTGGTAGAAATTTTAAAAGCAAAAACCATCTCAGAAAACAAGTAAAAAATACTTCAGAACTTGACAGTTCATGTATTTTTAGTAATCCAGAAAAGGTTAAATAGCCAAGAGAGAGCTTAAAACACATCAGCATTCTGCAACTCTGCCATGAGCAGAGATACTTTGTTTTCTTATTTCACTCAAGGAGCCAGTCACTGGTTGAAAGTCCAACAAACAATTTTTTTTATTCCAACCTCTTTATAATGCTCAGTTTATGATCATGGATTTAACTCTGGTGTGGTACAACACGTGAGGACATAGGCATATCCCTACATGGAATATTTTATTAAATTTTCAGCAAAGTTACCCCAGTATGTATGTAACCGCATTCACACATGCACTCTATTAAAGTCATTTAGGCTCTGCAAAGAGACAGAAAAAGCCCATACGAACGACAGCGCAGAGAATCTTGCATTGCAAAAAACCCAGTAAACTTAATTTGAATATACTGATACATACAATCCCTCTGGGGAAAACACAACAAGAAGAAACCAAACCAAACCCACTCAAGTGTATTTTTGCATCTGTGTTTTGAAAGAAGACAACATCTTAATTTAAAACTATGTAAGTGAAAAAGATAGGTTTTTTCCTTAAAAAAAAAAACCCCTATTCTTACAGAAGTTAAAACAAATTACCAAGTTAAAACTAACCGTAAAAAATTAAGTCGCTCCTGTACTTCCTGCACATGACTGTACCTGCTTCCCGGTCTTACAGTTTGAGGATCATATTCCCCATGCTCTGCAAATATAAAAAGTTTTATTAGACAATATATTCAGAAAGGACATGTTGAAGACTTGTTAGTCTGAACATAATTTAAACCACTTAACACTAGATTTTTTTGTACGGTGTATGAAATTAATTTTCAGCAGCCTGCTACCAATTTGTATTTTATCCTAACTTAAAATGGGTATAAGCAAATATTACTGAGGGCTACAGCCAAATCAACACACATTTATGCACAAATACATATGCTCATCTTTCAGTAGAGGGTGTTACAGCAGAATTAAGCATTTGCATTCTACTGATTCAGATGAACTAATTTCAAGTAGTCGTTTCAAGCCAGAATTCAGTTAAACATACTTCAAGTATATAGTTCACATTGTCCACTTTGTTTTAAGAAGGATGCTTTAATTTCAATACAAAGCATATTTTCAAATATTTCAGTTTTACATTTTTAGGGCTTTCTCCCCTGCAGACCAAATCATGACTCCAGTTCTCTAACTCCCTTCTAAGCAGCTATGTATGTGACATCACTTGGAGAAGGAGAGCAAGCAACAACTTTATTTATTGCAGATTTCCAAAGGCAAAAAGCAAAATGCCTGTAACGCTGACAAGCCTGAAACAGAAGCAGCTGAATAATTTGTAGGTAAGGCAAGAAGTCAAAGTTCTATCTGTGTTTTATCAAATCTCAGTAGAATATTTAGTTTAACAAACAGCCTTTGCTTCACAGGAACTTGGTTTTGTTTGGGTTTTGTTTATTTTTTAAAAAAATACAATCTAGATCCGTCCTCGCACTACCTTAATCTGTAGTCCTAATACTTCATCATGACACATGGTCACTATCACAGCTCCAAAATAAATTAATTAATGGTACATATATTATTTGCAAAGGTATATGGACTGCATTTAACTAAGATGACCCAGCTGTGAGACACTATTATGACATCATCCAGACTCATGGAAAAACTTCTCTTCAGAACTGAAGATTGATAGTGATGAACTCAAGTCTAACAGTTAAAATGCATCATCAGTGTTTCAAAATTAGGAGATAAGCAAGCGTCATAAATACTGCTCTCTATATAAAAATGCAAAAGGTACATTGGCTTAAAGTTACATAAAAGGGAAACCAGAAGATCAGTAGTTAACATTATATCTCCAGTTTTGTAAACATTAGTTCACCAGAAATCGTTCAAAAATTTAAATTAAAATCCTAGTAATCACAAATGGGAAAGTATCAAAAGAAGAAATGTGAAAAGATATGGAGAAAAAAAAAGTAACAGAAGAAAACTTATTTTAGAAGTAGAAAACCTGAAAAATATACTGTGTGTGTAGCAGAAGAAACAACTACAGTAGGTAAGTATATTGCAGAGAAGTTAAAACAAATTTCTTGAAGCGTTAGGTGGTTTGGGTGGGGTTGGTTTTTTTTTTTTTATTTGGTTTTGTTGTGGGGATGTCATGGTGATGTTTGTTTTAACTATAAGGACTATCTGGTCTTTTTCTTTTTTTCTGAATAGAGATTAATTAGCAGACTCAAGTGGCAATGATAGAAGAATCCAAGTAACAAATTCCAGTCAGCTGCCCAAAGGCAATACATATGTACTTCAGCATTCTGAAAAACTCTGTGCTACAAAAAAATTCAGTCTCCCATAATATTCTCCATTTCAGCTTCTTCCTACATTTTCCCTGACTTGTTTTCTACACTGCGCATCCCACAGCAAACCTGAGTTTGATGTTCTTAAAAATTCTTTCTACACACAGGAGCAAAAAAAAAAAGAAATTTTAAATCAAAAATGACTCGTTGAAAATTTAAGTATAATTTGTAATAAATACACATAGAAGATCATACAGCATGACTTCTACAAATAATTACATTTGCTAATACTTTGGATTTTTTTTTATAATTTTAGATAAAGAGAAGATAAAGAAGAACTAAGTAGCTTAGGTCTCAAGATTTCCAAAAGGTCTTCAATAAATAGCTAAAAAAAGATGAAACCTCCTCCAGGACTACACAGTGAAACAGCAGTTGTCTCAGCTCAGAGAGGACTTTAAAAAGTCAGATGAAAGGCTGAGTTCAATAGAAGAGAAAGTCATGGATCATGGAAAAAAATCTGAAACATAGATTAGGCTTTTCTTTAACCTAAATAAGGCAATGTTATAAAAGGGAGTGTAACAGAAAAGAATATGTATTAGTTGAGCAACAGGAGAATAGGAATACTGTTCTCCATCGCAGAACATAACTTGGAAGCCTTCAAGGACAACAAAAAGATGTCAAATTCAAAATGAATAATAATAATAAAGTCATTAATTGCACAGTAATTGTGGCAATAAGTGCCAAAATATCTGTGGGCAACTGATTTTCTTTTTTCCTATGGCATTTTTTTGACCTCTGATATTTGGATGTTTGCCTTGAATTTTCTCCCTTTGCCTCATTCACCTTCTCCAGTTCCGCTTAATTCTACAGCTGTCCAGTTCTTTCTTTCTGTCCTCATAATTATCTTTCATTTATTCCCTGCCCCCTTTCCTCCTCCCCCATGAGGCACGGAAGGCAAACTTCACCATATTCTATGTTCTGCTCTATTTAGTACATGAAACAGAAACCGAAGAAGCAGCACAGGAACTGCGTTTAGAGCCTTAGTACAGTATATAGAACATTAGGAGAAATTTTCTCTCTGCCTTTAATCATTTAATAAAGAATCTAATTAAAAAAACCCCACACTGTTGCTCATCTGGTTTTGCTCTCTAATGCAAACAAGTAAAAGTTCTGCAGTAGCCTCATCTCAGGAAAGTAACACTTAATTCCTTTGTAATTAGATTCAGCTTAAACTCTTCGCACAGTTGTAATTCATATCATGCAGATGATGTTTATACACTAAATGCTTTATTGAATCATTCTAGATGGAGGGGGCAGGGCAATGGGATGTGGCTTTTGGCACAATAAAAGAATTATGCAAGAAAATAGCCTAACTTTTCTGCCAAAGACATCAACAATTTGGTAGCTAAACAATATCGTCAAAAATGACCTTTGGGTTCAGAGTTTAAAAATAACAAATGAATGAATAATATTCCATACATGAATAGGACATGTAGGTTATTTTTGGACAAAGACAACACAGCATTAGAATACAGTTGTTTATATTCCCTTCATACCTCTGTAGACAAATGCTAGAAGGACAGAATCATAAAATCAGATTCTAAACTACTTAAGATGCAAGGTTCAGTAGAAATGAAAGTGCATTTTTGCATTGCATAAGCAAAATGGAAGAGAACTCCAATAACTTGCAGAAGTTACAGGAAATACTACTTGCTCTATTCCACCTTCCTGAAAAAGACTAAGGCTAAGACACTATGGCTTGAAAACAGAACAAAGTATTTTAACATTAATTAGTGCAATACTAAATAATGATAATTAATTAAGGAACTTAAATTAGGGTAAACCCCCTCAAGTATTCCTAGATAGAGAAATACAGCTGCAGCATGCGTATTTAGCTTAAATGTCATTCTCATTGACCTATACCAGGCTGGAGCTATCAACTTCATATAGAACCACCATTCAAAAAAGTCTTCAAGGATGTATTTTGGATATCTTTAATCAAGTACTCCGAAAGTAAAGGTGTCTAGGCAACTCACCTAAGTACTGAAAGACCCACATACATGCTTTGCAATGTGCAAATATCCTGTCCTCTCTGAAAAATCTACAATGAATTCTTAAATAACAAACCACGCCATTTTTGAGATGTAACTGAAAGGCTGGTAGGATGCTACAATGCTAGGGTAAAGCAGTCCCTAGCTCTAGCCTGTAGATGTGGGAGGGAGCAAACCTCTTGTTTCCATTGGCTTAATTCAATACATGAAATACGGTGATCCAGTGTACAAGGAGTTTTCTAGACCATTATTCTTCACTTCCCTACTTCTAACTCAGTAGCTAGAGGTCCTACTCCAGAACAGAAGCCTAAAGTCATTAGCCAAGGGCTGAGTATTGCCTGAAACACGTAAACACTAACATGATGTGCTGCCAAAGTGCTGCTAGTAGCAAATGCAGTCAGAAAGCAACTGAACAGGAATGGAGTTGCATGGTAAAATGAAACAGTATCCCTGTGGTCTAAAGTCCTTCTCTATGACCAACTCCAAAAAGTGCCTTCAAAGAGAGGTGATTAATAAAGTTCTCAAAGAAGCCAACAAAAATTCAAAACTAGAAGTGGGACAAAATCCAAGATTATTACTGTTAGGATTTTCTGCAAAAATAACCGCCCTAGCCTAAGTAGTAGATGATCTTTATTGATTCACAGATAAACAAGTGCTTCCACTTCCCCATTTTCTGTTGTGAAATGCCACATTTTCAATAGTGAAACAAGATGTAAGGCATTTTAAGCCTTTTTGTCCACTAAGATACCAGGAAGACTATCAACTGCACAGACGCTCAAAAATATAAAAACAAGCATTAATAGTTATTCTGAGAATTTCCTTTTAACTCCATTTGCAACTGGAGCTTTCACCCACACTATTTATGAGGCAATTTTTATTTTCAAACTTACCCTTAGCATACTGCCTCATGCTTTCCATATAGGCAGAGAGATTTTCTGCAACCAATGTGACTAGGGCATGATTGTGCTGAAGTTGATTGATTAAGTCATGTCGGTAAAACACGTGAGGACTTCGCTGAGTTTGACTGAAATTAAAATATAAGCATTATAAGAAAAGCACAGAAGTCTTGTACTAGTATTTGTAACAGCACAGAACTTGTAAGGGTTCAGAAATCCATTTAAGAAACTGGTCTTTGATGCAATTAACAAATTTTTCAACCGTGATCTCTAACAGAAAGCATATTAAGTCTCTGACAGTATTTTTTTCTTCCATCACATCAACAGTTCTTACCGGTTATTAAAAGCAGTTGATTAACACGAATTATGTAATTATAGTATGTATGAAAAATACCAAAGCAATCTGACCAGCTCAGTATCATAGAATCATAGAATCACCAGGTTGGAAGAGACCCACTGGATCATCTAGTCCAACCTTTCCTACCCATCTCTAAACCATGCCCCTCACTACCTCATCCTCCCACACTTTAAACACCTCCAAGGAAGGCGAGTCAACCACATCCCTGGGCAGTCCACTCCAGTGCCTAACAACCCTTTCTGTGAAGAATCCCTTCCCCATGTTGAGCCTGTATGTTGCAGTAAACATCTGTGCCAAAACAGGAATACCTGCCCACAAATTGTATAGCACAGACCCTTAACTGTATTGTAACTACAATACACATAACTATAGTTGATTCCATCTGATATTCCTTTTCGAATTTTAATATTAAAACACTAAGTAGAATCAGGTTAATTTGCAAAACAAAAGCTTATGGTCTTAAAACTACAAACACAACAACTCTTTAAATACTTGGAAAAAAATATGCACAACTCTTAACTGTTTTTTTCCTAAGAAAATCTATCTGAAAGAACGTTGGTACAACAAAAGAGCAGTTATGCAAAGCACACAATCTAGGAAAAAACCCCCAAATTTAAGAAAATAAGTACACCACACACACACTTATATGGTAATTTAATAAATTATTACTTAAATTTATAATTATGTGATAATGTGAGTCCATCATCAAGATTTATGCTAGACATTAGGAGGAATTTTTTCACACAAAGGGTCACTGGGCACTGGAATAGGCTGCCCAGGGCGGTGGTAGATTCGCCTTCCCTGGAGGTGTTTAAGGTATGGGTAGACAAGGTCCTGAGGGACATGGTTTAGTGTTAGATAGGAAAGGTTGGACTTAGGCAGGGAGGGAGGGAGAAAAAGTAAAAAAGCAAGGGGGACACAGGAGAAGAAGAACATAAGAGAGAGGCATTCCTTGTTGTACTGCTACTCAGCTGATCCCAAAGCCTGCCCTGCAGAAATATAAACATGATTCCTGAACCATTCTACTTTCCTTCAGCAGGTAAGATTTAGTAGACTCCAGAATTAGGTGAATGGATTACAGGTAGAAACTCTCAACATTCCTAGGAAATGGAATCTCCACACTAGGTGACCAAAAGCACTCTTACAGTATCACCACTTTGAGAACAGCGGAGAATGCAAGAAACCCCAGCTCCAGCATCACCTGACAATGATTTTGCAGTTGTTAACCACATTTCACTGTACACGTAGGAACAAAAGATAAATTCATTTACTCAGCTGAAGATCCCTGTCAGTCAATCTGGGTTTAAAAGACAGAGGCCATCAATATACTTCCAATCATTTTGTTACCTGCAATCAACAGAATTTGGCCTGCTAAGCACAGAGATCTTCAGACAATTAAGTTTCAGAACACACAGAGCATTCTCAAAGTGTGGAAGAGGCAATTCAAAACACAAACTGCATTTAAAAGAGACCAAGACATTTGTCAGAGAAAACAAAAGATGTAAGCATGAAGGATGAAAACATACAGGACTCCTTTCACCCAGGAAAAAAAAAATTCTGTTTTCACTATGAAATTGTTCTCAATTACACTGCAAAGAATTTGGTGTCTCTGTTTTAGTGCCTACCTAAGATGTTACCTCTGGAGTGTATTCACAAAGGATAACAGTAAATATAAACACTGACTATGTGGGAAATACATATGATGGAACAACCGAAGGAACAAGCAGAAAGACAGTATATTTTGCTGAATGAAGCTACTGATGTGTATATTTATACATTCATAATTTTATGGATTTATATAAATCTTACAAATTATTACAATAGGAAAACTTTTTTGGCAGAAAACTAAAATCTTCTGCCCTAGACATTTTATACTCTTCTTTCTCACCCACGTGCCCAAATAGTAAATTTGGCACGTGGATTTGTCTTCCTTAGTAATTACTTGTAAAAGTTGAATAGTTGTAAGAACTAGAGTCATTTCATAGCATTTATGAGGAACATGTAAGATATTATTTTCCTCAGCTGCTAGCATGGAGAAAGGCAAGACAGAAAAAACCTGATCGGAGAAGACTCTGTAGCGTGCTTTCTAGAACTAAAGCAAGCTCCACAAGCAACTACAGAATCATTCCTTAAGCATGTGAGGTTAAGTTAAACAATCATGTTGCCAATGGGACGTATTCCTTTAGTACTAACTTCAATTTTTCATGTTCCTCAGTTAACAGCAAAACTCTTCTTTTCACTGTGTTTCTACTAAATTGATAACAAAAAGCTGATGTGTATGAAGAGAAATTAGCCTTTTGAAATTGGTGCCAAACAACTTTGGAAATTCTGAAAAGGGCATTTAATAGTTAGAATACATGATTACTTGCTACAAAAATACTAGCAATGTGACAAAGGCAAAATTCCAAACAATTTAATTAAAAATTTTCTTTAAAGTATTAATTTGCACATATAACTTGCCCAACATAATAGTGCATATGTAATTCTGCTTTTGAAGTCGAGAGTTCTTCTATGAGACTAACAAGTTCTATGTGTCATTAAGAACAGATATTTGAGGTCCAAATAGCAGGAACCTTGCCCAGTAAATTCTATTTTTCAGGCTAAAAAGTGACTTGAAGCTCACATCACTGTTGCCTTCCAGCACTAATGAAACCCGAGAACTCTTACAGCAGGTCCCCTCAATATTCAGTTAATTCTTCTGGGCAAGCAATTCAGGAGACCTATCTTACACTGCTTGAATAGTTATGGGTCAAAGTTAAGTGCCTGAAATTGGTCTACAGGAGGCTCTGCCTCCATCAGCCAACACAGGGAAAAGGAAGATAATTATCCATACACTAAAGGTCACTGTGTTAAGTAATAAAGTTGACATGTAGCATTTCTTTGGGGCCAGAGAATTATATTCTATCAAAACAATTTTATAGTCAATTTGTCACTTTGCTCAACTGTAAGAGCAACTAGCAACAATTAAAACCTTCCTCAAAAGAATCTCCACAGTGCGAATGGCATAAGATGATTCATACTTCCTTTTCCCCCCAAAAATCAGCACCTTAGTCATTTCAGATCAAACTTTTAACTGTCAATCAACTGAGTCACACTGAAAGAGTAGTATATGAATTATGGGATTAATGTTGCACATAGAAAGCTCTGTAGAATGCTTTTGAGGCAGTTCTCACAAACATTTGGTTTAATGGAGAAATTCTAAAAAGATGCTAGAGATTACAGCAAGTCAGATAAGGGAAGTTGATAGGAACAGGTATTAGATGCAAGCATTGCAATTTACAAGCTGTATCAATGTTAAGAGTTATCAGAAAACTCAGATGACTGGGAAGTCATGAATTCCCTCAAGAAAATGTTTTCACTCACTAGGTTTTCCCAGTAATCTGGGCAGCAATACTATCTGATTAAAAAAATACTCCCTCAACAGTATCTTACTACCAAAGGCTTCTCAACAGGAAGAGATCTTTAAACCCCTTGATTAAAATCCTTAATTCAAAGTTTACTTTCCTACCATGTGCATTTTAAAATTCTGCATAAAAATGAGGTATTATCACATACTGTAATGTAGACTGCATTAAATCCAACAGATAAAAAAAAAAATGGAGAGACACTCAAGCCATTTAACTGTACACATATGATACCTAAACTTCCACAACTGAAATAAGGTAGGTTCCTCCCAAGATCAATTTGGAACAGAAGCCTCATTAGTGTCTGAAATGAGCTCTACTTCAGTAATTACTTATAGCAAACCCTCTTTGTTAAGGCATTGTGATAAAAGCATCCAACTTGAACAAGTACCACGAACAATAAAGTAAACAGTTAGGCACTCCAAGACACAGAAAACAAACTTGTCCGCTAATAAGTGGGTAACTTTTTAACCTTATTGGAAAAATCTCAAACAATCATTACTGTGAAACTGTAAAGGATTAAAATGCCATGAAAACTGAGAAAGATGTGGCAAACAATGAATAAAGATACCTCCAGAAGCCAGGAATGCTATCGTACCAGGAACAAGAAATCAAAGAGTAAACTGAAGGTTTATTTTCAATCTTCCCTGCCTTAATCCTTCTTCTAAGCACACTGTGACAGCAACATTGATTTGAATAGTTTATCCACTTACAAGAACTAATCCAAAGCTATTAAGCAACATTGATAAGCAAATAAAATTTTTCTGGCGTTTGTAAAAACTCACGTGGATACCAAAAATATTAGGAGCAGAAAAAATCAGGTATTTCTGTAGCAGGAAGACATTTAAAATAACGGAAATAATCACATATATTTTAGTGATTTCGAAAGGACAACTCCTCTGCTTTTCCCTTCCATTTCTTTTTCCTTTTAAAAGCAAGTGAACAAGCAAACAAACAATGCACTCCTCCACCCCCAAACAAATACAACACATTTCCTATTTCTTCCATTCAAGAGAGACAATCAATATTCCTCCCAAAACAAAGTTACTTTTGATGTAAAGTAAATAAATGACATGACCCACACTAATTTATTGTCAAAGAACAGGGATGGGTGGCTACCTTTGTGTGAATGCATGTGTGTGCATGTATACTTATATGCACATATTTATATTTTCTAAGCTAATTCCATTGCTAAGCTGGGAACTCCATGGATAACAGGAATCTCAGAGAGCACTCTTTTTAGAGTGCTCTACTTTAGAGTACTTTTTAATAAAAGTGTGTTTGAAGAGTTAATACTCTCTTACTGAATCCAGGTGTCTGAATTTGAGACTATTTATACAGATTAAAACAAATTCAAGAACATCTTCAAACATAAATTACAGTTTCACTTAAGTTTTCTCTGGCTCTTGTAAAAAAAATTTAGCCTCTGCCTCATTCCAACCCGCTTAACTTTTAACAGACAATTTAATTTGCGTTCCATTCTTACCTTAAATTTTGTGGCGCTTCACCAAACAAACTGCAAATTTCTCTAATTTGTTTCAGTGCAGGAATGACCCATTTGTCATTTGTGCGCAGCTCTTCTATAAAACGATCTATCCACTGGATCTTTTGTGTATCTCGATCCTTAAAGAACAAGTGTTTATAATCAAAATGAAGTATATTTGCAGAAGCTACCGTAATTCCCATACTTGATCTGTTTCCAAGATATACATTCTGTTCTACGTTACATACACTAAAACAACTGAGTTCTGAAGCATACAAACACAAGAAAAATATCTGAGCAGCACTACACATTGGCAGAAGCTATTAGTGTGTTATAAACTCTCTGCCTTCGAACATTCAACCATTCAGTATGTATTTAAGAAAGCCTGTAAGTAGATAGAATCATCAGTGTTTAAATAATTTGCTTTTCTCCTTCTTTCCTTTATTTCTGCTCACTGGTAATCAGCGTAAACCACTATTAAAATATCATAAAACAATGAAAAACTGTCTTAACAACTAAGAGTAAAATCTGCCAGTGGCTGTCAAGACAGGTAATAGATTAATTTTGAACCCTTGTGAATTATTATTCTAGTAGACTTCCAAGAAAGTTTGGGTGGGAAACAAGAGCGTGTAATAGCTTTTCCAGTACTTTGCTAGGTCCTTTCCAATATTAGAAATATTAGGACTTATCAGGGGAAAAAAGTCCATCCAAACACATTGGTATAATTAAGCTCAGGAAAATGCAAGGAGGTGGGGTAGGGAGTGTGCTTTTCCTTTCCCCCGTTTACTTCAGTAGGTTTTTTTTTCCAATTCCTCCCGTGTAGTCAGGGGAATTGTCAGGGGACAATAGTCAGGGGACCTGTACATCATCGACTGCAATAAGACAGGCAGACTCCCTTCAATTAAAGCACAAACTACGTAAATTAAAACACGTCCTGTAACATTTTAAAAATACCTGGATGTTG
The DNA here is from genome assembly GCA_033558105.1 of Coccyzus lansbergi. NCBI lineage: Eukaryota > Metazoa > Chordata > Aves > Cuculiformes > Coccyzidae > Coccyzus > Coccyzus lansbergi. The sequence goes on along the minus strand of JAUMJK010001743.1, from coordinate 104,047 downwards.
GCAGAATAATACTAATATATGTTAAGGAACACTTCAGTTAAATTACCAAACCCCTTGAATTTTTCATGGGGGATGGAAGGAGACTGTGCCCAATTTAACAACAGAACATACAAGAACACTCACCTGTGAACAGCTGTAGTCTAAGATTTTAATATGGGCACTAAGGGCCTGGTCCATGATATCAACCGGAACATCATCACTATGAGCCAAATTCCACAAGAGGTTCAGCACTTTGTGTGCCATCACACCATCCTTGTCATCCTCTGCAAGACGACGAATTAACTCAAGTAGTTTCTCACGCTGTTTCTTGCTTGCATTTGTCCAACTTGCCTAAGAAAAGATTTTATTTGATACGAAAACCAGACTCTTTTTTTTAAAATTCCACACATAACCTGCACTGTTAACAAAAGATGCAACAATAAACTGATGCAACTATATGAAGAACTTGCACATTAATTTCTTCCATTAGAAGTAACACATTAGATCAATAAGTCACACACAAGTGAATAGATCTTCTAGTGTTTACAACTAAAGTGTATTGGAGAATTTGGAAAAAAAAAATCTTCATTTCAAGATCATAGGATGTGTGTAACAGTTAACATTACCACTAACAACTTCACCAACAGCCCAAATAGAGCAGACTCAGCTGCTCCTTGCAAATGTCTTCTCAAAACTTCTGTGCTTACACTTCAAAGATTTCTGAAATAACTTATAATCACTAAATAAATAAAAATTTAATATCACTGATGCATCTGAATCTGTCTGAAACACCCTTTGCACTAAGCTAACCTTTTTCTGAGTGACTTTCCAATATAACATTGGAATATAACTTTCCAATATAACATTCATATCCATCTCTTAAGGTCAGTCACAACTTGCAGCAGTTCACATGTAGAATTCCTTAGCATTTAGATCAGTATCTAGATGACAGAATATTAGACCCACATTGACCAAACCACGAGTCCCCCACTAATTGAAGCACAAACTGCTATGTAAGCCCAAGTGTGGCTATAATGCATATATCTATAAACAGAAAGCTGAGACTACAAAACCGGCTTGTGGTTCCTAGTATAGAAGATCATGTCCTAGCAGTGAAATAGGAAAACAAACTGGATAGTACCACTACTCAAAACTACAAATGTCAGTACCAGTGTACATAAAAAGTCAATGAACAACAAACCTTCAGAAACAAGTTGTTTTGCGATTTCAAATCAAACCATTATAAGTTTTTAAACATTCAATACCATCTCCCAGAGACTGGTCCTTTCTATATTTAAGTTAACCAGAGAAAAAATTACTATATGATAAAGAGGAAGCTGTGGGAGTCAGGAACAGAAGTCCTTGATTTTTTCTACTTAAAGATCGAAAGTAGCAATGTCTGGTAAACTTGATGAAGCCTACTCTAATGCTAAGACAATTTACTAATCCATCAACACTTAATTTGTAACAAATGCAAAAAAGGTACTTCAGACAAATATTTTATTTGCAAAATTCAATATTTCTAGGATTGCTAAATGACACTTCAATACTGCAGGTCTCAACACATGCGCATTACCTAAGTGTTTACACCAGAAAACAGAACCATAAATTAAACTAGCATAGCTAGTTTCTGCTTTAGGCAGAAAGTAAATCAAAAAATCTCACAATGAATGCTCAGTAAAGCATAGCACAACCTAGCATTTGTAATATTAAATATCACAGACTTGTTACACACATCAAAGCCTTTTAACACAAGGAAACTGCCCGTATCTAAAGTAAGTAGAAAGCAGACATTGAAAGAAACACAAATCTGTATCTAACTTCACAAGTCATTTCATGAATACAGTCAAAACATCCACAGTTACCTTAAAACAATCAAACAGGTGATCAAGTTGTTCAGGAGAGAAATCCCAAGCTAATTTTGCAAGGAGGTCATGTACATTTTTTACAATTGCTTCATGCTTTCCTGCCTGTCAAGAAGACAAAAAGAATCGACCAACATTTGCAGTAATCCATATTAAGCCAAGCAGCAAGACATCCTACATGATTTTTACAAGAAAACTGCTCAAGGTGTCCAGGAAGAAAAGCTGATGCTGCGGGAGCAGCATAACAAACTGAATACCTACTTCATTCAGAAGTCAGACATTTAAATTTCCTTTGTATATGTAAGTATGTAAGTGTGCTCTACATGAACACACGCAAGTACTTATTTTGAATATAACAGTGGTGTTACAACATTGATTTTTTTTTTTCTTACCACAATCATTCTGGGACCAGTAGACACCAAAGTCTAAAAGGTGCTTCAAATAGCAAATAAGCATTTTCATTTAATGTAGTTTTCAGGTTTTTTTCTAAAGGAAGTACTCAAAATTCACTTCCTCAATGAATTTCAGTGATGTGTTTTAAGCTATAAACCAATTTTTATCATTTCCAAATAGTTTCTCAGGCTTATGTACCTCCTTTGTGCTACTGGATTCATGGGTAACTAAAGCCTTCTATGACAAACAGCTACTTGGCAGGTAGTATTTTAAAGTCCAGCAGCTTATTATCTTTGTAAGTCTAACAATCAAGCAACTAAAGGCAAGATGTTGAATTACATACTAGTTCTAAATTTGAGTTTGGTGTATGTCACACTTGTAACAATTAAGGAAGAAGACAACAATCAAAAAGCAGCTAGCTCCATTTTAAGTCCATCAAGAAGAAAGTCTCCTTCCTACATGCTCAGCCTGCAAAATGCAATGTGCACCCAAACCCAACAATTTTGGGCCACGTGAATCAATAGCTGATTTGCTGTAGATAATCTCCCTGCAAGCGTAGAATAAAAAACAAAAACCAAATACCTAGAAAACAAACTCTGATGCAATTAATCTCGTACAGCATCAAAAATGCATGCACAAGCAGTTTTGAAATCCATTTCCTTCTAAAAGTCTGCATAAGTAGTTCACTTAAAAACAACAAAAACAAGACTAATAGCTTTGTTACAAATTGTGCCACAAATTCTTTACAGTGTGCCATACATTTTTCTTTAAAAAAAAAAAACAAACTGAAATTCAGTAGTAACATTTGCTTTCCTGTTATGGGTGAGACTAAGAGAAGGAGTTAGTAAACTACTTATTCCACTTGATTCTGCAAATCATCATATAATTTTTTTTCTCTGACCACACCATTTCCTGGATAGAAGGGAAAACAGGAGAGTATACAGGGCAGAAAGAGCATCTACAATATAACAAATAAAAGGAGAAGTATGCACAGATGCCATGGGGAGTGAGCAGGGAAAAAGGACTAAGAATAAGGCATATGACAATCTTGTATTGGGAGGATCTTAACAGACATGGGAAAGCTCAAGGGGGAGGTAAAGAACCTGGTGTGTGAACTGCCAGCTTGCTGTGCTCATACGAGGAAGCACGCATCAAGTTCTAGGTAAACTCTCCAGAATGTAAGTAATGAGATTCCAACAGTAATCTCTGCAATTTTATTTCTTGTCCAGCTGGATTCTCCCCTGCAACTCAGCAGACTGCAACTTAATGCTTGCCTTCAGAGACTTCCAACAGTATTCTTTGAATCAAATATACTTTTATTTTGTGAACACTCATTTTTAGACATGAAAACACTTCAATAAAACTTAAAACTTATGTTGCCTTCTAAAGGCAAAAGCAGCATGATTTTTTTTAATAAATGATTTGTTTTGTTTATATACTGAGATTCTCAGGGCACTTCTATACCTTCAACTGGCAATTTATGCATGCTCACCCTCTAAACTCAGGCAGCAACACTATGGCTCTTGCCTAAAAGAAAACCACACCATTGCTACACTAAGCCAGAGCTAAAATAGCCTGCGTGTTATATAAAGCTGCACAGTAAATCAACACCTTTGCTACTGAATTTCAAGCTCTAGCTACTCTTAGCAGCACTCATTTAAAAAGAACATCTAAGAACTATTAAACACAAGGAGTAGTGAAGTTAGTAAAAATCATTCTGCATTAGCAGATGTTGGTATTCTTACCTTTTTAGTCTATTTTATAAATTCCATGGGCAAAGTGACAGTGAAACCATCTATCTAATTAATACTCACTCAAATCAACTTTCACACACAAAATAATGCAGGGCTAAACTGCAGCAAGTGTTCTGTGGCAACTACCTAATCGAACGCCAGGTATGTGAAAGCATGGGAAAATTATTCCAAATTCCTTTTTGCAATTTTTGGGGTGGACTATCCCTACCTTTTAAGGGTTGCACTTCTTGCTCACACTTTTCTGAAGGGTAAAAAGTTTAAGACAAACTTATTTATCCACACATCCCATTTCTAAGCACTATGAGTAATATAATTACTTGGAAGACTTTTTTCAAAGTTCCAGATTTTTTCTTCTTATAAAAGCTGAGCTCTAAAATAGCTAATACAAGCCTAATAACAACAAACTAACTTCTCAAAGTCTTCTTTTCCCCACACACTTCTTACAAAGATAGTCTGGAAAAGGTCTACAGACCCCCAAATAGAGAACTAACAGTATGATCACAAACCTTAGTTAAAGCAAGCTGCCTATTACTCTGTTATATGATGTGATTTTCTCAATAGGACTTGGGGATGACAAGAAAAGTTTCAGTTTCAGCCTATGCAATTACTATCATGCTGAAATTGAAGGTTAGAGATTAAGTTAGATGAAACACCTAAGATCTCAAATCAGACCTCCACTACATCGCCAGTAGTCTCAGGTGCTTCAAACAGCCTGAAAATAGCATGCCTGAAAATAGACACCCCTGGATAAGTCCACTTAAGTAAAACTAACAGTTTCAGAAGAATGTGAACACACAAACTAGGGATATAGAACTACCCAATTTCTGTGTTAAACCTTGTTGTGGTATAACCCCAGGTGGGTACTAAGCACCACCCAACCACTCGCTTACTACCTACCCCACAGTGGGATGGGAGAGGATCAGAAAGGTAAAAGTGAAAAAATCCATGGCTGAGAAGTCTAACAAACCTTTTTCTTTACCTACACAGTCCCATATAAGCTACTATGAAGAAATTCAGCTCTCTCTCTGCAACAATCAGTACAACCCTCTATCTTGGAAACTGGATTTAGCCTTCCCACACCTGAAAGACTAGCCTAATGGTTTACTTGTACAATTACGTTAGTTTCACTACCAATTGCTTATGAACAAAGAAATATGCAGTCACGCTCGTTTCTGTCCTAAAATAACCTTTTTATTTTCTGTCTACTCAATAACTAATTATGATTTTTTTCTCTTCAGCTACTCTTTACATGGGCTATACAAATAGAGCCCACATCTACGAAGCCCAGTGTCATCACTTAACTAAAGAAGCCAATATGACAAAACTTACAATTTTCCAAAGTAATAATTATAACACAAAGAAAATAATTTGCTCTTAAACAACTTCCACATCAGTCATTATTATAAGCCAGTATAAGTCATTATAGAGCACAATGCCCAGAAAAAAATTATACAGCTGTGGTAAACTCAGAGCTTAGTAATGCATAATCAAAGAATGCTTTGGGTTGGAAGGGACCATGAAGATCATCCTGTCCAATCCCCCAGCAGTGAGCAGGAACATCTTCAACCAGATCAGAATGCTCAGAGCCCCATGAAACATGATACCTTGAGTGCTTCCAGGGATGGAGCATCTATCACCTCTCTGGGCAATCTGTTCCAGTGTTTCACCACCCTCAGTGAAAAACATTTTTTCCCAATAGCTAGTCCAAACCTCTCCTCGTTTAGTTTAAAACCATTATGCCTTGTCCTATTTCTACAGTCCATGCTAAACAGTTCTTCCCCATCTTTGTTATAATCCCCCTTTAAGTACTGAAAGGCCAAAATAAGGTCTCCTCAGGGTCTTCTCTCAGCCTCTTCTCACAGGGTAGGTGTTCCATAATCTTTATGCATTTTTAAATATTAATTCATAGCATATCATGTTCTTTCACAATCTAGACTTTGCTCAATGTTCTTTAATACTTAAAAAATACTTTGCACCATGTTCTGAACTGCTCCTTTCAACTTCATATATAGATATAATTGACCCCTTCTACCGAAAACACTTCAGAAGATACTTTTGAGATTCAGGACCCCAAAAAAGCCCCATTTGATTTCAATTTTTTTTAGTGTTGTCTAACACCAAGCATAAGAAGTACAAGACATTGTCTTCTCAGTACACGATGCAGAACAAGAGCCAATAATCAGTTGAATTCTTTACCTGTGCAGCCCAAATGTTGTCAAGATCCTGTAAAGTGAGAGCTTTCTCTTTGATGACAAAACGAAGAATTTTCTCTAACTTCTCTACATATTGAGGTTGATGAAGACTATCTCTCAACACAATTGATAAAATATTATTCTGCTGGATCCATTCCTGAATATAAAAATAAAACAATGTCATCTCAAATTACTGAAGTGTTGTCACTGATATTTAACCTAAACAGAAATATTACAAGCTGCTACACATCAATGATTTTACATGCAATACTCTAATTGGGAGAAGCGAGAAAGATGCGTCATAAGAGGAAGGTATTTATCTCTTAGTTTGCATTTCTTCTTTAAAAAAACTCAGCATCTAAAACAATCCAGTATGCTAGTCATTTGTGATGTCTTATGGGGAAATATTTTTTCAGGTATATAAAGATCAACTTTATTGTTAACTCTTCTATTCAAGGAACAGAATTTTTTGCTCTTCCAATTCACAAACTGTTCAAGACGCTCGTAGCTTTACTGGTATGCCTACAGTATATCATGCAAAAGGTAATAAGGACTGAATTATGAGAAGATTAGATTATTTGAGTACTGCCACTTATAGGGTTTTGAAAAACAATTCTAACAGAATTAGAAGGAAATATTAAAGTCTTATTTAAGTAGACAATTCTTTTCAGTGGGGTCATTGACTCAGTCAGATAAAGGTCACAATTTTTGTTTCAACTGAAGCAAAGCAGTGTGTGCTTTAAACACTAAAAAACCCCCATAACATACACAGCATCATATGGTCCAAAAGCATCCTTGATTACAGACCTTTAATACTCAAGCTGATCTCATCAGATACTGAAATCTAGAAGTTTTAAATTAAAAAACAGAGGTCTGGTCTGGAATGGCAAACTAAAAGGAGTATGTGAAAAATGAGACATATTTCCTCCTATTGTTTTAAGAAGTTAAGAGTGTAGACACTTTTTTTTCTATCAGCAACTCTTTTGCTGATTCTAAACCTCACAACAGGTAGTAAGTCACAAAGATGAGGCAGAACAGTGCAAAAATCACTTAACACAATTAAATTTCACAAAGATGAAGTGAAAACTGTCCTTACTTTCACTTTATAAATGCTGACTTTACTAGTTCCCTACATATGCACTCAAGCATGAAACAGTAGTCAACATTCGTAAATATTAAACAAATAAAATATAAATGTGATATCTGTAACTTTTTGTACCAAAGAACTTAGCCTTTGAAACAGGAAAAGCAGAGCAGTCACTTAGAACTCTAATGAGGAATAAAAAAATTGCTCGAATCACAAAAAGACTAAAGCGTTATTTGAATGAACGTTTAATTTTTAAGTACAGTAACACTGAAGTTTCAAATTAATCATACCTGTATTATCTATGGTTGTTTGGTTTGATTTTTAAACATAAAACCACCATACTATTCAAGGATCCCTCCATAAAGCATGTTTTTAGCAGCACTGAATATAATTACCAGCAGCTTTGAAACTACCACAGCAGTTTTTCCACAGAAAGACTACTATTAAAATGAATTATTATCATGACATGACATCTACTGCTTACAACACCAGATATGAAAACTAGCAGCGTGTGCAGGATAACAACATATAGCTACTTCCAAAGTAAATTAATAAAGTGGAAGAAAAAATATTCAATGAATTTCAGTGAAGAGGAGAACTTACTGCCATTCTTTCAGCTGTAAGCCACTCTTCCTCTTCAGGATTACCATGCCGATGCGTATAATATGACACACTGGATATTACTTTGTTAACTTCATTTAGTGCATTCATTTTACCATTGAAAGAAGAAATTTGTAACAATCTGTAAGAGAAACTAAATGTAAGAAGTGCAGAAAAGAAAGTCGGAAGTAGCATATCGTATTAGGAGTAGCATCTTACCTAAGTATCATTTTTAATCTAAATATTTCTAAGTTTTTTACAGTTTCTTCTTGTCCTGGAACTCTTGAAGCTAAGTTCTTTAGAGATTTGATTATCATTGACAAAGCATCATTTTTGGCTTCATTCTTTGCTTCTTTTTTCAGTTCATCATCTGTTAAATTTTCTAAAAATTGTGGAACCATTTCTATAATTGGAAGGAAATATTTCTTCACGGTATGTAACGTTAGGAATTCATAACATTGTCCAAATGGCCTAAAAAGGAAGACAAAAGGGATCAAAGTGCCATACTCAGTAGCTGCATAGCATGAAGAGGGTGAGGAGCAATTCATTCAAGAAACTCAAGTTTCAAGTATTTACAAGCATGACGGAGGGAGGGGATGTGCTTCAAGGAAAAACTAATCTTTGTGCTGTATTTTATTTAGTCCAACTTTTCAAAATATGTAAATTATTATTTTTTCAGACACTCACTTGATGAGAGCTGCAATTATCTGAACATTCAACGCCGATCCACTCATGAAGCGATCGTGTAAGATCTGAAATCCATTTAATGTGCCAAACTTGTTGATAAGATCTACTAGCCAACCCTGCAATACAATAAACAAGTTATTTTCTGACATTTACAAATTACCATCTAAGAATACTTTCAAGTACCCATTAGTAAAAAACTTGCTTTTGAAAAGTCCTCACGCAATAAAATGTTAGGGCTAGTAGAACTGACAGTGAGTTTGCCCATGTATTTTTAATACACTGTTTTAAGGAAATGCTTAGGCTTAAGCAACATAATCTTCCCAGTTGTGTAAAAAAACTGATGCACGTATTAGTTATTCAAAGGATTTTATCAAATATAAAGGAATAAAACCAACTATCCCTCAGCTTCAATTTACTAGAGAAAGCATGACAGTTCCATTACTTTTTTCTGGTCCTGGATGTGATAATGCATAAAAGCAGTAAGAATGTAAAAATAACTCTTAAACACTGTTAATGTAAGAAAATCCAAGGACACAGAATTAATTATCTTTGGCTCTATACATATCAAAATAAAAGAAGAAAGCAACAAAAATATAATCTGGGTAGCTTCTGAAGGTGTACCAATGCCGTTTAGAACACAATTATGAAAAATTTTAACTGAAGAACCAGAACAGATTACTAGATCTACACTGCCAGTTAAAAACAAAAACAAAACCAAAAAAACAACCAAAGAAACAAACAAAAGAAAACAAAACCCACAACCACCAAAATAAAATCCAGCAAAACTCCACCACCAACCCTTCAAAAAACCCACACCAACACTACCATCCCATGTCCAACTGAAAAATTTTCTCCTATCACTGGGAACTATAAGAAATGAGAGAGAAAAATACTTCTTCATCACATGATCTTCTCTTCAAAAAGATACCTACAAAAACATGTTGACTGAAGACGTAAATCCATCAACTGGCAAATACAAGCAAGCCAATTAACACAGTAGGAATGGCATTCCAATAGGGCTGTGCCAGCTTACTACAGAAACACATGACACTGTGGATCACAGACTGAGGAAGGGGAAATTGAACCAATCACAATTTAAAGCACCAGTCAAAAAGCAGCAGAATAGCTTGGCGACAAAGACAGTGGTTTGCCCTACCCCCATAAAAACACGTTTCTATGGCTGTTGTGTAATTAGGTAACACTGCATAAAATTAAAAATACAGGTCTCAAAACATTCTCGTACCTTTGGTGACCGTGGGTCAGGAGGACGGGCATAAAGTTCATCTTCAGCGAGCTGGACTCCTGCAGGAACTGTTTCTGAGGGACGAGTACCATTGTATAGATGGAACTTGCAGTGAGGATTTAAGGCCATGGCAAGAAGTTCAAGAAGGGGAAACCAATCTTGGGACAGCTTGGCCACACAGAGTTCCACTAGTCGATGAGTGTTGTTAATAATACATCTCTATTAAAAAAAACCCCAACAACCATGAATATGGCAAGTGACTGTATGACAAATATGAACTATAAACTCTGAATCATTTGTACCTGGCATGCAGAGTTGTGTAAGTTTTACAATGTTGCATGTTAATTTGTACTTCCTCCAATAATGGCTTTAAACAAACTTTAAACTATTTGCTTTTCCTAGATTAAATTTTTTGTGGAAAAGGTAAAAATATTTATGGCTACTTGAGACATTCATAAATCACCACTGAACTATTAACTTTACATTCTTTCATCCACTTCTCTCACAGATTTTAGTTTGCTTATGAGGATCTTCATAGTTTCTCATTTGGCATGTGACCAGCTGTCCCAACACGTAGTTTTTATATACAAACAGCTGCTACAAACATGCAGATGTCAGCAGGCTGATAAAAGCCTTTCCTGGTTGGTAAAAGCCCCTACTAAAAAAAGCAAGTTTTCATGTCCTAGTATGCACATAAAAATAAGTAGGACTCCACACATGTGGCCATAGGCAGCCTGCCTAACAAGAGCTGCACGACTGTATACAGTTCAGGTCCTCCCCGTATCATCTCTCATGCTTTCTTTCCTTCCAGAAACACCAGAGGCAGTAAGATGAAACAATGATATAAGGATGACGTCTTTTTTGCTCCTGCCAAGAGGGATGTATACAGTAGTTCTCCCAGTTCTATGTTGAGGCGAGTTTCAAAATTGAGATTCAGGTTCTGCAGTCTCCTCACAGTCACAAAAAGACAGACTCCTTCCTCATTTAAATCACTACACTCCACGGAAACACAAGTTTAAAAACTCACATGAATCTCAAACTTCCAGCCGCTCACTGCTTCATCTGTAAGGATCTTTGTGAAAGATATTGTTAACCCATCTCGAAAAAATCGCTGGCATGCTTCACTTTTGACATCAAGGCCTATTTTGAAACAAAAAAAGAAAAAACCTATTAGATACATAATAAGAATTACACAATTCATTAGTTGCTACATGAACTTTTAGATACTGAAGAAAGCAATGTGGACTTCAAAGGTTTGGTGTTCAAAGTTTCAGAATTATTTTTAAAAGAGAAGCCTTGGATGAAGACAAGCTTACGTAAGCTTGAATGCACAAAACCCTGATGGATTAATGTTCTACTAAAGACACCTCAGAAACTGCACTCCTCTCTAAACGATTTTTAAATTATTTTATAAACATGTGATAGGGTTCCCCCCAGCCTGTAACGCTCAAAGACAGAGCAGCAGAAATAACAGTAAGCACAATCTTTATCTTCCATTCTGCTGTTGCACATGCATTTATGTTGTTTTCTTGCTTAGTTGCTACCAATAAAACTCAGTGAGCAAAGAGGAGAAAGGGCAAGTCCTGCTCAGCTTCCCAAAAGCAATTAACCTGCAAAACTAAACATGAATCCTGTCTCTCATCCTCAGCTGAAGTACCATTTCTTGTAATTCTTCTCATAAGAACCTACACACCCAGACCCCAACACTGCTGTAAACATTTGCAGTCAACATATGTCTGTCAAATTTAGTTTTAAACAACAGTAGTCCATAATTTTCTTTCAGCTATTTTAAAATTTTGTAGTTACTCACAAGCCAGTAATTAAAGAAATCTTCAGAAGTCCAGTTAGAAAATCTAGAAAAATACACTGAACATGTACACTTAACATAAATATATTGTCCTTTCTGCACTTCACTGCATTTGGAAAGAGAGAGAAGACACAGAACCTGAGAAGATACTTGTATAACTCCTGGATATACATCACATTCTACCTTCCCTCACAATACTGCATTCTGCTGCAACAACAGATTACACTTACGAAAGGAAACAAGACCAGGTGCCGACAAGGACTGGAGTATCATCAAGAGCAGGGTACAGAGTCCTGGAAGACTCAGCTTGGGAAAGGAAGCAAAAGCAATCCAAAGACTGAGAAGAGAAACAGCAATTGCACTAAACACCTGGTACCTACTACTTGAATCAGATTCTTAGGTCTTGAATTAGACTCTTCGGTGTAAGACCACTAGCAGCCATTTTCCTCCCTGTTCTCCAGATTCTGAGGGTACAGAAGGATAAGGAAGAAAACAAGAGAACTAAGTGCATACAGCCTTGAGCTAAGTATTTAGTGAAAAGCTAGGGAAATGGACTATGCACTAAGGAAAAAAGTAAACTTGGAAGGAAAAGGTGAAATGCAATGTACAGTGTACAGGAGCTGCAATTAAGGGATTGAAGGAAGAATAAAGGGCCACTGGATTTCTGTGTCTGTGCTTAAAAGTGGTCAGTTTGCCAGATAAACCGCAGAAAATAAACCATAACAGCAGAAACACTCTGGGTCCATAGAATTTGTCAGTCCAGATGCAACTGTAGCAGAACAAACTCTGATGCATCTGGAGGATATTCAGCAGTACAGGGTTGGAGCACCAAGATCTCAAGCAAAATCACCCATCTCCTCCTCTTTTTCAGGACTTTTGATTACCCAACTTTATAGCTGTCATCCCAGAGCTGAGCTGGCTGCACACACTGCTGTGGTGCTGCGCTGCTGGTGAAAGCCCCGCAAGAACCTGGAACCACGGTAAGTGCAGCACAACAACCTTGTAGAAGTTGATAGGGGCTGGCTCAGACCCTGTAGAACCTACAGTGACCTGGACCTAATAAGCCCTAAGGAAACCCACACTTGTCCATCAGCACAGTGGCTACAACATGGCACTCTCAGAGATTCTGTCAGACTTTCAATGACTTAATTATCAGGAGCAGGACAGTCCTTCTGCATCAGGACACTACACTGGCACTGCTTTAGTTCATTTCACTGAACTGGTTCTGGCCCAAATACCTGTTAAGAAACTTCAGGACATGACAACATAAACCTGATGTCCCTGCTTTGGACTAAGAGCTAAATGATTTCAACAGAGTGCAGAAGATATAGCTTCAGTAAGGAACTCAAGAATGTCCCACAGAAATGCAGATGGATCATCCAGAGAGAACTCCCATTACTGGCCTGCCTAGATTTTGGATGTGTATGCATGCAAACATACACACACTTTTTTGAGGCTCTAGGGCCAGTCCTTTGTAACTCCTCATAAACAAAGATTTGGAATCAAAATTGAAGGCTTAAGTTAGGCAGCAAAATCTCATTTCAGTTTAAATAAGATACAAATTCTAAAAGTTGCCTTGCATTTTGCTTGGGTGTCACACTGGAAAGTTTTGGCAGCATGTTAAAGATTGAACATAACTATTCAGAATGATAAAACCCACAATAAAGGCAGAGCAGCAGTGCAGAGCTGTTCAGGAGATTTTGAAAGAAAGAGTGGATAATATCCTAGCCTATAGAAACCACAAATATCTAAAGCAAACCAATTTTTTTTAACTTTTAAATTGATAGCATCCAACTCACTTATGACATTCATTTATGGAGCAAATCTCATTGCTCAAAACACTGCATACGTATTCCAGAATTATTGTAAAGATAAACATCAATCTTGCTATTAAACACTATTTTTCAAATAGTTTTCCTTCTATAAGCAAGTAACTCCAGACTATCACTTCATAATCTTATGGTTTGTTTAATTAGGAATACTACACTGATGCCTACACATATGAAGATAATCTCCCACAAATAAATGCATCTGCCAGGAAGAATGCAACTCACAGCCTAGACAGGACTTGTTCTACTCTGTCAAATTTGTTCCTTGCACTTGAAAGTGGTAATGATAACATTTAGTTCTTACAAGTACTCTCAATTCAGTTCAGTTCTGTTCCTTTCAATTTCAGTTCCTGAAAAGATTTAAAGAGGACGCAAATATCACTGGTCACAAAGACAGAAGATACCCCAGAGTTGCTCTAGACAGCCACTGCTGATTGCCACTGGCAACATTAGGAATAAAAGCTAAAGAAACCTAACCACCAGAAAACAGTAGCTGGTAACAAAATTTATTGGGCTCTTTAAACGTTTTGTTGCTTCACAATCAAAATGAGTTACAGATTGTAATACAAAAATTTATGTAACTCGACAGGTTTTTTTTCTATTTCACCTTTTAGTTCTTCCCTTTTGAAACAGAACTCCTCAGATGAAGAAATATGCCTGAAGACAGGTAGCAATGTGTCCGATTTTAGATCTTACTAAGATCTAAGCATGGTTGTGCTCTAGTAAAAAAACCGCACACAACAGAACCATTTATATTGCTTCCCTATATAGAAACAGCTCTGAAACACAGTCTGCCAAGTTTTGAGCTACCCAGTGTCAGTTACACCAACCAAGCACCTTATCACATTCCTTAAACACTAAAAGTTATTTTAAAATGAGCCAACTTAGCCATCGTATAACATCAAGTAGCAAGGAAAAAAAAATCCAGGATGTAACTGTAAAATGTAACAGTTAAACAAATACTTCCAATGGCTTTCCTTGTTTCCTCCTTAGTCAATAATCCTTGCATGAACACACATACAGAAATTCATCTAGAGAAGGAAGAGGAAGAATAACTGAATAGCAATGCAGAAGCCCTTTTCAGAGCTGGACTTGACAACTTCAAAAGAGTAGACTTTGTTTGGGAACTTTCAACTAAGTCCAACACCCTGGAGAAGTACACTAATGTTAGGAATAGCCAAAAAACTCAGTCTGTTCTTATTGCTTCACTGCACTGGCATTTTTTTGTCTGTCCCTTTTTTTTTTTTTTAAAATGATGACTTAACAGCTGGCAGTATATACATCTCCTCTCTCACAAATCACAATCAGAGAATTTCTTTTTACTGCACTCTTCCAACAGACCAGATACAAAGATAGCTGCATCTTCTTTCTATAAGTTGGCATTTCTTCTGCTTCCTGAACACATGTAATCAGTTGAAAATTCTACCCTCACCTTAGTATTCCTGCCAGACCTAGCTGCATGCAAACATGGCAAATCCAAATTCAACTACAGCTGATAAATCACACTGACAATAACACGTCATTACATTATTTTGGATCACAAGGGTGCACCTTAATTTTTGTTTCTCTCAAGAATGGTCCAAAGTAACAAAGACTTGCAGAAAACTATCAAGTTAAGCCAGAATATCATGATCACAATGAGCTTTTTATTCTTAAAGCTGCCTAAAAATTAACATTGAAATGAACATGGAAATGAAGTCAACCTTCACAAGTAAGGAACAGGCACTTTGTATGTCACAATGTTTAAAACATAACTAGCTGGTAAGTGTAAATCTTCTAGACAAATATTTTTGATGTGACTTTTCGCATTACGCTAATACTGGGGCCATAAATACTGATTGAAACAGGAGACCAAAGCAACTTCCCAGGAGAAGAGAACTTTCCAGAACACATGAGAGACTAGTAAATCTGACTGGTACATTTTATCAAACCCTCACACAGTCCTGATATGGAACCCTTTTACTTCCAAGCACAGCAAGCAATACAGTAGAATCAGTTTGAGCTATGCTTTTAGAACTCAACCTTCCCTCTATTATTTTCAAAAGAATGTACAAAAATTTAAGGCAAGACACTTAGCAAGCTAGATGCGCAACTTAAATTTTAAAAAACCAAGAATTCTCTGAGTTTTAGAGTTTGTTATGAAGACCAAACCCACTAGGTCTGATATCACACTCAATACAGAAAACAGGTAAGACAGGAAAGACAAGATTTTTACTGCCATGAGTTTATTTAACTTCCCTGCTCATGGTAAGGCAACCAATTTCTAAGTGCATTGATGGCTTCCTAAAATTTGTGATCTATGAAGGTTCTGCATGCATAGCACTCTGACACAATTTTTAGGACCAGGGCTGTAACAAATTTAAGCCTCTGCCAGAGACTGAAAAGAGAAAGATAAGACTACATAACATCCCAATCATCATTAATTGTCTTTTCAGCTTACCTCTTTTACTTAGGTCAATAGCAGCTTCTAGAAGAACTTCTAATTCCCCTTTCGGCAACACAGGAACAACCCATCGAGGCCTATATTCAAAAAACAAAACGATGCCCGCCCAGTATTTCAATTGTTTTTCTTAATAATCAAGCATCCTTGCCCATTTCTAATGCTTTTAACACAAGGTAAGAATATACACTCTTAAAGGCCCTAATGAGCAATCCATTAAAAAAAAAAAAAAAAAAAAGAACTTCTGATTTAAGCCTCTTTCTCTTTACAACTCTAACTCAATTAAAGTATTTCAAGAAATCCACTGAAATAAAAAAAGACGCAAGAATTTTGATTCCACTATCAAGATATTAGCAAAAATAATCTACGCCCTCGGAAAAAAGTGTGAAAATACCTGTTGATCATGTCATCCAACTTTGCCAGGTCTGTGTGTGGAAACGCAGGCTCCTCATCTTCAAGCTGGGGTGGAGCATCTGCTTGGCCCTGCTCATCTGGCGGGGTAGCTGGGGAGTTCTCATTCGAAGAATCAGGCGAAGAAGTCTAAAATTGGTATGGAAAACACTTTAAATAGTGCCTGCACTTATAAGCCACTTATTTTGCTATTTTTCCTTCACAGAGATTCTAAGAATCATGTGAAAGAAGTACCTGTCATCATAAAATATAATAAAATCAATTTGTTCCAGGAAAAAGCTAGAGCATAAAAACTGCTACATGCTTTCTATTGCGATAGCATAAAAATTAGCCACTTTTCCAGTGACAAAAGTGGGTATTTTGTAACAGACCATTACTTTCACCAGACCACCTACCTAGAAAGTGAAAATAAAGACAATAGAGATGCTCCAGCTTTTATAAATTTTCTGCAGAAAAGATGACTAGTTCAGGTAGAAGGACCAACTTAAGGAACAGAGAAGAAAATGATCATGACATTTTCTGAACAAGTTTGCTAAACATGAGTAACACATTATTACTAATGGTTAGCTAACCTTCAAGAACACAATTAGTTCAGACCATTTTGATGGGCCATGCAAAATACAATGCATTCTGTAGATACGAGCTTATTCATCTTTAGAAATAGTATGAATTCACAATAACAATTCAAATCAGAACAGTAAGATTTAGGAGAATAAAGGAGGACCAAAACCTCAAGAACACTTCTGATACGTTGCATTACAACTGGTTATCAGGGAGGTAATTTTCTTCACAGCACCCTTTATGGTGATGTGTTTTGGTTCCGTGAACAAAACAGTATTGATAACACATCAAGTGTTTTGGCTGTTGCTGAATAGTGCTTGCACGGATTCAAAGCCCTAGGTTTATCATTCTGCCCCCTAGCAGTAAGCAGGCTGGGAATTGGCAAAAGGCTGGGAGGGGACACAGCCAGGACAGCTGATGTGTACTGACCAAAGAGATACTATATACCATATAGCGTCAGGCTTGACAGGACAATTTTTAACAAGGTAAGTTGCTTGGGGACTAGGCTGGTGGTGAGTGACTGCATTTGCATCACCTGTTTCCTTCCTTACTCCTTCAATTATTAAATTGCCTTTATCTCAACCTATAAAATATTCCATTTCTCTCTTCCAATTCTATTCCCTTCTCCCTCTGAGACAGAGTGAGTGACAGGCTGGGGGCTTACATAGCAGCCATGGTCAGGCCATCACAAACATTCCAAAAACCAATTCACTCTTGGGAAGTAACAATCATTAAATGTTACAGTATTGAAAAAATATCATCTCCATACTGAATTACATGACACAAATGTGACTTTTAAATGGGTTTTGCTGCACTGTTTAAAAGCACCTTTTCTGGTTATTTTCCCCCAACAAAATAAGAATCACCACATTATGATGTAGTATTTAAAAGTTTATGCTTGCCTTTTGAAGACAGATAACCTGTTCAACAGGAACATGCTAAGTTGTTCAAGAAGTCTAGCACAATGAAGCTGAACTTACAAGCATGTATCAGCTATATAAGATGCTTTATCCAAAAAGTGCTTTTGCAGAGATGAGCATAAAATGAACTCAGAGAATAGTTTCTGTGACCATTAATCCTACAATGTGGTTCTGAGGAAGCTTCTGATATTACTGCAAGATGGGTTCTTAACCCAAAGAAACGTGCTTGAAAGAACTATGTCACTGCCTGAAAATGGTGCACCTTCTGCAATGCAGTGCTCCCCAAGAGTATTTACTTTGTCAATAGCACTGCCTTCATTCCTCAAAATATTTTTGTACTTCCAGACACACACAAAATGTATACCTAACTTCACTAGACATCTCTAGGAATATACAAATTCAAATAATTCAAAACCACTATTTCTAAAGAACATTTTGAGACAACTTGATCGTTAATATCATACCTGATTCTGCTGGAGGGGAGGCTGGGACTGTCCATCAGGAGCCTGGCCCTGGCTGTCATTCCCTCCTACCGGAGAGCCACGAGTCGTGGCTGTCATACTCGACACAGGGCAGATCTTTGCAATTTTGTCTGCTTATGTAGTTGTTGTGAGAGAAGAAATTATAGTCCGCTTAGTAAAGTTGAAGTACCAGCATAAGCTCGCCTTAAAAAGCTCCAACTCAAGAACATGACATCTTGCAGAGACCATTGCATAACCTGAAAAAAAAAAACAAACCGAAAACAATACATTATAACGACACATGCACATAAAAGACATTCATACCTGGAAAAGACTACTACAAAAACAAATACGCTGCTATAAAGAAACTTTTGGTTTAGACTTAGCATTTATTTTTATTGAATACAGCTGACATCAGAAGAAGGAAATATTTTAAATATTTAACATGGTTTTCATGTTCCAAGTAAAAATTGCACTCATAATTACCTCTATGCCACTGAGAGACTGACACACTGTTCTG
Source organism: Coccyzus lansbergi (assembly GCA_033558105.1). NCBI lineage: Eukaryota > Metazoa > Chordata > Aves > Cuculiformes > Coccyzidae > Coccyzus > Coccyzus lansbergi. Next base: position 85,298 of record JAUMJK010001743.1, on the reverse strand, counting down.
GCCTGAGCTAAAGCAGAATCCATTTTCTAACTATTCAGTCTCTTCTAAGTAATATCATTTTCTGAAAGTCAACAACGTGTTTTAGACAGTGACTGCCTCTAGAAGTGATAAAGCCTCATGTTTATCACCAAGGAAACGAGCCACTGGTATGTAAAGAGGCCATTGCCTATACTTATTCCTATGCCAATCAAAGTTATCTTAGGGTGGGTAGAATGCCACAAGTCAAAGTCAAAAAAAGGGTCACACCTGCCCGGGTAGGACAGGTGACCACAACCTGACTAGTGTGTTTCATGCCATATACAACATGCTCTGTATAAAGCATAGGAATCAGGAGGGTCAAACCCTCTTCTTTGACAGCCAGTATCCAGTGAGGATCTCGTCTGTCTGCTCCTGATCCCAGTCCATGCATTCCTGAATCCAGTTTCTGATTTCAGATCCCTTCTGTTGTCGATTTCAGTCCAGGATTTTCCCTGCACATGGCCTGCAGCATCAGTGGTGATGTACAGTCATCCGGAAATCTGACTTGGTTTATATACTTGTATATACTTTATTATTCTTTATACACTTGTACATACTTTATTATTTCCTTTTTATTATTATTGTTTCATTAAAGCAGTTTTAGTTCCTAACCAATAAGTCTCTCATTTCCCTTTCCTCAGGGGAAGGGGGGCTAAACCAGGACACAGATCAAAAATGCAGCTGTGTACTCTGACTCGACTCTACTTCCATTGCTACAGTAGATTTCCAATTTGAATTCAAGGTACTGAACACTGATCAAGGTTTACGTAGAAATGACCTGGTTAAGAGCATAAACAGCCAAATCTGTCACCATTTCCAGAACTCTTCTCCTGACAAAGTCCAACTGCAGATGTCTGAGAGGACCTTAGAAATTGCTTTTACCTCAGCTAAGACTCATAGATACTCTACAAGCAAAATTCTTCAATTAGCACATCTGTATCTACTCAGAGCATGTGAACTGCAGTCTGTTCTCCTCTGGCCTTTCAGGTCCACTACAGAGCCCATCACGTTTCCACCAAGTATTTCAGCTGGTTTTATGAAGGAAACTAACATCAGATTTATGTGCTAGCCTTGTATCATGATAGAGCAACAGTTCAATAATCGCTACATATTTCAACTTCCCTGCATGTCATTTAAATACAGATATAAAAGCTGCGTTAAGCTACACCAATAATTCCAGTCAACACCACAGGGCATTGTAAAACCACAGAAGACGAAGTGTAATTTTTCAGAGCAACTGACTTCCAAGCATGAAATAAACCAACAACAGTACTCAAAGTTCAAAAGCCAAGTCGGGTGGTAGCGGGAATCTATGAGCCTTCAGCAAGATTAATTTCACAGTGCTAAGTTTATAATTCAGTCAGCAAAAGCTTTGAGTTAACAAGTTAGAATTAAATTTCTGCTGTAACACTTTGCATATTTGTAACTGGTTTATTATAACATCTCAAATTATTTTCAACATTGTAATCTTTCTCCAAGATACTTTAAAATCCTTCCCTACACTGCAAATCTGCAAGCCCAGTTGCATATACAATAAATAATTTGACTGAATATGCTACTCCTGCCCTGCCCAGTCTCCAATATTAATAAGTCCGACAAATTTAGACTTCTCCAATATCAAAGAACTGTATTCTTTGAATACAGTCAATTGTAATCCATCCTCATCCTTCAGAATTCATACTCATAGGGCTTAGTAAGCCTGCTGCATTCAGAACAAAGACATTACTGACTCAAATTTTCTTTAGAAAGAAACTGATGTTTTAAATGCAAGCTTTAAAACTAACTTATTTTAACCAATGCTCTTTTTAAAATGCCCTACTCTTTGAGTATTTGTCTTCCACTGATTTTTAGAAAGATCACTACGGAGAAAGTATTAGCAAGACTAATTTTCCTACACATATATAACCACGCCTACACATACACACACTGTTGTCTACTGCAGTTCAATGCACTCAGCTCCCCTGCACTACCTGACTGACGCTTCTAGGTACTTGCACACACCAACTAAATCAACCTCCTGCCAACTTCAACTGTACTTTTCAAGAACCCTAAGTCAACCCAACCCTACTCCCAAAACAAACCTTCCTTAATCATGACTATTCTTCCTTAACAAGTCTGCTTCATAACACAGTGTCACACAAAACTTGCGCTGGAGGGAGTCAGGTAGCAAAGAAGTGAAAGGCTGAAACAGCTCCTTTCAGGAGCAATGCTGGACCAGGCTGCCTTAAACTACAGAAATAAGTATTGACTGGCAGAAAATGGCTTCGATCTCAACTCTTATTCTAATACTTTTGGCTGAATTATCATTAAGTGAGACAGTTCATAGAACTAAAGGAACATAAACAATGAAAACAAATCCAACCCAAACTTACAAACATTGATTATTTTTCAATTTCTATAATTACCTGAACTGGTGTACTACACTGAGTACACCAGAGTACTCGTCCTAATGCCAAAGTGCCAGGAAAAACTGTATCTCTTCCATTAAGACTGACTTAAGCTAGTGTGGATTTACCCTCAGATTTTGTTTCTGTTGAAGGGTCTTAGCTGGCAAAGCATTTCTGTAAATCCCTTTCTGCTCAAGGCGAGTGACATAATTTAACTAGAAGATACAAGAAAATTACTACTGAGCTAACCAACTTGTTCAAAATCTTGTAAACTGATAGAGTAAATCATACTTTTGCAGACACTGGTAAATACAGACCATTTACATAAAGGACTAACACATCCTTTTCTTCCTATTAGTTAATTACCATTTGCTTAAGACTAATCACAATACTAGATGTACGCGACTTAAATTACATTCCCAGAAGAGTGTATTTCAGAGCCTCCAGAGAACTTCACTTGGCTCAGCCGTGTGCACAAAACAAGGCCAACTGCTTAGCTTGAGCCCCTCGTTTCTCCCCTGCCACTCCTCAGGTATACAAAAGAAACTCCAAGTTACGCTGTAGCTAACTAAAACCCTCACCTCTGACAATGTTACAATTGTTTCTTGTATATGCATATTCTAAATTGAAAGGACAGCCTTGTTCAGGTGTTTTCCTTCTTATTACAGACAATATAAATGTTTTCATAAGCACAAATAATCTAATTTATGCATTTTAAACTGTATTAGAAGAGAATAATTTACAAGCCCTGTTGCCAGTCACCGATTTAACCATTTCCTTCAGAGAAAAACTGCATGCCTACAGAGAAAACGCTGCTGTAGTCTCTCTTGAACTGGTTAACCATGAAATTTCAAATTCCCATCACTTCTTATATCAGACTAATCTATTTCCATTTTAAGGGTTAAATTCATTAAGGCAGAGTTCGGCTCAGCCAAAGAACAGCCTTTACAACAACTTATAATTAATTAGATTATTTATGAACATATGTTAACTGATGCAACATCATCTTTGTTTTGAGTATGAGGGCAGCTCAACAGCAACAATTCCAACTGAATTCTAACAGACCCTATATATCTATATACACGCACACACGTAACAGTTTTTATTTACACATTTAAGTCTATATAGTTTCTATTGCATTTGATTTTTTTATTCAGGTCACTAACGATAAAAAAAAATCTTTACCCAAAGCTCTGGATGGATGTTTCAACAGTGTCAAGATGGAGATAAATGTCTGTTAAATGACAAATTAACTATGCTGTATTGAGACTATGAATACCAAGTCAAATGAATTCCACTGACATTTGCTTTGGATTGCCTACTGAGCAAATTCTTATTTGCCATGTTTCTTCCATCTCACTATGTCATCCTGATCCACCACTAAATTATAGGTGGCTAAATTATAGGTGAAAGTCAGGTTTTGCTTCACCTGACTCCTTGTCATTTTACTAACTCCAGGGAAAATTAACTATAGATTTTTGACTCTGCAAACTACCCACTTAGAAGACACTACCTGCTGCAAGTCACATTCCAACAGAGCACTAGAAGACTGCAGACACCAGCCATGGCATTGCCCTCAGGGATCAGACCTCTGCTTCCAGGCCCAACCATTCAGTACCACTGCACATCTGAGCCTCACGTGAGTTTCTACAGCAAGCAACTCTGTGCCTGTGTGGCAGAAGAGGTTAACTTTATTTGGGAAAGAAAAGAAGCCAAGCACTTTTCAAAAGCCAGCAAAAAACCATCAGATCTGGGTTCCTGGGTAAGTGCTAGATAAGCAGAAAATATATTTACGTATATATTTATGTGTACATATTTCTCTACTGCAGAATAACATGTAACAGCACATACAAAGGACAATATTTTAGCATAATGATCAAGGAACACACATAATTTCGTAATACAGCTGACTTGTAGAACAACTTGCATCTGAGTTTCTCAAATACACCTCCTATCAAATGCAATACCCCAATATAGACTTTCTCCTAAGTAAGCTTCTTATAAGTCCCAGAAAAAAAAGCAAATACAAGGTGACAGATGACAGGAATAGAATTCAAAATACAATTCAATATACACGTGCATTACCTAAGCCCTGTCTAGGGACACACACCTATTTCTCTTTTATATAAAGTTTTGTGGTTATATATAAGTGAGGGTATGTGCCACAAAATCTACTCTGTAGCATGGTAACAACGTATGGCAGGATACCAGCCTACTCAACATGGAACAACAGAGCTTTCTAAAAATCATACAACTACGCTAAGAAAAAATACAACTATTGTTTCTCCAGCACCATTTACAGAATGATACTCCTATGTTAACAGCATCTCAGACAAGATGAGCTTTTCATCCTAAATGCTATAGTGCAAAAAATGCTTAACTGCAGCAACACACATCTTAGGTTGGAAAGCACCACAGAACTGTTTCACATAGGATTCTGGGATTTGCTCCTCATAAATACTGACTTGTAACAAGGGTTATGATGTGATTCTAGTCTAAAGATCTACTCTTAGGAACCTAACCTTCTACCCTATTCCTTTCTTTTAATCAAAATGCCTTCTCATCTAGAAACACCTCCCCAAAACTGTAACATGTACCTAGTTCAGTGGTTACACCCACATGCATTTATCATTTTCTTTCTTCCCTGTGCCTTGTGTATTCCAGGAAGGAGGATATTTATATAATCTAAATAGCAAACTGGTGGTCCCAGCAATTTGCTTATTAGCACGGATATGCACTGAACATGAAATTCATTCAGTGATTAATGAAAAACTTGTCATTAATCTACTCATCAGGACAGTAAGACGAATAACTACCAATGTTTAAAAAAATACCCAAATTATCAGTGATCACAGAAATTTATATTAAATAGTTTATATTACAGAGCAAGTTAACTTAGATTCCTTTTCCTAGTAAAGAACTGAGTGTACACGGGACGTGGCCAACTGCATCAGGTTCCAACATATTATTTCACAGCCACGAATTTCTAAGTCATAGAGTAAAAAGATTTTGAGTAACTGCAATTGTTATGAACTAAAACTATTCTCACTGAAAAAACAGGTTATTTCAAGTAACCTTTTTTTTAATCTTTCAACATCCTACATCTGAAATTAAGACACCTGGCAGCGTAAGTTTTGGGAACACTGGGAACATCCATGCAAACTATTTGCCCTCAGTATCATATGACCAAAATGTAATATGATGTCCTGAAACATACTTCAGTTCTTTCAGGATTTTATTTAACTTCAAAACTTAGTATTGAGAATTAAGTGTAGCTAAGCTACATCTCTCCTTAATGGTATGTGACTTCTTCATGCAAGATGCTACTACATTTGCCATTTACATGAACTTAAGCAAGCAGTAAAAGCACAAAAAAAAAATCAATGTCCTTTTCCTGACAATAAGTGGTGATGCTTTCTTTTGGAAAAAGGACCACAACTCTCAACCCCATAAATATGATTTCAAAGGAGTAATCTAAATGCAGTCAGATCTTCAAGTACCAGCGACACAATATTCTATGCTGAAGACGCTGCAGAGGAATACTGCAGAAGCTGCTGGTTTTAAGTAATGATGTTGCCCTGTAGAGTAACAAATATGAATACCTGTATTATAGAACTGCAAGTATGACAGTCTGATCATACCGTCTTCCTGCTCGTATTTTAGAGCAATGCAAACTTATGCAAAGTTCCGGTTGAAAAATTAAAGTTCTGAGGACATTCAAAGATTGGAGCTTTATGCGAATGAGATTTGGTGAAAACAGAAGTTCAACAGCCTTAAAGAAAACGCCATGTTTACACTCCAGGCGAAGAAAGCTAAAATACTCCTGCACATGGCTGAAATCACGAACAGGGACTGAGAATTCAGTATTTCTCCCATCACTATTAAAACCCCAAACCAACTAGGTACAGATGACGTAATGATACAAACAACATTTAAAAAAAAAAAAAAAAAAAACCACAGCTCTATTACAGCAAAATCACTTGGAGTATTTCAACATTTGAAAAAAAAAATTCGGACAGAAAACTGGACATTGATACTGGTTTCTCATGTAACTGGACTTGAGTCATACTAATAAAGAGCAGAATCTGTCTACATTTAACCGCTTCATGTGCAATAGGTACCCTAAGCTTATGGTTTTCAAATTTCATTTTCAGATGACTGGAAGTCAAGTCTCTCCTCAGGCTTCTCTGGTTAAAGCTGAGCCCTTTCCATCAAAAGTTTTTCAGTCTCAATATAAAATTTTCTTTGACGTGTCAAGCTTGGACCCAAACAAATACTAAGCAAAGCAACCTGTAATCATGCTAAGTCTGAGAACTCAGCATATGATCCTGCACATCAAGGTAACAAAACCAACATGTACATCATTTATAGACTTCTCGTTTCCACATGGAATAGCTTCCTAGAAGATTTTAAAAAAGCTAAGGAAACCCTTTCCACCACTCAAAGGATGGTCTTACTTCTAGGCAATAATTGATGAAGGTCAGGCCCTGAAAGTTAACTAGACAGTTGCACCAAATGCCTTTTTCTGACATCCACTTGCCAACAATTCTTGGGGCATTAGCAATTAGACAGTGTTACGCTAGTTACTTAGGGTAACAAGAGGCTTGGTTTGCAGATCATACACTTAGTTCTGGCTACCAGTCAGAAAATTCACTTTCAGTTCCTGTTCTGAGTGTTTCGCTCATATGACAGCAAATAGAGGAGAGAGAATGCCAGTGACACAGCACCAAGAATCCAAGCAGGCAATGCTGTACATACAAACCAGCAAGCGTTAAGGCAAGTAACAGTGCTCCCTTGATGGAGCTGTGGCCTTGCCACTATGCACTTCCACAAGCACATACTTCACACGACTGTCAAGACAGAGCACTGAGCAAGACTGGGCCTCTAGCCCAGTATGACCGTTCTCACACTCATAAGTTTTTAGTGGCAGTTACACTAGTTTAACTGGTACGAAACTGTACCCTCAATGATATTCAGTATATCTGAATGACAGATTAAGAAGCTACATTCAAAGCGCTGCTAAGCAGCTGGAAGATAATGTAGGGTTTTCTGCTGGGAGATGAGGATTTTGGTTATAACAGTAACACACAGAAGACTTTCCAAGAACAGAATGACGTTTAAAAAAAAGTTTCAAAAAAAGCACTGGTAAACATATGCACTATAACCCAAGAAAAGCAAACACAGTAAGTAATTTCTATCTGGAAAATGCTAAACATCTTTTTTAAAATTTGCTTAAATATTTTGAACTATGATTCAACCTGGGGGGGGAAAGGTGGTTGGATGAGCAAGGGAGGAAGAATACACCTTAACACCGGCTGCCCAGGGAAGCGATTGAGTCACCTGCCCTGGAGGTGTTTAAGGGACGGGTGGATGAGGCGCTGAGTGACATGGTTTAGGGATTGATGGGAATGGTTGGACTCAATGATCCAGTGGGTCTCTTCCAACCTGTTTTTTCTATGATTCTATGATTTCCACTTACTACACAGCCCTTTTCTTGAATTCACAATGAACATGCAAAGAAGTGTACAAGAAAGTGTTAAAAGAATAAACTACAACAGGAAACAACCTCTAACCAAAAAAAAAAAAAAAAAAAAATCACATCCAAGACTTTCAGTAGGTACATTTGCTTCGGACAGTCAGATTCAGTATCACACTGCTAAGCAAAACAATGTTATACTTTTTTCCCCAATTACACTACAGTCCATTTATTCAGGAAGCTGCCCTTTGACAACCAAAAAATTGTGTTCTTGTTATCACAGCTAATTAGGATTGAGATGATGCTGTGGGTCCAACTGCAGATTCAGTCCTTTAAAGGCAGCAGTAGAACACTATAAGCAAGGATAAATAATGGTTTAATGTTTGGTTTAGTGTTAGATAGGAATGGTTGGACTTGATGATCCGATGGGTCCCTTCCAACCTGGTCGTTCTGTGATTCTGTTTGCATTTAAATAATATTCTAGATTAAAAGGAATACACATATCTGTAGTTGTGAGCCCATCATCTATGGAGCATTTATACTACTTATCACACTTACTTAACACTGCTACAAGAAAACGTATGTCTGAAGTTTGCACCAAAGACTGATTAAATTCTGTTGATTCCTTATTTCTGATGATTAAGTCTGTACTTTGGTCATGGCCATATGAAACATTTTCAAGCTGTTTATCAAATTCTAAAATGGATCTGATAGTTCCACCTCCCCAAGCTACATACAAAGTTCACTGTCCACACCACTTTAAGAACCCCATTCGTTCCTTAAAGCATTAAGCCAAATGCTAATCAGTTGGGAGGTGCTACACTATTAGACTTCTTTTAAAAGGATCTTAGTTAATTTTTAGCTTACTTATTATCTTAATTTTTTAAAAAGCATAATTAACTTTGAATGTTACTTCATATTCAATTTGACTGCTCTGCCTTTTTGCTACAAAGAACATTTTTACTGGATACTCAAAAAGTCAACTGGAAAATCGAAATAAATTCTCAGTATTATGGGTAGCAAGAAATGTAGGCTTAATTTCACTTAAATAACAAAGGTTTTTCTAAGCAAGACAAAAATTTTTACAGCAAAGCACTAGAGAATACAAGGCATCTAAAAATTACTGAGAATTGAGGTATCAACGGCTTCCTACTAGCTGCCAAAGCACAGTGTAAACGGGTAATGAAAAGCTTTGGGAATGTACAGAATGGAATGTATTACAAAGTCTGAAAGAGATAACAGAGCAGACACCTAAGTTGTCTCCACGTGAGGATGCACCCAATTCTTGTCAGTTCACATTCTTCATAAAAACAGACAGACAAACTATATTTCTGTACTGGTATCAACTTACCTTTTTTATTACACATAATCAAGATCAAGCAATGGTTCAGAAAACAAGTGGACAGTGATAGCAACACGTTCAACTTTCTACTGAAATGAGACTTTAAAGCTACTCTAGGAGAACATATATGTTTGTATACCAGTGCAGGTAGAAAATAAAACCTTATTTTTCTTGCACTTCAATATTAGTTTTGGGTAAACTTACTGCAGTATACTAACAAAACAGAATTATAAATCCCAAATTCTTTTTCGCTTCATGAAATTGTAATTTCATGCAAGGTCTCAAAATTTATTCTAATTTATTATCCTTATTTTTTAGCTAATATCTGTTTCCCAGTACAGGTATATGATTATCATTCATAACTAATAAATTAAAAACATCCTAGCAGTTACTCTATAAATAATTCAATAGATTTTAAACATATTAGCCTTTTTTGCCATGATATTAAACAACATTTCTGCTCTGATTCTAAACACAAAAGATGCATCAATATTGTAACAACAAAACCTCAGTTCCCAATATTTATGATGTCATATCTTAAAATATATTAAATATTTCAAAATCAGAAAAACAAATAAGCTGCACTCAAGAATTTTACTTTATGATCAAGAATTCAAAGAAATCTACAAATATAACTTCTATTCAGATCTCGGAAAAGAGGATACAGTAAAAAAAAAAAAGCACATCAAGGGAGGGTGGGAGGAGTAGGGGGAATGGAGAGAAGAAATCAAACTCCCATCTCTGGACCTAACTCCTTCTAGTGAAACTCTCAGCCACTAACGCAACTTGCTACAGCCTAATAAATAAGATCAAATCAATATATTTCTTTATCATAAAGCTGAATGATGCTAGAGACTAGCTGACTTTCTGTACTGCATTTTTACTGCATGCCTGATTTACAGTAAAAACAAACTGATTTAAAAAAAAAATCTCCGGTGATTGAAAATGGAATTAATAACATCACTTTAACAAACAGGGACAACATTCCTAGTTGAACCCTTCACGTAACAATTTAGTCCCATGCTATTCAATATTACCAATAACAGAAAGAAAACTAAAATTGTTAATTTTGCACATGGCACACAAGCTACTGGGGTGATTAGCAATGAGAACATGTCACAGAGCAATTCGGATCATCTGATAAGACTGGCATAATAAAATGCACACTAACATAACCCAGTGTCAGGTCATTCACCTAGATAAAAAAGAGACATAGCTAAAACTTTATACATATATTGGGAAACAAGACTAGAATAATTATTCTAGAAAAGCAAGTGCATGTGAGCACCACAAAGGCATGGATGCAGCAAGAATAAAATTCAGAGCTGTTGTCTATTTAACAGAAGTATGTATTTTTTGTAACAGAACTCGTAAGCTTGTGAATAGCAATGCAAACAAAGATACTCTCCACAACAACTGGCTGCCCCAGTGAGATGAGAGTTCAACATGTCGAATCAAATATGTGAACCCATTACAAAACTGTCCAGAGAACAGAACACCAGAGACCATACACTTCCAAGGCAGCCTAGATGTTCTGGGGTTTCCAACTGCTATTTATCTTATCAAATTGCAGTAAGGGAATAAAGATGTCCTTTAAAGACTGCTATTTCTACTCTCATCTTCAACTTTTGGGCCTATCAAAGGAGAAAGTACTTGCCTGTTGGCTTCTCAGTTCTATACGAACTGTATTTGTAACTGAAGTTTTATTTTCAAAAAAGCTAACTTTGCCAATCAAGCACAAACGAAATCAGAAAAAGCAGTAAAGACCTGCCTTTTCCCTACACAGTTTTCTACACATAACTTAGTATTTCCTTTGTTTGATGCCTGAAGTTATAAATACAGTAAGATACTACTTCACGCTAAGAGCTTTTAAGTTGTAGTCTTCAAGAACAGTAACAATATATCTAAAACAAGTGTTTTGCAAGTCTTCATCTAGTCATGCAAGAAAACATTTCTTGGCTGTCTGAAACAGCACACAGAGCTAAGAACACCAGCTGATACCAGTACCAACTATATATAGCCACACTTTCAACCCAAAATGATGTCCATACACAGAAACCATCTTTAAGCATAACTTTTAAAGCATAAGTGACAGAGTAATATATTCAGTGACACTACTCCTCACACCAAGGCAGAAGAGCACTGAATGCATTCACAGAACAGCGGGTTACACTGAAGTAGAATTTCTATCCAATGCTCCAACTGAAAAAGGTTAGTAATTGTATCTTCCGACATAGGAACTAAGTATCGTGACATGGCTGTGGTTCTGCACTGGTCATTTAAGTAGACAGCAGATAAGAAATACAGACAAAATACAGAACTAAATGAGGATGAAGGTCTAGGTTTAATAGGTTTGAAAAAAAAATCATTAATAGGAGGATATTAAAAAACCCTACTACTGAGATACGCAAAGGATTAAAAACCAAAGCCAAGAAAACACTTCAGCAAAGGGCTCCTAAAATGAGTTAAAGCACATCAGCAAGAGCACTGTAAACACCATTTTTACCAAAGTCTAGTTTTCTTGAAAGCAAGAAAGCCAGTTCATACAAGCCAGAAAGATAACTAGCTTCTAAAAGGTAATATTAAAGAAAACAAATTAAATCTGATTGTTAACATGTAACCTGGAGCTTATGTAAGAAAATAGTCTATCATATTTACAGGTTTGTGTTGGGCAGTACCCATTTTTAAAGTACTAAATTAAATGAGAACAATGCCAAAATTTGTTTGTAAAAGCTGTCTCACTATAATTTTCTGAGCCTAACGTTATTGATACTACACTTCATAGTTGCTTGAGACTACTTGGTTTTGTTTGTGTCTAGACATTATTTCACAGCAAAAACCGTTTTTTTGCCATTTTGTTCAGATTTGCCCTAAGAAGTCTACAATATTCACATTCAGGTTAACAAAAATAAACAAATGCTGATGCATCAACACAGTCCTCCTCCAAACTGCTAACTGCAGTTTCTTAACCACTTCATAAGCTCCTTCAGTTCCATTGTTACGAAGAGATAATCCTTTTCCTCTATAATGGTCAAATCCTTGAGCTTTGGAGTTTTTATCTTGTATTGTGAGGACAGCAGTGAAACCATTGATACATATCAAGATACAAGAGCAACAAAGCTGGTGAAGGGGCTGGAGAACAGTCCTTATGAGGAACGACTGAGAGAGTTGGGGTTGTTTAGCCTGGAGAAGAGGAGGCAGAGAGGAGACCTCATTGCTCTCTACAACTACCTGAAAGGAGGTTGTACAGAGGAGGGAGCTGGCCTCTTCTCCCAAGTGACAGGGGACAGGACAAGAGGGAATGGCCTCAAGCTCCACCAGGGGAGGTTCAGGCTGGACATAAGGAAAAAATTTTTCATGGAAGGGGTCATTGGACACTGGCAGAGACTGCCCAGGGAGGTGGTTGAGTCACCTTCCCTGGAGGTGTTTAAGACACGGGTAGACAAGGTCCTTGAGGGACATGGCTTAGTGTTTGATAGGAATGGTTGGACTCGATGATCCAGTGGGTCTCTTCCAACCTGGCGATTCTATGATTCTATATTCAGAACTTCAGTTCTGCAAATTATGCAGGAGGTTATTATTATTAATTTAGGTTGCGTTAGATTATACAATTTCTCCCTATATCAGGTCCTATCGTGGACAAGAAAAGAACATCAGTTTTATAAAAAGGATCCATTTCAGGAGTTGGGCTCAAACCCTTAAAGACTGCCAACAATCATTACCCTCTAGCTCTGCCGACCTTTGACACTTCCTTGGAAGTTGCATTCTGCTGTTGCAGCGCTCAGAGAGAAATCTCAGATTCTTTATAGCACAATACTGTAGGTAGGAATGATGCAGCTAAAGCTATGAAGTACTCTCCTCCTCCTCCCATGAACAGAAGAGGATATTTAAGAATAGAATATTTTTCAGTTGGAAGGGATCTACGATGATCATCTAGTCCACATGCCTCTGGATTATGAAAAATATTAAATGCAGAAAAAAACCAACAAAAACATAGTATAAAAGTTTGAATCAAAAGCACATCCTTTATATGCTCTACTATCCACAACTTTGGTTATTCCTGGGGAACAGAAAAAGAAAAAAAGAAAAAGAAATTCAACATTCCATCCTTGGAAGATCCTGTCAATCTGTACCAGTATCTAAATAATCTTTTCTCATGTTCAGCAGCACCCCTAGCCTCATTTTCCCAGAGAAATATATAAACTTATTGTAGCTTCTGTTATTTCTGATGAGGTGCATATATTGTACCAGGCTACTGGTAGGTGCTGTATGGCTTTTGGTACCTTCATTCTTTCTCAAGTATTTGAATGGAAGCATAACAGCACCTTACAGGTTCGTTCCACTTGTGGCTTAAAAACATGAATATTTATAGCGTACTGCACTTAAGGCTTTGCAAAACTCCGAACTATAAATATTTGAAGTCTTATCTTAAGTTTTTCAGCCAATGAATTACAGATATTACTACACTGTTACTTATACATTTTAGTTGCACACTCTTCTTTGTTAAATCACATACACAGTACCTGATATGGCACCATCGGGCACCATGCACGATCAATACCCAATGTCACCACCACTATTAGAATATAAGGCTTCTGACACAAAATGGAGGTTTAAAGTTTGTCTTCAAAAATCAGGCTAGTCCCTTCTGACTCTCTTCATGTTTTCTACAAAGAATTTATGAGCTTCTGTAAACTACAATACGTTAAACACACTAAGTTTGTACTCCTAATATCCTGTGACATTATCACCACATTATAACATTTTCTCTCCAAGTATAAAATGTAACACAATTTACTGCTTGGTTAACTGCATGATGATAATTAAAGCATGATACAGCATCTAAACCAGATATTAAGTAGTAAGCCTTTTACATTCTTGAATCACGACAAAATTAACTTTGTGAAATATAAAGATATTCTGAAATGCTTTCATTTCTAATACTTTAAGTATCCTCATTATTATGCTAGCCTTAGTTTCACTTTGTTTTGAACTCTGTGTGCCTAGGTGGCCAAGGTCAACAGGATCATATCAGAAACAGTGTGGCCAGAAGAAGGAGGAAAAGGATTGTGCCTCTGTACCCAATGCTGGGGAGGTTGCACCTTGAATCCTGTGTTCATCTTTGGGACCTTCACTACTAGAAAGACATTGAGGCACCAGAGCATGCCCAGAGGAGGGTAATGAAGCTGCTGTAGGGTCTGGAGTCCAAGTCTAACAAGGAGCCGGCAAGGACGCTGACGCTGAGTTGGCTGAGGGGAGACCTTATCACTCTCTACAACTACTTGAAAGGAGATAGTAGTGAGGTAGGTGTTGGTCTCTTCTCCCAGGTGACAACCAATAGGACAAAAGGAAATGGCCTCAAGTTTTATCAGGGGAGGTTTAGGCTGGGTATCAGGAAAAATTTCTTTATCAAAAGAGTTGACAAGCAATGGCACAGCCTGCCCAGGGAAACAGTTGAGTCATCATCCCAGGAGGGATTTAAACCACTCATTAAAACAGTTCAGTGGTGGACTTAGCAGCCTTCAGTTAATGACTGGACCCTATGATCCGAGAGGTCTTTTCCAACCTAAACGATAATTCTGTGATTCTATGTAATGTTCAATCAGAGAGCACAAACTAAGTAAGCACAGGACATTGCCATCATCAAGATTAATTTTAAATGTCTCAAATACAAAACAAAGGTATTAGCATTAGAGTTCACGTTTCAGTAACCTTCTTTGTAACTGCTTAACTAGCTGCTTGACAAATTTAGCCAAACTCCCAACTAGTTAAATTTTCCCAACTGCCTAACTCAGCAGAGAAAGGTACAGAAATCTTAAGGCTAACTATCAGCAAGTAAATATTTTGACATTTCCTGCTGCCTTACAACCACTTTAGTTCAACAACACTTGCTTTAAAAATCAAGCTTGCACAAGCTCACTAGAGGCGTTATAAGTTTATTTTTTTTTTTAAAGCTGCCACAAACGTGCTCCATTCCAACTAAACTTCCATAAGCCATCTGCCTAAGCAGACTGAATGTTCAAGAAATCACAGAAAACAATCTATCCACTCCAGAGAATTCGTGTAACAACTCCCCTTAAAAATCCTGGTCTCTCTGCAGGGAAATAAGAAGTGGTAACAGGAAGAGCAGTTTGTCTTCTGTCTTAATGCTCCTTCTGCCAACACAACAAAGGCTGTGGTTTGATAAAGAAGCAAAAAGGTAAATGAAAGAGGAAGCTGGATAGCAACAAGTAAGGAAGCCCCTAGAAAGTATACCAAGAACCAAGTAGCACAGGAAACAGGAGTGTTATTTCCAATATACTTGCTCCATACAGAACCAAGAAGTGACTCCTCACTATCCTGGAAACTTAATACTCCTTTGTCCCTAAAGCCTATGAAAAACACATCATAATGTTCTTAATGGAGAAATGCAGGAGACAGCAATCAACTACTACCACATCCTAAGGACTGTGGATAGATTTAAAAACTTTGTTGCAGCTATGTCTGTAAACTAACACAATATGAGAGCAACAGAACGCTCCCTAAGGCAGTTTTGCCATTGCAGTGTGTACATGGATCTTCCTGCTTCCATTGCTGGAATCTCATTTAAAAAAAACCAATCCCACAGTAAGGGTACATCCTGGTAAATTTTAGAACAGAAGATTCAGCCTATTTTTGAATGTGGACAAGCCTTATCTGAAGGTACCACTTCACGGTCTATTTGCAAGCAGGTAAGTCTCCACTGTCAACAGAAGAGAAGGAGGGTGATCTTGCTCGCTTTCATTATAACCAGCTTCTCACCACTAGTATTAGCCCTTGTGTTACCACAGCCAGCCAGATGATAAGTTGATCTGGCTGAAAGGCAACTTGGAGGAAAGGAATGAAAAGAATTTTAGTTTTCAGCTCCATCACATGCCATCTGAGCACCAACAATGGTATGAAAAAAAGGCAGAATATAGCCATGGATAGAACCAACTTTTCTAGCACCAGCGCAAATTGATCATGAGATACACCCTAGAAGAGGAGGAAAAATGAAGGAAACTGAATATAGATAATTATAGTTAGCACATATTTAGCTATGGTTCACATACGTTAGAGCAGGGATGAGTCTTGACAATACTGAAGTTCCATAAAGACCATAATTTTTCTCAAGAATACTGGATATTGCAGGAAAACACACGCAGAGAAAGCAGCTGAGTACACTATAAATGCCAGGAACGTCAGTTCATCAACAGCACAAGTTCAGTCATGAAAGAAATAGTAAGGAGCCAGCATAAATAAGGCAAAATGCAAAAAGTCTCAAAAGGTGAAAGCAAAAAAATACCTTTGCGCTGGAAATTATGATAAAGCCAGTGGAATACTTAACAGATCCCAGTGAATTAGGAAAATTAATTTAGCAGTAACACTTTGAATAAACTCACCACAAGAACATAAATCAGAGACAAAGCTACAATGCAGATGATGTAAAACACAGAAGCTGGCAAAAATTTTACTTCTGCTGACAGAAAAAAAAGGAAAAAAGAAAAAAAAAAGAAAAAAGTCAGAGTTATGAAACTGTAAATAAGAGTGCGTAATTCAAATATTATTTAGAAATTCAGATCAAACCCCCTGGAATTAGAGATGACAGAGTATGAGTAATTGAGTACAACAGCTGTAGCCACTGTGATAGCCAATGTTTTGCTACTTCTTAGCAAAAGAAGTTTTTCTATAACAAAATTTTGCATCTGAGTGAAAGACAGAACATGCTCTCTCGATTTGTCGAAGGCTCATTTTGTCATTTTTCTCCTACATAATTTGGGATTTTTCAGAGTAATCTTGTTTACACTGTAATTTAACTTCCATCAAACTAAAGTTTGTTTCCATCAAACTAAGTCCCCTGGGTAGACTGCAATCAACTGAGATACCAGGAAGAAAAAGCATCCATACCTTATTTGTTGCAGAAGTTAAATGATGTTTCACAAGAAAGGAAATCGAATTCCAAAAGTCAAAGAGAACTCTCTCTATTGTAAGGCAGGTACATAGAACCCCTGAGAAGTTAATTCTGTCTCTGCCTTGTTCATGTACTTGCTACAGAAATCACATATTTTTCAGATTAATCTCATCACCTTCATCTCAGTTTCTGGGGTACCAAGATAAAGGCAAAACTGAGGAGCAAGGGAGCACATCAGTAACTTCAGCCAATGTAAACCCTGTCTGTACACCTGAACTTCTAACAAAAATTCGTTGAAAAGTTACAACAGGAGTACTTTTGAAGTTTACAACCTCTACGCCTCAATTCTTCATCAATAAAACAAAAGACAATACAAGCCCTTTAATCTACAGCGTGATGTGATAAACATGTCACTATCTGAGAAATGTACAGATTGAGTGAAAACCACCTATCAAGTTTATGAATAGAGTTGTATTTCTACTCAGTATGGGATTTAAGCTGATGTAATACATGCATTTACAGAATGAACTCCAAAGATAAAATATTGAATGACAATCCAATTCAATCCATCTTCCAAACCGAATGAGTCGAGGATCCAGTGGGAGGAAGAATTTCATAACGAAGCAGGGGAAAACAACACTGGTTTAAGGACAAGTTTAAGTCTCATATTTCCCCACTTTCCACTTTAATGTAAACTTAAAAGAGGAATCTTCTGAAATTACCTGTGACTCAAATGAAAACATCCACCTTAAGTAGTAAAATGTTTAAACAGATCATTAATTGTGCATTTTTCAAGGCTCTATGCATCATTTATTTTCTGCCACACACAAGCTTTAAGTAACTTCACCAAAGCCATCTGATAATTCAACTGAAAAAAAGCATAATAGTCGTATTTAAAAAAAATCAAGCTTTTAGTTCTGCTGAGGAATTCACCTTAAATTACTACAACCCCCAAGTCCTGATGAAATAACACATACTATATAGCTGGGGAAAAGAGTAATACTCCCATCCAAATTCAGTTTATGTTTTAACTGGGGGAAGGAATCAAACTTTTCACTTGCACTTCTAAAGCATCTGAGCAAAAATAAGGTACAAACATCAACCTCACAAAACTAACCTCATCAATTTTGGTGAAACAAAGCATTAGTTACCCAGAAACAGTAGCTACCCAGGAGTACACAAGACAGAGAGAAAAAAGAAGTACACAGGAAGACAGTCACTAAAGTAGTTGGGCATTCTGAATTTATATGTAATATTTTCAAGCAAAAATAGCATGAGAAAGCAGAATGAATTAAACAGAGGATACTCAGGAAGGAAAAGAAAAAAGGTAATGCATAGACATTAATTTTACCAAATCAATTAAATCTCACCACAGCATTTCTTTAAAGCAGACTAATAACACCAGACCAAGCAGGCAAGTAGCAGCAAACTATAAACATTTAAACAAAAAAAATTCCTCACTTCTTAAGAGAAAACACCTTAAAATCATAAGACAGTTATCTAAAGAGACAAGAAACATTTCCAGAGCTTGTGAAAGAAGTTTTTTATACCTACTGCAACAATCTACAGAAATGTACCCCAAAACCAATATCTTTCTAACTCCTATAGATGGAAGAAACGCTACAGCTGAGCTGTTTAAATGTCAACATAGTAGCTAAGGCTTCTCCAGGTCCATCTCCCATTCTGGCACAGAAGTTCCGAGAAAAGAATTTAGATTCACCAAATACACAGAGAAGCTAATTATGTTACAGAAATAAGGGATAAAGAACTCTAGTGGACAACTGCCATTTCGAAGTTGTAACATACAATTATAAACTCACATTAAAAGCAAAAGTTTGCTGTTAGAATAACCGAAAGTAAGAACTAAAGGCTTTGCTTTCATTATAGGTATCAACTATTACTATTAGCATACTTTCAGACCCATGAAGAACCACAGTGGCTCACCAACAATGAAAATCCCTCAAACTGCATTTCAGGTGTGGTATGGTATAAGCACATACTTAAAAGCATGAGGCAGCTCTCACAGGAGAGATTTTGATTCTGTACTCTCAGCTGTTAGTTACTTGCTGCTGATCTAGATAACGTATATGCCTTAATATCACAATCTTCCTGTGAGATACCGCACCCAATATGAAGGACAAACAGTACATCAAGTATCCAGTTAGATCCTCACTTAGACACATTAGAAACTGCCAACTACAGTAACCCAGCTGAACTGCTACAATAAGAAGAGTAAGAATTTTCAGACAGTCTGGAAGTTACCTACCTGCCTAATTACCAGAACTTTCATGAAGAAACTCTGAGAGCAAGAGAACTATAAAGCACTTTAAAAAATCTGACATTACTACCTCACCTAGGGGATAAAAAAGTCAGTATATCATCTTAAAGAAGTAGTTCCATTGTATATATGTGTGCGCATGTGCATGTGTGTACGCACACACATAGGTACATGCATTCGGGAAAAGCATCTTGGATTTTTAGGTCCCACTGTGTTTAACCAAGGATTGCCTGAAACGTCAAGGCATATGAAGGGCTCTGGAAAATTGGAGCCTGAAACTGTAGAAAAAGTCACTGAAGTAAATCCTTATAGCTAAAGGATTCAGACAAAAGTGCTAAAAGGAAAAATCAAAGCATCACCAAACAATTAATATTTTATTTCTGAATTACAAATACACAAAGTCAAATATAAGATTTAAAAAATACAGTTTAGGTTTCCGGTTTATCAAAACTTTGGTCTTTCACCAACCTATTCACTTAATTATGCTAAGAAGATCCATCTTTATTTAACTTTCAAATTCATGGACTTGTTCTGTTGAAGCTTAGTCAAAAACACACTGAAGTACTTCATTGCTCAGATAGCAGAAAAAAATAAACACTGAAAGATGCAAGGCTCATTTACTGAAATGCCAATATATTTTAACAAAAACGGTCATTCTCAACTTATATTACAAACGTAAAAGACTTTACTTACCCTCACTGTCAATTTTCATTTCTGGGCAAGAAAACCAAAATTCCACCCACAGCCAATATGGGCCTGTCACCACTATCCCACACCACAGGACCGGCAAAGACACTCCTCTCCAACCAAGAAAGCCCTAACAAATGGATTCTACTCGGCACACGTCACTACTGTTTTTCCTTTACCCAACACATTTCTAACAACCTCCTTCCATCATTTCAGAGCATTATAGCTAAAACGTCCCTAACACAAAACAATACCTTTTCCTCTTCCCACACATAGTCCCACTGAATTAGAGAAAAGGTTAAGCAGCAATTAAGTGACTTAAATATTGAAGCCTATGGAACTTATAATGTACATTTTTGTGTCATTACATGTTGCAATTCAGCTATTACAAAAAAGTGTTACTTGTCTTAAAGGCTCTTGTAGGGACAGCTTTCAATTTACCTGACTTTTGGTTATTTTACATGGAAGCTTAATGAACAGTACGCCCTAAAACTCCTTCCACGTACTTATTACTTTGAAGCATGCATGTGACCACCACTTCTGTTGAAGTTACCAGGTAAGCCTTTTACAGTTTATAGCAGAGAGCAGTAGAGAACATGAGCAAACAGTAAGGAGTCACATTTGTGTCTTGCCTTCAACATATTCTTAAGCCTCAGTTTAAAAAACTATGTGGAAAACACATTTTTCCTGTGAGGGTTCTTTGTTCACAGATGTACAACCTTCAGGAATGATGCAATGTGGAGTTCCCCTCTTATGAGTGAATTCCTGGCTAAATGCTAACTACAAAAAAGTATGATTTGCTAAGATGTCCATGAGAAGATCTATATGCAAGAAAATCATATTATTCTGTTGGCAATTACATAGTGGTTTTGTAAGCAGATCAAGTTGCTAGAAATAAAAGTTTCTCACAATAACATTCTTGATAGCTTTCCATTACTGCTAGAGTAGGCTTTGTTTTAACCTCATGAAGCAAGCTGCAGATACCAGCATTCAAACCACGACTATATTTTAAACTACATCCCATGGATCTCTCTTGGAGGTGTTAGTATAGCAAAGGAAGTTAAACAAAAGCAAGTACTCATTCTCATAGCTAATGCTAACCAACCTTTTAAGAAAACCATGCATCAGTAATGTTTCCTTTAGAAAGTAAGCCTGTGAACAAACATGTATCCAAATGTTTTTTATTCCCTGCATTTCAAATTTTATTTGAAAACACATCAACAGCTGGCAACCAAAGAGGATGGATATCAAGCAGATTTAATACAATTCTCAAATGAAAGGAGTAATTAACGGCTTCCTAAAATACAAAGCAAATATCATAAAGTTCACAAAAGAAAGTGCTGTTAACTGGCTGTGCTGTTAAGCTTCATTAAGAATAAAAAGAAACAAAAATATTTTACAGTAACTCACAACTGACTACTTTAAGACCTCACCTTCCTCCTCTCCCATAGCATGGGCAAAGTTTACAGCTCTCCTGTAACCTTATTGACACTCAATATTTTAAACAAGTTTACCAACTCAGATCTAGAGAAAGTTCTCGAAGCGCCAATGGACTCAAGTGGACAAAGCAATGCCTCAGAAATGCAGCAGCTGACATTTTGAGGGTGCAAAGTCATGACAGAACATTTTTCTGCCACTGTCTATCTACTAAAGACTCAGAACAAGAAGATTTAGGTCAAAGCATAGTTCTGTCACGATGTGCAGAGGGAACCTCTATTAGCCATATTCTCAAGTCATGCTACAGCCTTTGGAACAACGGAAACTGCCAAGACAACTTTAACTGTTTTAAAACTCATTACAGAACTGTCATTCATTATAACAGCATGAGAATTTTAACATGTTCCTACATTAATAAGGGAACAAAGCCTAGATGTAATATATAAAAAACATCACTGCATTTTTCTAACACATTAATCCAAAGCAGCTCAAACTAAACAGGTAGAAAAATTTAAGTCTCAATGCACGCAAGCATATGCTTATGAAAGACCTCACCATCCCTTGCCTCTGCTATGGAAAGCCTTTCTTTTAAGTACCATTCTGCAATACAGAGGTTTACCAAGCTGCTCTTCCTAAATATAACCAATTGCTCGACAAGAGCACTATGCAACTGACATTCATCACTACTGGATACTGCAGAATAAGAACCTCTTAAGGAGAGCTCTTAAGAAAAATGGAGCAAAAAAAAAAAAAAAAAAAGGGGGATTGTGGTGAATGTTCTACACTGATGATAAAGGGCAGGTATAGCAGTATAGATTAATTTTTAATACATTACATTTGTGTCAGGGAGACTGTATACATAAAAGGCTTGGTTATGTAAAAAAAGTATATTTCTACCTCACATACATCATGGATACTGTAGACTTGTCTCATATCAACAGTACATAGCATTGCCAGTTTTGCAAAAGTCAAGGTACTACAATAAAAGACAGACATTATGAAGCTGTGTTCCCTAAACATACCCTCAAGTACAGCTTTCAATGTGTAAATGATTCTAAACAAGAGTGATACAGATAATAAAACTGGATGCAGGTATAACAGGTTTCAAGAGCCTACATACCCATGTTACAAGAAAAACTTAAGACATCTGAACAAGATAAACCATGTCCACATATTCACATTAATACTAATGCTAACAACCAGGAAACAATACCATAAAGGACACAAAAGCCTCCACACGTGCAGGTTTTCAAGTGACCAGAAAAAGCAGCAAAGTTTCTTAACATCTTCAGACAACTGCTTCACACAGGTCTCTGCAGTGGCTGGATAAACAAGACTACTGGTTTAGTTTAAACAATGTTTGTGATAACAAGAAGAACAACTAAAGAAAGTATAATAGTTTGGGGGGTTTGAGCCAGTTGGCCCTTTTTAAAAATAAAACAAATCACACTTTAAGTAAGAAAACAGTACGGGACACCTTCGATTCATTTATTCCACAAATGAGGTTATCCTGATCAGGATTTCTTCAAAATATAACTACAATCTTTTGGTCTCTTAGGATATATATAATAGTATTTCTGGAAATAAAACAAAAAATATATATATACACACACACACACAAACACACTCAAGAGTACTGCCTAACACAAAAGCATTTGCCATTCAAATGCCTGAAATAAGTTCAGAATTTATTTCTAAACTGCAGTAGGAAGGACAGAAATATTTCCCATTGAAATTAATATATTTTCACCACACACCTGACAGAAACGTAACTTTAAAGCCATTTAAAAGTAATTTGTTCAACTAATGAATAACTAAATTCCTATCTATTTTTACCCAAAGTTGCACACATATGAGAAAGTCCTAAACTAATGTTAATTTTAAATATAAGATGTCTTGGAACAAAGGTATTACAGATACCTTTAAAGGTCTATTTAATCCTGCTGCATAGACACTAATCCATTCTTTTTGTTTATCCCAAGTCTCTCCTGTAAAAATTCCAGAGTATTAATAAAATCCATAAACCTAAAAGTGTGCATTTAAAACAGAGAGTAGATGCATGAGTCTATTTCTGAGTACAAATCCCGCACAATATGGAAAATAAAATGTTTATTTAAGGGCAACAGTGTCCCACAGACACAGAAAGAGTAAACAGTTCTGCTACTGCTATCCTTAATGATTACCACCTCCAGATATGTAGCCTTCCTGTCAATTCAACGGGCAGAAGGGCAAATTCTGCAAGACATGAAGCAGCAACAGCCTAGAAAGATCATGACAGAGGCTACCCAGGAAGAAATGCCATTTACAAAAAACTACAAAAAAGTACAAAAGATACTGGAAAGAGAGGGAAAAGTTTAAAAGTTACTATGATACAATCTCGTATTTATTTTTATCTAGATCTTTCCCTCTAGTCCAAAAACACTGATAGTTTCTTTCACTGCAACTTTATGTTTGTTTTTCATTCAAAGTTATCAAACATCATCATTGTCCAGTGTATTACCACAGAATAACCAATACATGTATTTTATACACTCTCCCCAAACCCCTTATGTTAGCTCCTGTACTTTGTTGGTTGAAGGAACAAACAGTACTTAGACACAATTAATCTAAAAAAAACCCAAAACAAAACCAAAACCAACAAAACAAAAAAACAACAAGCAAACACTCCAACACTCTCACTCATGACTTAAGATTTTGCTGAAATATGTCTCTTGGTCATTTATGGTGAGGAATTCTGCCAATTTCTCAGTCAAACCTTAAAAGATGAAGAATGAAGTTAGCTGCCTACATATTCAAGTCTAAATCTTCCTAGAGATACTACTTCAATTCCATAATACAGGTCAACTACCCTTCAAACACCCATCAACAGTCCCTTCCTAAACATAACAATTTTAATATACAACTCTCATGCATTCGAGAAGCCTGCTGGAAAAGACAGGTTACACAGGCCGTCAGTCATAAAGAGTGTTGCTACTAGTATACTTAACACTGCATATTAATATCCAATTTCAACAACTTTTTAAAAATGCAGGCCCCAGTTCTGCAACTAGGTCAGTAAAAGCAGGCGTTGTGCTAGCTTCAACTGAGCTCTGTGACTTCAGAGGGTCTTTGGAGAGTTACATCCAGTAACACGAATACAACTGCAGAACTGTGAATACAAATCAAGTTGCAAAGACAACATGAAAACAGCCGAGACAGACCCAACATGTCTACTGTGAGCCTGGGAGTCCCTTGAACGTTTACTCAGAACAATTCTTTCCTCCAAGAGTTTATTCCCTTACACCGTTCTGTGTTACTGTTCATCTTCAAAATACTTTACCGGACTTCTGAGGGAGCAACCTGAAAATGAAACATGGCATCTAGAAAAAACACCTCAACGGTTTCCGATGCTTCCCTGAGAATGAAATCTACTTAAGAACAAAACGAATTATTTTCAAGCCTGTTCTCCCTCTAGATAAACAACGCGGCACAAAGTGGGACAACACACATTAAAGGAGAGATTATCAACACACAATCTTGCCCCAACAACCTATCCAACCGGTAAAATTTTCGGTTTCCGTAAGGACTGTAACGACGAGCAGCCACAGCAGTTAATAGAGTCATTACCAACACAAAAAACCCCACCCCAGCAGCCCATCCAAACGGTAAAATCCTCCGCTTTCCTGAGGACAATAACAAAACGGCCGCGGCCAAACAGCCTGCGACTCCCCGCGCCGCACACCTCGGGTTGAAATCCATCGCGACAGACAAACCCGGCACGGAACTCGGAGGAGAAACGGCAGTAGGGCGAAGACGCGAAAAGTCACCGGCGTTTTCTGCGCATCGAAGCCGGGCCCGCTGGAAGCCGAGGCCAGAGGAGGGGCCTGCGCGTCGATAATGTTTACAGCGGGCGTGAACGAGCCGGTGCGGGCGCTTTTTCATTGAGGACGTAGGGAAGCCGCCTCGGCAGGGCCCGATTTCCAGGCGTCGCCCGGGCCTACGCGGCCCCGCTCGCTCCACCTCAGTAATGGCGTTCGGGGCGAGGGGAGGCGAGAAGCGGGGCAGGCGCCGCCCGGGGGCACCGGGAGCGCGGCGGGAGGGCGAGGGGGCCATTTTCCCTTGGCCCCCGCAAGGCCCGAGGCCCCGTTACCCCTGCCCCGCGGCACACCGGCCCCGGCCCAGGGAGCGACATCCCCGGGAAGCGCCATTCCCGGCCCACGGAGCGACATCCCTGGGGAACGCCATCCCCAAGCCTAGGGAGAGCCATTGCCGGAGAGCTACAACCCCGGGAAGCGCCATCTCAGCCCATAAAAGTGACATCCCCGGGGAACGCCATGCCTGGCCCGCGGAACCCAGCGGAGCGACGTCCCCGGGAAGCGCCATTCCCGGCCCGTGGAGCTGCGGCTCCGCAGCCCGGGCAGCGCCTCTCGTCCCCCCTCCCCGTCCCGCGGGCCCGTCTCAGCCCTTCGGCCCCGCCCGGCCGCGGCGCTCGGCACTCACCCGGTCCCGCGGCGCGGTGCCCTGCCGGGCTCTGCCTCATCCCCGGCGGCCGGCGGGGTTCGCTCCCATGCCAGGCCCCGCGATGCAGCCGGCGCGGGGAGGGGGCGGCTCCGCGTCCCGGCTACCCTACTCCTCCTCCTCCTCGGCGGTCGGGCGGGCGCCGGCGGCGAGGCAGGGGGAGAAAGGAGAACGGAAGCGGCTGCCGCTGCTCCCTCCGGCGGTTCAGGCGGCGGGGCCGCTCCGGCGGGGCGTTTTTCCTGCGTCACCGGGCCGGGTGCCCGGCGGCCGCTGCGATGGGGCTCGGCCGGGGCCTGCGCGCGCCGCTCCGCCCCGTCCGTGGGCCGCGCGGGGAGAGGGGGGGGGGGGGCTGAGGTGAGAGGGGGGGTTGAGCGGTGCACGCGCACCCCGCGCCGGGCTGAGGCAGCGAGAGGCGATGGAGGTTGGGAGGGGGGGGGGAGAGGCTAAGGAGCGGGGGCCGGGCCGGGCGGTTGGAGCGCTGCGCGCTGACGGCTCGGTGCGTGCGGGGTTGTGGGAGAGGGAGGGGGAGAGGGAGGGGAAAGGGAGCGAGGAGAGACGCGGCGGCGCAAACGCTCCCGCCTGGCGGGGCCCTGGGCAAAGATGGCGGCCGCGGCGCAGACCCGGCCGGCCGCTTCCCCCGGCCCCGCCTCACACACACAGACAGACAGACGCCGCGCGCGCGACTGGGCTGTCACTCAAGGCCGCGGCTCCGCCCCCCCCCCCCCCCCTCCGCGCTCGCGCCGGTTAGGCCGCGGCGGGTTCCATTGTAGCCCCCGACCGGGCGCGCGCGGGGGGGCCCGGATGATGACGTCAGCGCGGCCGCCGCCTGCTGCGCCCGGCGCGTCCCCCCCCGCCCCCCACTCTCACCCCTAGCGCCCCTGCCCCTACCGCCTGGGTCCCTTGTTGGGGACGGGAGAGCTGGTTGCACGGGGCCTGGCTGCGATCGCCTCGGGCCCGGCCGGCCGGGGGCGTTGGGCAGGGCCTGGGAGCGACATTTGGGCCCGCGGGGGTGGCTTCGTTCATGGAATCCCCAGGTTGGAAAGTGTCTTTAAGATCATCCAGCCGAACCGTAGCAGTCCACCACTAAACCTAAGCACTTAGTCTGCATGTCTTTTAAATCCTTCCAAAGATGGAGACTCGACCGCCTCCCTGGGCAGCCTGTGCCAGCGCTCGAGAACCCCTTCTGTGAAGAAATTTTCCTCATGTCCCATCTGAACCTACCCTGGTGCAGTCTGAGGCCGTTCCCTCATCCTATCAGGACATCGTTCTTCACCTCCTACGGGTCCCCGGTTAGGGGACACCGGCATTTTGAAAAGCTAAATGGATCTTTTGTTGTTATTTCTATCCTCTGGTGTGCTTGCCTTTGCATACAGGACTGCTTTAGAATGTGGACTCGGTAGAACAGCAGCCTGTGTATATCATAGAATCATAGAGTGTCGCGATTTGGAAGGGAACCACAAGGAGCATTGAGTGCAACTCCTGTCCCTGCACAGGACAACCCCAAGCATTCACATGGTGCGTCTGAGGACATTTAACAAATGCTTGTGGAATACTTCCAGGCTTGGTTCTGAGTGATACACTCATTCACTAGTAAAATTATTAGAAAGGACAAAATCTTAGAAGCAAAGATGATAATTTTTAGTACAGAATTCAGCGCTGGATCAGATGCCCTTCTAAAAAAGGCATAAAATCTTACAGAAAACAACAAGTATATATACTAGTTTCAAACAAAGAATATAAATCTCTTCAAGGTTGCTCATTATATTTTTCTTGATGTATTCAGCCATGTCCAGAGACTCCCATCAGGTTATCGTTGCTGTTGTTAGACAGCTAAGCATCATGTCTGGATTATTTCTTGACACATGACAGATTTATATGGCAAGATAATTAAACATGCACACCGGCTGCAGCAAAACTTATGAATTGATTCCCTCAGTTCTATGACTGCTTCCCTCGGGAGCTGTTCCATTGCTCCACCACCCTCTGGGTGAAGAACCCTTCCCTAAAATCCAGCTTAAACCTCCCCTGGCACATCTTCCTGCCATTCCCTCGGGTCCTGTTATTGGTCACCAGAGAGAAGAGATCAGCAACTGCTCCTCCTCCTTCCTTTGTGAGGAAGCAGTAAAGTGCGATGAGGTGTCCCCCCAGTCTTCTCCAGGCGGAACAGAGCAAGTGACTTAAGTCATTTCTCACACGGCTTCCCCTCTGAACCCTTCACCAACTTTGTGGCCTCCTCTGGACGCTCCCTTTTTACATCCTTTTTACAAGCTTTACATCCTTTCAAACTGCGGCACCCAGAGCTGCACCCAGTACTCAAGGTGGGGCCACACCAGCATGGAGTAGAGTGGGAAAATCGCCCCCCTCAGTCAGCTAGCAATCAGGGATGCTTTAAACCTGGATTTAAAACCTGGAAAAATATAGGAAAGCATTCCTTGTGGAAGGACAGAATTAGGTAGATATGGGGAACCTGGTCTCGGAGAGTACCTGAAATGGTGCTTGATCTTTTGTTTGTGTTCCAAGGTCAAAGTCCCATTTTAACAACATAATTCAAGAATTTAAGAGCAGGAAGCGAAAAACACAGTGTCCAGCTGAAAACACAGGAGGAATTTAGGTCACACAGGTTGGAATTTGCTCAAGAGACTGGGACTACCAGCCTTCGCTCGTGTGCAAAATGTTTATCTTTCGGACCGTGTGGTGACAAAGACTAAAATACCAGTTGCTCATTGCAGGTCCTGTGGGTGGGTGTTTTTCTGTTAGAGCTTAAACCCAAATGATGATACCCACTGTTATTTTCTATTTAAATTAAGTTAGAGTTAGTGCGTTTTTTGCTAATCACTAGGTTGCATTATTTGGGAAGGAAATCTGAAGTGTGTCTCTGCATTAACCACTCAGTAAATAAAACAAAGGATGCAGCTGCTTCATCACTGTACAAATACAACAGTTTGTTTACTGCAAGAATAGTTTTACATGCGTTTTCTTCACCAACAATAAAAACAGACCATAACAATGGTAAATATCTGTGTAAGTGTAAGCTTATTCATGTTTGGGTTAGAGACGTATAAACCATAGAAAGAACAGCCTTTTTATCTCTGTGATTTTCATGCCTTTGAGCATGTTATTGTGGCCTTCTCTCTTCTTTTCAGTTCCTTAACAAGTACTTTGGGCTTTCACTCCTATTTCCAATCTGTCCAGTCTATTCTCATGGGAAGGGGTCTTAAATTACTGTGCCTATAACGCATTTAACTTTCCTTGCCTGCCACAGTATCCTCCCTCAAGCTCTTTGCTGTTTATGCTGACTTATAGAGGCACAGCAGCACCTCAAACAATTGTAGTTGGTTGGGGTTTTTTTGTATGGTTCTTATCCTTAAAAATAAACTTCTATGTTTACTGATGTTCATTTCTTTTTATTGTTAAGCAGACCCTTGTTTTAATGACAGGCCAAACGTTGTGTTCCTTCTAACTGCTGTGGCTTTTTTGGCAGAGCCGTACAGTGACACATCAGTGGATTTTTATAATGGGGGCAATTGTCCACCAAGAAATTGACTGTCAGTTCACATAAAAGTCAACAAAAAAAAGATAGGAACAATCCTTGTAGAGACAATACTGGTACAAGTTGCAGCAAGTGTTCCCTCTTGTGAAGAAGGGTTCCTTCATCCAGGAGAAAGAGTAGAGGCTCTGATTAATTTAATTGAAACCTTAGCTTTGGAACAAACTAAGAATCAATTTCTCTTAAGCTTTCTGTGACATTTGGTGATGTTTTCCCGGTTTTAGATTCTATGTTTATGTACAGTTTGAAGAAGCATAATGAAATATAAGAGGAATTTTGCACTTCTATTGGGAAAAAAAGGAATACACAGTTTGCTGTTTGCTACTGTCTTTGCTCTCTTCTTTATTTGACTTCCTTCCTGTTTTGAAAGTATTTTCTGAAGTACTTTGACAGACCAGCAGTTGCTTGTAGCTGTGCTAATCAAAGGTCACGATAGGCTGAAGTAGACAGCTATTTATGGCACCAAATAAAAGAAGATATTGGCACATTGTGGTTACTGAACAACAAACTGCACACTGGACTTCTGACTGACTGGGGAATTCTTTCTCTTCTCCCTAACCAAAATCTATGCCTGTCCCTTTCTGCTCAGGCTTCCAGAGTTCTCTGGGGCATTGTCACATTTTTTAACTTCCTCTCAGGTACTTCAAATGAGTGTTATCAGTTTATCTTTGTGCAGCAACTATGGAAACAGCTCACGTACTGCAGACTGCAGACAGCCTGTCAAACAAAAAGTGAAACCAGTTTCAGACTAGATGGTTATATTGTTCATTGATTAACCCAAAAGAAATGAAAAATAAAAGATTTCAGTGAGAGAATGATTCAGAATTTAGAAAATTTGTATGTTACATTAACTGGTGCATTTATTCCCAGTTCTTAAACTCTTGATTGGCACTGTGCTTTTCCATAGACAAAAATGAAACTGAGGGTTATGCTATGGAGCTTTGCAACTGAGTAGCATAAAAAAGCAGTAATAGAAGAAAGCAGAAGAGTAGCACATACCCATGAAAGAATTTTTTTTTTTTTTCCTCCTGGATCATGCCCTTAGACACTGCATTATGTACTATCTGTACATCTCAGAAAACAGAATAAGCATTGTAGCAGATAAGGAAAGTTTCTATTAAAAAGAAAATGAAACACTGCTTGAAAATCAAACAAGCTACTGCCTGTACATTAGGATTTGTTGTAAGGGATCATGTCAAGGATCAATCTTGCAACATGTTCAGTATTTTTGTGCCCGACCCATTAAATCACTTAGGCACACAAGTAGTGCTCTTGGTTTATGTAATTTTTCGTTGACTTATTTGAGTCTGTTTGTAAGCGCCAGTAAGGAAGAGAGTACTTTGCACTTGCCCAAGTGTTTGGTTTGTGCAGCATATGTTTTGGGTAGTACTTCAGTGATAATGATGTGCAGGTACACGCCATTTTGTACAACACTGAATTGTAGGATGTCATCCCTTTCAGAGAAGAGCTCGTATTTTTCACAATTCTCAGTTCTAATGTAAAATGTAATTATATCATAGTAGTCACAGAACTTTACATAGATGATTAAATGATGTTTTCATACTGGACATAATAACTAGTTCCAAATACAACACGTGAGTGGTGGATGGTATCTGATATTATCACACTCACCTCATACTCTGTGCATGTGTTGTTGCATTGCATTGGTTGGTGTGACAAAAATAAAAGATGATTCTGAAGATGTGCAGAGATTTTCCCGACAGGAAATGGGTTTCGGCAGGGTATCCCACGGACCAGCTCTTCCCTGGGGCTGGGAAAATCAGGGGCTTCCCAGGGTGTCCAAGCAGATCCTGGCAGCCCAGTACTGTCCCACCAGCCCAGTTAGGAGCAGCCAGGGCCACCAAGGCAGCTCCAGGCATCAGGCACTTCCATGACTAGCTAGGCTGAGATGGTATCCTGGGCAGGCGTATGAGTAGGGCCCAGGGAGGCAACCGAGGGGCCCTGTTAGTGACCTCAGGGCCCTGACACATCCCTATTTACTAGCCAATATGGCAAGTGATTAGTGTATCTGAGAACACCAAGCAGCTCAGTGAGATCTTTGCCCTTAAATTGATAAGCAAAACCCAATAAAGTTATTCCAAAAGCAAATAATTAAGATGGGTTTAAAGTGTTCAGCATATAATTACTGTATCGATACACCATCTATTTAGGCTTTTCTATATGGGACAAAGCCAGGATCCCAATGCGGTAAATTTAATATTTAGCTACTTTGTATGTATTCCAAAACTCAGATGTAATCCCTACCTTCCATACTATCCTGAGTTTAAAAAACTCGGGGGGAGGTGTTGAGGCGTTGAGGTATCAGGTGTTGAGGTATCAGACCTGCATACACATATATTATTGTACATATCAATCAGCATTGAAAATTGAGAAAAAAAATTGCCATACAAGTAAAGTTTCAATAAGTTGAAAAAATGTTCTGGAGCGATGCTCTATCTCTTTTCTGTTAGAAATAAATGTTGGGCACGGACATTTAAATTTTCTTTCTCTTGAGATGGCTGCTTTAATTGCCATTCCTTACATCAGTGTTAGACTTCTTTTCACAGTTATAGCTTTCCATGTTTTCACTTTCGATTTCTGGTTATATGAGATGTTGGAGTGAGCATGTTACTCTTGAAAGACTCATAAAAGCAGTTAAACCCACTTTTTGCTCCATACTTACTGGTGCAAAAGGATGCGTGCTTTGATAGAAATCATAGAAAATGATTTTGTATGGAACTGTGGTCTCTTACACTGAAGAAAGAATGGTGAAGAAAGAAAGATTAGGAACAATTCTTACTATAAGACAAATATGGCATTTTACTGTTATTCATTTAACTATTTAAACAAGGTTAAATGAGTAACATCAACAGAAATTCCCTGTATTTACCAGATATCAGAGACTGGTTGTGAGAAATTTTTTTAGAGGCACAAAAGTGCATCTCATCCATCTTTCAGTGAGGGATCAATTCAGAATACTTTCTTTTTAGCGTCTAGTTTGTTTCTTGGTGAACTCTCCTTGGGTAAACCATGTGGTGTCCATGTGAAAAGCATCCATCTCAAAGGATTTGGACCGAGTTCAACAAATTGATTTGACAACCATATGGTCGTCTTCATCCACATGAACCTTGAAGAAGCCTGACTTCCTTCCAGCCTTAGGAATAGAACGAAGGAAGAAGGGAACTGCTCTTAAAAATTGTCAGTGTTATTCCCAAGTGTGCTAGATAAGAACATTGTCAAAAAAACCTGCAAGTAATCTTGTAGATTCATGAATTACTGCCATTATCTCAGTTTTTCTAAATGCATCTCTACACACAGAGCATTTGTTGTTGTACCAGTGCAAACCTGAGGGAGACAGTTGTTCACAAAATTATATTCCTCACATATTGTGTGACGGTCATTTTCACTTACATTGGGTTTCTAAACACAAGAGTTACTATGTGCACAGTAGAACCCAAACAGCTTATTTTTTCCTAAGGCTGAACATCTCACACCCTTCCAACCCTGATCTTCCTCCGGCCTTGAGTTGCATCCCTCACGTGCTATAGTGCCTGGTTTATGTTACGTATAGTGGACTAGTCAGGAGCTTAATTAGCTAATAGCAAGCAGGAGTTATAAAATCGTATTTGCTTTTCCAACAGTGGGCACGTCTTTTGTGTTTCCTCCTCCTCTTGCTAACAGTCTTCCAAAAATTTGTAGGAGTTAATGTGTCTTTGGAAGCCCTTGTCCCTCATTCAAAATTTATTGGAATTAGCTGAAAGGCTCAAGGAGAGCTGATAGGCAAGGGGGCAGCAAGATAACATGATTGTGTGAAAGCAGTATCATTAAGAAACAGTGAACAGTTTCAAAACAGGTTAGTATGATAGGAGAAAAGTTACTACTGCAGTTTTGGAGTGGGGAAAAAAGAAACCAGCCCACAGTGGTGTGATCAGAGAGAAACAAATGTTAGGAAAAGATTATTTAAGAGTAAATCACAAAATTTGAAACAAAAACACTAACATGATTTGAAACAAAGCAGAGATCCATTTCAGATCTTGTTTCAATAGTTTTATCCAAGCTTTGTGAAATAGCTTGTCAGAAAGGCTTACATCTAAGAATATGTGCAGGAAAGAAGCTTGTAATTTCATAAAACCAATTTTCTTTTTCTTTCTTGGTACTGAAGATTTTTTTTTTCAGTCTAAAGAGGAATGTAACAGTGCAGTATTTGAAACAGTAGGATTTTGGAACCTTTAGTTACGTATTTGTCACTCCACTCTTCTTTTTTCGCCAGAAGCTTTTCACAGCAATCTGTGCTTTATTGCCAGTCACCTGCAAAAATATTTCCCATTGTCAAAAACTTCTCTAAAAAAAGAATTATTTGCCTTTTCAGGAAACAATCTAGTAAGCAAATGTCAGTTTACATTGCTGATTTGTAAAGACTTAATTTTGGCAGCTGCAATTATACTGCTATTTCATTATCTCACTGTGATAGGTCACTCTGGAACATAAACGTTACACCATGTTTTTATGTAGCTCTATAGCCTTCCTGAGACATTACATACATTTAAATTATATTTGATAAATATGAGGTAACTTATACTAGGACTTTTGTTGTATTAGTATTGTTTAAGCTGGGAGGTTTGCAGTAGTAATAATGTTTGAGCAATAGCACTCTCTTTGTAGCCAGAATGGCATAAGGGAATAATCAAGCCAGAACTGGTGAGGCGAGGTAATATCTTTTATTAGATCTGAAAACAGGATTGTATGTATCAAAGCTTGTCTGTTTTTACTAGACATATCAGTTGGTCTATTGAAATAATATATAAGTAGATGCTTTATCATCCAGAGGCAATCTGCTCTTTCTCAGTGCACTAATTCTTTTCCTTTATTTTTTTTTTTGTTTTATGTTATTGTTTTGGGAAAGTAAATATAATTCAGGATATGAATATAGGGATGAAAGGTAAAGTTTATGCTGTAAACAAAAGTTTATTTCTGTGCTTTTCTTTTTTGAATGTTAAGTAAAATACATTTTGCAAGTCCAATTGACTTGTCAGTACTTCTATCCTTTGCACTTTTGTTACAAATGGAGAACAAATGGATGAATCTGATACCAACAAGTTACTTTTGTTTTTGAAATCTTAGCTACCAGAATTCTGTATTTCGTATGCTTTTAAACTTATTACTGGTCATTTCCTAAGTTAAAATGAGAGGCAAATTTCAGATCATAATGTCCCTTTGATTGTTTGCTTTTCCTCATGTTTGTACTTACACATGCATATGTAGTAATACATATTTAGGGATACTTACATGTTTTTAAATTGCTTATAGAAAATCTCAAAGTTTTAAATAGAAAATAAATTTTTAAAAAATCCTAAATGAACAAAATAATGTATTAACTTCCCAGAGGCAATGTCATTGCTCCTTTTCTGAAAAGGCAGAAAAAAATCTTAAATCTTCCATGTTTTATGCTTTTTTTTCTTTTCTCTGAATGAATTTTTTTTATAGATGAACAAAAATTCCAGCAATCCTTAAGTTATGACTATACGTCATTAAAAATGACTAATTCCTTGCTCTTCTCAGGTGGATAGTGCAAGTGAAGTCCCTGGATTAATGCCATTAGTAGTATTCATTTCACCAAGCTATAGTAGACTTTGACGTTTTCCTTGAACTTTAATTCAAGGAATGTTACAAGTATCAAAAACATATGGCTGAAAGAATGTGTCTGATAGCAGTTTAGCACAAATCTAGCCCCTACTTAGTGGGTTAAATCCATCTTAAGTCTGTCTCTATTTTAAAGGAGAATGAGGCTCCTAATATGTTAAACAACAGTCCTTTTAACTGGATACATCTCACTGAATTGTAACCACCTACAAATGGGGCACCTTGTCAGGTGTGGCTGCTTGGTGCCCCAGGGAAGTCCCTGGGGAAAGGCAGGTGCTCCCTGAAGCTACTCGCCTCACTCCATCGTTACCCTCCCTTTGGAGCTGCTTTCCCTTTTCCCTTTAGCTGTGGAGAAAGCATGAATGGCTATGTAACTTCGAGGCTGCCAGCATTAGCTGCCCAGGGATGTGGTTGAGTCACCTTCCCTGGAGGCATTTAAAGGATGGGTGGATGAGGTGCTGAGGAGCATGGTTTAGTGTTGGTTAGGAATGGTTGGACCCAATGATCCAGTGGGTCTTTTCCAACCTAATGATTCTGTGATTAGGTGATATGAAATTTGGGGTCTCAGCAAGAGGGGTGTCTGCCCAGAAGTGAGTTCTGCAGCTGTAAGCAAGCTGCACAAGGAGTTTACTAACAAGTAAGTGCCTGAGGTCAGGGCCAGGAGGAACCCTGCAACTCACATTTCCCATAGTCAGCACACAGACTGTGAGGGTATTACAAACTATCTGGGCTAGAGGAAGAGAAATGTGCTGTTCAGAGCATCTGAAATATTCAGAGAGCATATACAATGAGTAATTCATGTAGTAGGGTTGATGACAACAACTTATCTGTTTTACCAGACATAGATGAGGTGCCATGGCAGTTAATGGGAGAGAAAGATAGGGTGAGAAAAGAGATGTGATAACGGAAGTCTGAGCAGAAACAATTATTTCCAGAGAACAGTTTCTTTAGCTTATGCTTAACAATGGGACATACTGTCCAAATACTACCTATGTAGAACTTTAGAACACTCATTCTAATAGCAAACAGCTGTTAGATTCAACAGCGTTTATGCCCTCTGCTTCGAGTTTATGGACATTTGTATGATTTGAGTTTTGGTCAGCTGTTTGGGAAATGGCTGGTATTCTAAGTGAGTATCTGTCCTGCACATGAGGATACTCACTGTCTGACTTTAGTCAAGCATTATTCCTCATTCCTGTCCTTCAAAGGTTGAATTCATTATATCAAGGAGTAGAAATTGCAAGATGACCATTTTTTAGTGTATGGACTGAAAATTTTTGTTCCAGATTTTCTTTGGGAGCTGCACATAAAGTTATTCTTCAAAGAATTGTTTTAAGATGGTACTACAGACTCGGGCCTTATCATGCTGAACACATTTCAGATGTAGCATCTTGGAGTTACCTTAAGGGTGCTGAGTTTAGATGCCAGTGATGTTTGCAAGAACCAATACGTGACACATCAGCTCAGTCTCATACATGTGAAGAATTCATGAAGATCATACATCATACTTGTTTATTTTCAGTTCCTACATGTGGCTGATACTTTTTTGTTCACTTGCTTTTAATGATGAGGAAAGGTCATCCTTGAAAGCCATATAAATGCCCTCAATGCCAAAATTGGATATCAAGTATTTGCAGTTATATTAGTAGTTCTTACTATCTGTGATAAGTACTTGATTAATTCAAAACCATGCAGAAAAGAGTTTTCTCAAACTCTGTTTCTTAATTTATTGATTTAATATTGTTTTTTAACTCTATAATCTTAGTTAAGGCTAAAAAGGGAAGTCAGAAACTGAGGATTGCTATTGTAACACTATTTAAACAGCAACAGAAGCAGAGAAGTAACAGGAAATGCATTGTTGCCTTTCGCATCTTTCTTTTGTGGGCTCATGAAAGACCATCAAGGTTTCTGATTGACACAATATTCACTCTCATATTGGCTGTATAGAAAAAAAAATAAAGGAAGAATAAGTTGCCTGTTTTCCATGAATATTGCTTGAATTCATCCCACGTTCCAGTTTGGTGCACTAGGACATAACCCGCTGAATTTTGAACAAGCTAGAAAGCTCTCTTATTCTTGCTAAAACCCTTACTTTTTATCTCATTAAATAAAAACACACAATAAAAGTTTTAGCTTTTATAAAAGCTGAAGTTTAATAAATATTCCAATTACCTATCTAGTTGCTAGCACATTGCTAGTACACTAGCACATTTTCCTCTCTCTGGCACATATCTCTTAAGAAAGTTTCTTCTGCTAAAGCCCACTGTAGAGTAAAGGGGTAAAAAAATACTTCACATCAAGTGCTTTACTCAGCTTATATGAACACAAAATTTAAAAACCAATTGTCTTGTAAATGAGAAAAAATTTTCTTAGTCTTGCCTAAATAATCACTACACATTCACTTGGGTAACTACTGCGTATTAGCATGGAAATACTCTTTGAAACAAATGAAAACCCAAAGCGTATAATCAGCCTCACAGCTTGTCATAAAGCACTTATTGCTTGATCAGCTCACCTAAGATGTGGAAAAATTCAAAGGCAGTAAGCAAATTCTTCTCCCAGATTCCCACTGCACTAATTACCTCTGACTTGCTATTCCTTCAATAAGTACAGAGACCGTTCTTTGATTTCATAGATATCCCAAGCACTGTACAGTAAAAATGGGTGATGTAGGCAAATTCTAATTAAAAGGTCTATCACATGCTAATCAAAATATGAGTGATCAGTGTCAATTCTATTAGAAGTATTAAGTAAATATATAAAAGTGTATTACATGATGGTACAACTATACAGCAGCTCACACAGGAGAATGAGAAAAGGAAATAGACAGCCGTAAGTCCTTTCCTGTCATACATGGTAATGTAATATGTTGTTAAGTGATTATATACAGTGCATGCCTAATTATAAACTAAGAATCAAGTATAAAGTATACGGTAGCTTTTCTAGCACCTTAGAAATGCATAGATTCATTGATTATGAAATATCAGACAAAGAGAAGTTTTTACTGTAGCTATGGGTCTTGTGGAAAGAAGTAGTACTTTTTTTTAACATGCCAACGGTCATAGTTGAAGAATTCAGACAAACTTTCAGGCAAGAAAAAAGAGCCATTCTTCAGGACAGAAATAAAAGCCACTGATTTCAAAGATCTAGGAGTTAGACTGCGTGATCTTTAAAGGTCCCTTCCAACTGAAACAATCCCATGATTCTATGCGTCTGTAAGATAAATAGGTATTGAGAACAATTGCTCATAGTTTAACTAGCTATGTAGCACTTGGATAATTTCTTTTTTTAAAAGGAAGGGTGATTGGTATCTGCGAGATATGAGGCATACGTGAGGAGATGGGAAAATGCAGAATGAACAGAGAAATTTCAGGCTTGCTGCCTCCTGCGGGTAAAAAGAGAGGCTCATACTTTATAACCTGTAGAACACAGAGAGCTTAACAGTGGAGAAGGGAGTTTATAAAATGCCAAAAATACATCTCTGTTAAGTCTCTGGCTTCTGTGATTGTGCAGTTATATATGTGCCCAGAGTTCCCAGGCTTATCTTCTGGAGGTTTCTCTTGAGCGTCAGGACTGAAGGATTAGGATGAAACGAGCCTTTTGCAAGGAACTTTCACCCACTGGCAAGTAGATGTTTCTTCCTCTAGATATTTTGTGTGAATTCTTCCTGGGGCAAGATTGCTATTTATTTTCCTCGCTATCATGAACAGGATAGAGTATATCACATTTCTGGGCACGTGGGTAGAGGACCCAGGATTATTCTCCTGTAGTTTGTATTTCCTCTGCAGTTGTGGTGGACAATAGTTGCTGAGTTTTACATCATTTGATAAGATGCCATGTAGATGTGATCAGTATACTTTAGGCTGTGAGGAGTTTGCTTCTGATCATGTGCATGATGGAAATGGTTTAAAGGCTTGGATGGACGGCTGTGCAGAGATTTCTGACCAAGTGAAATCTTCTCCTGTAGGGGATGTAAGGGCTTAACTATTTTCTGCATAGATTACAAGACAGAACAGTACCCAACAGTCAGAAGTGTATCACCAAAGGGAATTCCCCACATAGTGCTTGAATGCCTCTTCAAAATAATGCTTATTGCTTTAAAGAGCTATTTCTGCATAAAGATGAAAGAAAAGCAAAAGGTTTGATTAAAAAACTCTTAATGTGGCACCAAGACAGCAGAATTCCACCAACTGCGCTCCTGTTTTATTTTTGGCAGTCATAAAACACAGTGAAAAGAAACAGTATCTAACACTTTAAAAGTGTGCGTTTCTAATAAGAAATGAGGTAATGCAGGAGAAGAAGTTGTAATAAATGACACATGCAAAGAATAAATATTGCTAATGCAAGCAGCAAAAAGGTGTTGGGATTTTTAATCCTGGAGAATTCACTTCAAAATACATTAAAGGAAATTTACCAGGTTTTGCCATTTTATTAATGAAATCATTAACGTGATGAACTTGCAGATGACAAAATTGCCTCACTTTAAGATATAAAAGCTGAAAATGCACATACTAGGAAGAGCATGAATAACAAACAAGCAATCAAAAATGAAGTAATTTGTTCCAAAAATCTACTTGTCTCTCACTAACAGAGTGAAAGCTAAAAGAAAGAGAAGCATGAACTGTTAAGATTATCATTAAGGTGTTATTTTATTTTGTGAGAAGGAGCACATAAAGACAGCTGAGAGGGTGTCTTGTGTTTTTCTTGTTTAGGAAATCAGAGTGACAAAGATAATTTCCACCTTTTTTGGCTTAATTTTATTTGACTTTCCTAAGGAACTCGGATAAATGCAATTGCTCTGTTAGTCCCCAGTTCATTCAGTCGTATTTGAAACCTGTGGTCCAAAGAAGTCAGAAGAATCTTAGTCCTGCAATTGTCGTGAATAATTGGGTAGAAGGGAGTGATCAGCTCAGCATCCTGCTGGGAGAGGGGAGCAGGTTGTCATGCCTGTTCCAGACGATGGCTGGCGAATGGCTTGCGCCCCGACTCACTGCATGTCTCTCCTTACTCAGCCAGCAGCCACAGAGCATGGCAGGTTTTTGGGGTGAAGCAGTGGGATATGAGTGGTGCCTGAGGATATCTCAGTGAGAGAGGCAATCTAGAGATAAGGGACACCAACACACAGGAAATCAAGTTACATTAATTCCCCCAGTTACTGTACAAATTGCACTCTAAAACATGAAAGCAACTGCTCATTGCCTTCACTTGCTGGGTAGGACTAGCAGTCTCCAATTATCCTGATTTGAAAGTGGATGTATATTAAGAACAATCTAAGAAGTTGTCTTGGCAGATGGGATCTGACTTGGGAAGGGGAATCGTATTACGTTATGAAAACATAAACACGTTAAATATTTTATATCACGTTAGGAGTGCCTTCCAGCTTAAAGAATAATTTAAGTGGTCCTCAACAAATGTATTACAAACAGATCATGAAAATCAAAATCATACAATAGTTAAAAGAAAAATCACACACTGGATTCATTATTTGCTTCTAGGATAGCTGGTCTGTACAAGTTATGTATACAGCTGCTGTATGCATGCTCTGTACTTGCAGCTGCATACATAGCTTAAAGGCCAGTTTAAAATGTAATATTAGGAAAAGCAGCCAGAAAAGGAGAAATATTTGAAAGTAAGGATTTGCTTCTTTCTTCTGTGTTGAGAAGGGGGATGCTTTGTCAAGAGCATAGACTTAAGATTTAAATAAATAAATTTTGGAGAGTCTAACTGCCAATATCATTCACTCCCCAAAGTCTGTGGGAAGATTATTCAGTCATGAGTGAACTGTGTCACTGGTAGTCATATTTCTGTATCTTATCTGAGGAGCCAGCTGAACCATATAAATATAAATATGATTTTTTTTCTCATGAAAAAGGTCTTTTCTTCAAGAATAACAGCCCATATAGTATGTTAGAAATGGGGTGACAAGTCAGGACAAGACCCAAAAATTCTCAATTTCTCTAAGTAATGAAATAACTCCTGACAAGTATCTTTGCTTCTAGCCTACATTTGTCCACTTACAAAGAACTTGTTAAGAATTCTAGGTACCTGCTCTTCAACTGGAAAGAATAGCTGGCCTCCAGTCTCCTCTGGCAGTGCAGTGAATTAAAAACATGTTTTAGAGAACTTAAGAATGGCTTTGGCTCCTTCAGGAACTGAACAAGGTTTTATAATGGAAGTATAAACACACATACTACAACTGTCAGTGAAAAGCTATCATGATACCACAGCACTTGCAGACTAAAACTAGCTTTTCTAGACAGCCTCCTGCACCTTATAAATGCTTTTGACGTACAAATAATTTCTGGCATAGGTCTTGATAATTCTTGATAAATATTTTAAAATTATGAATGAAATTAAATGTGTGTGAGCTGGAAGCTTTCTTTTCAGTACATAGCATACAGCAGTATGAGCAGAGACTACCTCAAACGAGCTACAAAATTATAAGCAATGAACATTACATGCCGTAAGCAGGTTTGCACCTGGCTGCCTTGACTCTGTCAACTTCCTTGTGTGCTCAGGTACTGATGGTGTTGGGGACTTCTATAAATGCACACGATAACAACTACTGCCAGTTCCAAATTCCTCAGCATGAACAGTAACAGCTTCTGAGCCTTTTTATTGTTCAGAAGGAATAATCACTACTTGGGAAACATAGATTTGTACTGCTGAGGCAGTTTCAACCACTGGATGTAAGTGCAAGTCACAGAGCTGTAAATCAAACTTTCCTACCAAGAGTTAGAGTCTTTCCTTTTCTCCTTGCTACCCCATCCCTTGTGCCCTTCTCCTCCACTACCTGTGGTTCACTGGGGGAATCCATTTTCTCTTTTTGATATCACTCCAGTTTCTCGTGTCCTCCTGGCCCCTCTTGCTGAAGGAGAGACTTCACTGGAAAGGTCTGTCCATTTGAAAGGACAAGGAATAACAGTTATTCTGATTCCTACCTTACAGCATGCTTTAAGAATGCTATATTCTTAGGACTGAGACATTTAAAACATACATATTATATCTAGTTAGGAGTACATCTAACTCCATTACATGCTCATACCTTGTCATAGAATCATAGAACAACCAGGTTGGAAGAGACCCACCAGATCATCAAGTCCAACCGTTCCTATCAAACACTAAACCATGCCCCTCAGCACCCTGTCTACCCGTGCATTAAACACCTCCAGGGAAGGTGAATCAACCACCTCCCTTGGCAGCCTATTCCAATGCCCAATGACCCTTTCTGTGAAATTTTTTTTCCTAATGTCTAGTATAAATCTCCCCTGGCAGAGCTTGAGGCCATTCCCTCTTGTCCTGTCCCCTGGCACTTGGGAGAAGAGGCCAGCATCCTCCTCTCCATAACCTTTCAGGTAGTTGTAGAGAGCAATGAGGTCTCCTCTCAGCCTCCTCTTCTCCTGAAGAGGAGGAGGAAGAGGAGGAGGAAGAGGAGGTCTTCTGTCCTGACAGTTTGAAATGGGCAAAATTTCCATTTTTCCACATGTCATCATCCCACATGTTCTCTGCCTGGTCTAGCTGCAGTCTTTCCCTGGGCACGTGCATATGCAGCTAGAAGTTGTGGGAGCATAACCCAGTTTCCTGTTGTCTGCCCCAGGGAGAAGAGAGGCAAAGCTATGACCAGAGTGATTGCACAGAGTGAATTCTCAGCCTCACGCCTTTCCCTCCACCCCTTCCCTGTTCCAGGGACTCTCCAGCCTTCTCTGTGTTTACTTCTTCCTTCCCTCTGGCATCTTCTTATAGTCTCTGTTCCTTTTTTTGCAGGCTGGAGAACATGTCATAGGGAGCCCTCTTGTTCTCTCTTTTGTCTCACTGAGCGTGCCTAGGCCCCTTTGCAGCTCTTGTGCTGCTGAGGTATGAAAGACAGTTGAATTCATTGCTTCCTTCATTCATGCCATCCTTAACAACAACATCCTTTCCACCCCAGCCTTGTTCCTCTGTGCAGTTTTCAGCTTATTTTTAGTAAGCCTGCGCTCGTCATTTGTGAGATTGGCAGCACAAAAACTGTAGGTGTAAATTTAGTAAAAAGACGTCTGTAAATGTTATTGCATTTGGCACCATGATGTTTTAAAAATGTGAAGTTGGATGTCCATATAACAGGGGTTGGGTGCTTCAGTGTTATACTTAGTTTCCTAGATCCTCTTCCAGGTGAGACACTAAAGACAAATACCCATTAAACATCTGAAAGAAAAAGAAGAGACATCTCAAACTGATGTGAAGTCCCACTGTAACACTCAACTAGGATTTTTCAGAGCTGAATGAAAACATGACAGATTGGTGGGGGAAGGGTCAGTCAGTTGCAGGGTAAAACCCATAAAGTTTGCCCTCCAGTCTACCTTCATGGACTGGCTGACATTCCTTCTGCATGACAAATGTGTGGGCATCATCCTCCCAAGCTGGGAGGAAAACCAACAAGAATGTTGGAGGAATGAGATGAAGTTGAGAGTAGGATGGACTGGTTTAAGGAATATACTCCTTTATGGAAGGATCTGGGCTGCTGATAGATACCTATAAGGTAAGAGGTGGTAAGGGGACCAAACATACTATACTAGGTGGGAAACCTCTCGGGCATGCTGAGAGGAGGTAGGACAGGAAGACATGGGATGCAGATTCCATTAAAAAACTTGTGTGAATAAGGCTTTGCTTGTCTAGAAAGGCTCACTTGCCCTTTTACAGTCCTTCAACACACATTTCTAAAACCTCATTGATCAAGTCTTCATACGCTTGCTTTTGTCCTCTTTCAAAATTTTCTGGGCTGTCTGCGATGCTTTGGTGTTAGAGAAGGGAAGCAGCTCAGTTTATGTCTTCAGCCTCAGAGTATTGCAGCTCAACATGTTTAATCTGCTCCCAGTGCTGACTGTTAGTCCTATCAATTGACAGGGGTGCCAGAAATGACAGGATAATTGTAAATGATTGTGGTTGTGTGGCAAAAAATGAGGTTCCTGGAGTCTTTCTTCTGTGCACTCTTGAGAATCCCTGCATGGTCTTCTACCTGCATATCAGGGTATTTTCTGACACAGACAGAGCACAGGTGAACTGTGGAGAAGAGCTACCAGGGTTAAAGAGTATCCATGGTAAAATAAAGCATCCCAGATCCCAAGAAGTAGAGGCTAAGGAGGAATGTAGAGGAGACACTGAAAATTGCC
Source organism: Coccyzus lansbergi (assembly GCA_033558105.1). Taxonomy (NCBI): domain Eukaryota; kingdom Metazoa; phylum Chordata; class Aves; order Cuculiformes; family Coccyzidae; genus Coccyzus; species Coccyzus lansbergi. Next base: position 40,934 of record JAUMJK010001743.1, on the reverse strand, counting down.
CCAAAGAAGATTCAGCTGCATTTGAGTCTTCCTACTTGGGATGTTCTGCTTTCACAGTATGTAATAGATAAGCAGAGAGGGAGATTACGGTGAATATCATTAAAGAAAAGCTTGCAAGTTCAGCTTGTGTTCATCTCTAAACAAGGGAGGGCAGCTTTTTTTTTTTGATAGCTGGGGTCAACTGCCTCACACATCTCTATCTCACCCCTCCTCCCATTCCTATGGGAGGATGCAGCTCTGTACTTCTGGAGGAAGCTAGGAAAGGAGAAATGTTGATCATTAGGCTTTCTAGATCCCTTATTGCTAGACCCTCAAGAATCTGCCCTGACATTCCTTCCTGAGCGGCCTTTCTCCAAGATGCCATAGGAAAGTTTTAGGCATGGATGGGGAACGACTGTGGGCACGCATGCCCACCAGCTGATGCCTACCCTGTAAGCTGAGCTGAAGGATCATTCAGGTTGAAAATTCAGATGTTGGAAATACCAGAATCATGGTTGCCTTCTGTGATGGGAGCCTGGGAAAGCATCATCAATTTTGTATATATCCTCCCTGAGAGACTCAGTTCTTCGTGACAAGTCTGGCGTGTGCTGCTCCTTGTAGCTCTGAGCAAGTTCCTCGTACAAATCAAAAACTTCTGAGTCTGTCAGGTCTGTGAATGGGCTTTCTTATAGAAAGCAAAAGATACTTTTGCCAGCAACTGATGATTCCCATTTTTTTTTAGAAATGTTTAAGCAAGATACATTTAAAGACAGGAATGGTTAATGTTAGCTAGACTGCCTGTGTTTCGGTATTTTGAAAAGGCTGGGCTGTTTGTGGCTTTTTTGTTTGGGGGGGGTTTTGCCTTGAAAATGGACTTGCGCTTTAAATATGATTTAAAAACTGGAAAATGCTTACCCAAGTCATAGGCATCTGAAAGTTAAGTGATAATGGATAGTTTTCAGCAATCATAATGTAAATGTTTATACTAGTTGCCATGTATCTACAAATATATTTATTTAAATCATAAGCTAAATGAATCAAAGTACCTACTGGAGAAAATCTTGTAAACATGCAAATAACCCATGAGATTTGCAGCAAGCTAGACCAGTGGAACAACAGAAGGTTTTCTTAAACTTCTTGGCAATTGGCCCAGAAATAAGAAGCTACAATCAATAGATTTTAACAGTTTGCACACCACAATAGAAAAATAAACAATGCTTTGCAAGGCTATGTGCTCAATTTCCTTGTTTACCACAAGGCTGTGTCTTGAACAGTCACACTTCAGCTCTAATTTTAGGCAAAATTTGTGGGGAAGAACCGCAATACCCAGAGCTCCTCCGAGCTCTGTGTTTCCCAAGGAAAGAGTAAAGAAGAGTAAAATGTTTACTAGAAGAGTAAAATGTTGGCTTATTGTCCGAGGAACTAAATACTGTGAAGAGTAAAATGGAATCTATAAATTTGTTACACAGCTCAGAGGGTAAACTTGCCTTTCACTAACTAGAGACATAGTGATAGAGACCATCCCTTGGTGCAAGAAGTGAAAAAAAAAATAAAATAAAAGGGTTGATATGATTACAGCATAAAATTCAGTCATACCAAAAATAAAAGCAAAACCCATGAATCCTTCAAGTGACATTAACCTCATGAAAAATTCACTTCGGTATTGCCCGCAAGTATTTCATGAGCAGGAGGAGTCAGTGCTGAAGGAGCAAACAGGTTATTTAAACTTCCACTCTAGCAGTTGACAATAGGTTTGAAACTTTCCTGCATCCCCTCAGGGGCTCCTGGGTGAAGGAGATGATGATTACTATTTACTGATAAGATTATATTATAATTTTAATATGTTCAATAAACTATGTACTAATGCTATATATTATAATCAATATAGTTATAAACTATAATTTAGTATCACTATTAGTATCTGAAAATGGAGCTGGGATAATTTCTAGTATGCTCATTAGCAGAGAACCCATGTTTCAATGCTGAGTCTCTATAATGAAGATAAAATTAGATACAGTCATAGTTGCTTCAGATTGGTCAAGGCTGGAGGTCAATGTTTGAAATAGTAACCATTTCTGGGTTTACCTCTTACCTGGATAAATGTAATACAGATGTCCATGAAATCTCAGAAATCTCAGAAATTACACAATAGTCAAAATTCAATGTCCAGAGTTCCAGTTGTTAAAATTCTTTCCCCATTGTGTTTAGTCATTTAATGTGAATTCCTGTTCATCCTGAAATCACTGACAGCTTTTTAGTGGTGTCAGTAGGGCTAGGACATCACTGCAGACACATCCCAGATAAGTGAAGCAAACTACCCCACAATAAAATAAAACAATTACTTCGCAACTAGAAAAAATGCTATCAACTACAATTAGACTTAGTATGCTGTATGTAATTTCTTCAAAAAAACCTGCCAGGTTTTAATACCTCTAGGTATTTTTATACCTATTTGATTATAGCAATGTTTTATAACTGGTATAGAAGCACAGCCACAGTTTGCCTTTCTTGATGGTTATATAGTTCAAAAGCTCTCCAGTTTTGCACTTGATAAGCCAAAGGCATTTACATTCTAATGTTGTCCAAAAAGAAGATTGTACCTGTTTACCTCAGTCTTTCCTAAACTGAGTAGTTAATTTGGTAATTCTGTGTTTGTGTGTAGCTGATGGTCTTCTCTTTCAATTAATGTCTCTGGCATTTGCAGCACATCCTGCCTACCGACCAGTCCTTGTGTGGCCTTGGGAGAAGTTCAAAGACTGTAACAAAAAAAGGACTAGGCTGCAAGCAAGGTAAAGCAGAACTAAAACTTATTTTAGTTTTGCTTATTGCTCAGATCTCCTTTGCAGTACTATGTCTCACCATGCCCCAGATTAGGAGAGTTGCCAACAGGGACTGTTTGAAGCCTGTTTGACAGACCACTTTTTTTTTAAATGCTGTTTAAATATGTTGCCCTTTCTAGAGCTGCAATGCAGAAATAATTAACATTCACAGAATTCTAGCAACAATTTGTCTTTGTAGGACTCAAGATTAATAACTACCTTTAAACTCCCGCTGACAGTCAGTCTCACCTTTCTCCTTAGGATTCAACTTTACCAACATTTAAGCAGATGCTGCCGCTCCCATCGCACTAAGTGGTTCTGTTTCCCCCTAGCATCTTGTCCCTGTGCTCCCTGTTTTTTCATGCTCTTGTAAATATTTGTGCAGTTGCTCAAGGAACTGATATAGCTGGAAAAAAAAAAAAAAGAAGGAAGTATAAAAGAGTTGCTTTCAACCATGTCTGTCTCCTGATGCTACTTTGCCATGTGGATTCTAGACCAATTTTACCAACATATGGGAGGAGGTAGCACAGCTGAGTGTGATGGTTGGAGGTGAGGGGAGAACAGGACATTTTTCAGTGGCTGTGGTGACTTGGAGTGCTTGTCAAACAGTATGTGGGTTTAACTTTTTATTTCACATGACGCCTCCTCCTAAGGAATTGTTCACAATCACTGATACTTGTCACGTTGACTAAGTGCCTCAAGCGGCAACTCACCCTGGAGCTGACCATGTCTGGCACTGACTCCCACTGCCTGGGATACCACGTAGGAGTCCTGGTCACTGGGGCTCAAGCCATAGTTAGCACCAAATATTCACAGAATCATAGAATCACCAGGTTGGAAGAGACCCACTGGATCATCAAGTCCAACCATTCCCACCAATCTCTAAACCGTGCCCCTCAGTACCTCATCCACAAGCACCTTACACACCTCCGGGGAAGGCGAGTCAACCACCTCCCTGGGCAGCCTGTTCCAGTGCCTAATGACCCTTTCTGCAAATGGGCAGAAAGACTTTGCCGTGGCCTGTCCGAAAGATGGGAGTACACTAAAAGCTTCTTTGTGCTTACGTGTTCCTGTAATTAAACCATTAACACACTAAAGTCTTAATCCAATTGAAAGGGCTTTGATTACAGCGTTTAAAAATGTGCCTTCATTATGAACTCAGTAGGCCCACTTAATTTGTAATTATAAACATTAATGAGTGCAGCCTGGAGGAATTGGGGATGGTAATTACTCCTGAGAAGGATGTGGATGAACATGTTGCCCAGGACTGGAGTTGATCAGAAGCTGCTACCAGGCAATGTGGGACCTGAGTGGAATCTCCTGAGATGAGGGGCAGGTTCTACCTTATCTCATCTTCTTCCAGAGGGAGAAGAGACTGCAAGGGCCTTCCCACCACTGTCTGCTTTGAGCACTGCCAGAGCAGCCCCATGGGAAGTAGAGGGGGCCACGTGCTCTTTTCCTCAGAGTTGCCAGAGAGCCAAGTGCTGGCAAATTACGTCCACAGCAAATTGGTTAGAAGTCTTTTGGACTGGTTCTATCAGTTGCACAGATAGAAGAGGAATTGGGCAATGTCATTTAACAAAATAAAAAAAAAAGGCCCCAGCCCCTGGCTTTGTGTTGGTGCTCTTTGGGTCAGGGCAGAGAAGTCATGATGGTCATGAAAATGACTGTGGTAACAGAAGCCTCTCTGATTCAGCATGGCCTTAGTTCCCACACCTGCCTTTTTGATGAAGCCTTGTTTGAGGTCCTTGGGAAAGGACTTAGCCTTGACCCAAATAAGGTCTAGCTCTCGCGTGTAGTTTTTGCACCAGGTAATTTGCTGGTTCTTTATTGGCTCCAGATACCAGCGTAACAGGATGGGAAAAGGGACCCCATACTGGCAACTGTTTCAAATTACACAAAGTAATCAAACTAATCTCCTTTTTATAATTACAAGAATGAAAAAAGTGGTTATAAAGCAACAATTACTTGAAAAGATTATGGATTAGTCGTAAATTAATATTAAGGGCATTCAGAAAACCACAACCCATTTTGGTAGAAGAAAGGGCTAGTGATCGCTGCTGCTCCATAGCTCACCTGCTAGCTCTGCTGAGCTGCCATTTCAAAGGCAGGTGGAATTTGAGGCAACAGCCTAGTCAGGGTTTGTAGGCATCCACCTCCTGTCAGTGCAAGCTCTGATGTAGCAAAGGCAGCAGAGAAGCATGTGTAGTCTCACGGTTTTGAACTCTACCTGTTTTTTCTGTCTTAGAGAACAAGGCTTCCCCTGCTTGGTGGAACCACATCTAGCACATTAAAGGGCAGCATCGGTCTCCTTTGTAGTAAATGGTCTGAAGTTTTAGGAGGCTGGGAAGCAGAAGTTCAAGGTAAGCAGTAAAGTTAGTGTGGCTGAGCATGTTACTTCCCATCACCTGAGGTAGGGTAAATGTTCTGAGCATGCTTCAGCTGAAATCTATTGTGCCTTGGTAGAAAATCACTCCCTGGAGGTTCAGCCAGGGCATTCCCTGCCCTTTCCTATCTCTCTGACCTCATCTGTGTCCCCCTGCCTTCCCCAGGGTAAGCCAGACCAGGGAGGCAAATGGCAGAAAGCAAATCTCTTCTGCTGAAGGGTGAGCTTTAACTGACTCCCAGTAGCGCTGGAGGAGTCCCCATGCCAGTGAGGAAGAGGAGGAAGGGAGCTGGACACAGCAGAGGGGAAGCAGGACTACCTTTTCAGCTGCACTGGGCTGTTAGACAGGTTTTGCTGTAATGTCAAACCACACCTTGAGATACACCATGTCGCTGTTGAATCTGGCTATGTGAGCGTGTGGGATCAGTTACCAGCAGCTCCCTGATGGGCAGCAGCATTTTATTATCATACTGTTAATGCAATTGCCTTCTCATACAAGGCTAGCTTTACCTGCAGCCCTAAAGGGCCTGTTGCCATGACAGAGTGAGTTCCAGTAGCTACAGGCGTAGACCTCAAGAGCTTAGACCTCTGTGTGCAGGCCAGCCTGCAGCTGGGGTCTTGTCAAATGCAATCTCGGGGATCTTAAACTAGAATTACAGAAATATAAAGCACACACTAAGCATGTGTGTCTGCAATAGTGTTACTGAAGAGGTTGAGGTAGAAGGATATTCTGGGACAGGGCTGGTCTGTTATAACTTTAGACCCCTCCAGCGTAGTCAGCTCTGCTCACGTAGCTGGCAAGGCTCCCTTTCAAGTCAAGTCTTACGAGGAGCAGCTGAGGGAACTGGGGTTATTTAGCTTTGAGATTAGGAGGCTGAGGGGAGACCTCATTGCTCTCTACAACTACATGAAAGGAGGTTGTGAGGAGCAGGGAGCAGGACTTTTCTGCCAGGTGACAGGGAACAAGAGGGAGTGGCCTCAAGCTCTGTCAGGGGAGGTTCATGTTGGACATCAGGAAAATTTTTTTCACAGAAAGGGTCATTGGACACTGGAACATGCTACCCAGGGAGGTGGTTGATTCACCTTCTGTGGAGGTGTGTAAAGGATGGGTGGACAGGGTGCTGAAGGGCATGGTTTAGTGATTGATGGGAATGGTTGGACTCGATGATCCTGTGGGTCTTTTCCAACCTTGTGATTCTATGAATCTATGATTCTATGAACTGAAGTAAAACAAGCCCTTTCAGGATACAGTTCATTGCATCGTGGTGTAGATACATACATCTAAAGGTGACACATACCGCACTGAAATTTTAAAGGGGCTAAACTCTCCATAGACAGCTATTCTAAAATGAGAGTCATGCCCTACAAGGGCCTGTTCCTTTCCAGCTGACACTGCAGAGAGCCTTCAGTGGCTTGCTGGAGCATACACTTGGCCAGGGGAATCTCACCATGTCTCTGCCGGGACCCGAAGGATGAGGAAATGTGAGCAACATATTTTTCCATGTTTGCAGAATCATAAACACATTCTCATCACAAAGCAGTCATTAAAAATTGCATCAGACTGAGAGCGAAAGGTAGTGATGAAAGAAGGAACTGCATTCCATTCTCCAAAGGACAAAGAACAAAAAGCTTTTGAAAGAAGAAGAAAAATGCCACAAATTCAGCTTTGTTCTGGACTGATGCAGATATTTCTGTGCAGTGTGATGCTGACCACACAGCTGCTTCTTTACGGCTAAGCCTTGACACCTGTAATGAAATTTGGTTTGGTTTGCCATTAGCATCTTGCGATCTCTTTCTTGTTTAGAATAGTGTCATTTGGCTCCCTTTAAAGAAAAAGGTAGATGCTACTTGGTTTTTATTCTGAACAGTAATCTACATTTAAAGCTGTGTAAATACTCAGAGTGATAATTGTTCAGAAATAGCACTGTACTGTTCACTGTAGAAGCCCGGGTCTCAGTCAGGATGTTTTGCCAGCTAAAAGAAATTGCCAACACACCTACGTCTAGCATTCTTTGCTGCCAGAAGCAACCCCTTGTGCAGACATGGTTACGCGACACTAGCAACATTCTATTGACAGCACTCCTTTCCTCCAAAGGGTGGTGGTTCTGCTATAGCAGTGAGAAAGGAAGGTTTGTCGATATAGCAGTATCCAGGGCAGGGTTGTTTTGTCAATAGACTTGTGTACAGCTGTGGCACCTACTGCGCTTGACCTTGATGTCTGTACATTTTCTTTCTTTCAACAATGGCTTCGACTGCTGATTTCAACTCACTCATTCTGAAGCTGCTGGTGAGGGGCTACTTAGCATATTAATGGCAACAAACACTCCTTGAAGAGTTTTTTAAATGGTCACACTTCATCACAGATTGCTAAACTTCCCCTGCATTATTTTATGAGAGAGTATGAAGTCTATTCAAATTACATTTGCTCTTAACATGTCTGAGATGCTTATGTAAGTTTAAAATACATGTTTAGGAACAAGTTTTTCTCCTACTTTAAATCTGGACTTGATCTGCTGTTTAGTTTAAATGAGAGGGCACAACTAGCCATGGCACGATGACATATACCTCATTTTATAAAAAAAACCATGCACTCCCATAACATTTTTGAAAGGAGCTAGGCATACACTCTGACAGATGCTTTCTCCTTGAGTGCGTATCCCCTTGCCTCTACTTCTGCTTGGGATGAGAAAACACATAAAACAATGCTGTCATTTAAGCTAAGCTGCTCATATTTGATCCTTCAAGGGTTAAATAGTGTCATTGCACAGTTTCACTTCCTCTCCATCAGAGACGGAACTACACTGTATGAAATAATTTGTTTGTATTCCTTTCCTATTCCAGGCAGACTTACGAGGCACCCTAGTATGAATACTGCACCAAACACTCTTGTATTTCTTTAGCACTGAGCAATTGAGGATGAGGTTTTTCAGAGGATTTTGGGGTTTGAGGTTTTTTTGACCTCTTCTCTAAATGGAAGTGAAAATTTTGCACTCGATAAGTAATTGGCCTTGATGTATGCCTTTGCACTATAGCAGCTTTTTCAAGCATTTGTAATGATAAAATGTAGCTCTAGAGACCAGTAATCCAGCAGATTGCTATGATTCTGTCTGTGGCAGCTGTGATAGATGTGTAAGTTCAGTTATGCATTTCAAGTGAGGAAATATAGGCTACTATTAAACAATTGCTTTGGATAATGTAAAGAAAAACTAATTTAAAGAACATTTATGGAGCGTGTATACCTGCTGGATGCTAAATAAACGACTGCTTAGAAGAAGTGCTCATTGACAGGTCTCAGCAGCAGTGTGTGTGATGATGTTGTAGACACATACAGTTTGAAGCACCTGAGTGGGGGCAGGGTTTGGACAAGAGGGGAGATCAGGAATGTAAAAACGTAATTCCAGACCATGCTGCAAGATGCTCAGTGCCGATACTCAGGCTGTACTTTCTTCTTGGTGGCACAGGAAATAGTGACAAGATTGATGACAAACTAAAAGAAATTCTTTGAAGTTACAATGAGGATTGAAAACAGGACAGAAGAGTCAGGGGAAAGGAATGAGAGAGCTGGGGTTGTTTAGCCTAGAGAAGAGGAGGCTGAGTGGAGACCTCATTGCTCTCTACAACTACCTGAAATGAGGTTGTAGAGAGGAGGATGCTGGCCTCTTCTCCCAAGTGACAGGGGACAGGACAAGAGGGAATGGCCTCAAGCTCCACCAGGGGAGATTTAGGCTAGAGATTAGGAGGAAGTTTTTCACACAGAGGGTCATTGGGCATTGGAATAGGCTGCCCAGGGAGGTGGTTGAGTCACCTTCCCTGGAGGTGTTTAAGGCACAGGTAGATGAGGTCCTAAGGGACATGGTTTAGTGTTTGATAGGAATGGTTGGACTCGATGATCCGATGGGTCTCTTCCAACCTGGTTGTTCTATGATTCTATGAAAGGAGATGCTGAGGGAAAGGGCGCAGAAAGAAGGATTTATTCTACTAGATGGACTTTCCTCTCCTCCCTAGTCTTCTTTGGGCAGCCTTGTCTTGCTCTATGGACAGTTGTACAAGCTGTAATTTGAGTCTGACACCCTGACTGAGGTCTTTTGCCTGACCCTTTTGTACTCCCTGCTACCTTATTTCCTCTAGACAAAAAAAAAAAAAAAAAAAAAAAAAGGGAAGAAACACACCTGCAAGGAATATATATGTGTTTAACTGGTGCAGATGATGATCCTGTGGAGAGAATGGTCTTGCTTCTCGACTACTCTGCTCTACTCCTTTGCCATGGTAGGTTATTTCCATTTCCATTTCAATGCTGTTCCTCTCCCATAGTGTGAATCATCTTCCCTCTGCCTGCCTTGAGGGGCATGGTTTAGTGTTTGATAGCAATAGTTGGACTCGATGATCCGGTGGGTCTCTTCCAACCTGGTGATTCTATGATTCTATGAAATGAAGTCAGGCACCTTCCCAGCCCAGGATGGCAGGCTGCCACCCAGGTTTTGCCAGCAGGGTATTAAAAGGAAGGTGGGTAATTCATTGCATGGCAGAACTGGAAAAGGCTCCTCAGCTAGAACAGAGGCATTGCAGTGAAACTTTCTTGCAATGAATAAATATTTGTATGTTTTTAATTTCAAGGAAACTGATGGTAGCTCTTGTGGGTTGTTTGCCAAGGATTTATTCTGCATGTGTATTCAAATAAAGGCCATGATATTTGCTTAGCAGCAGGAGAGCACTACTGTCTGACAATGATCTCTTGCATCCATTCCTTAGGACCTGGCCAAAGCAACCTTTCCATGCAGGGCATGAAAATAAATCCCTTGAGGTAACTTCTCTTGAAGATGGCAACTCAAAACTTTCTTCTGAGCTTCCACTGATGCTGTTACTTATCTTCATACTATTTTTCTCAACTGGTTGGGCTACAATCTGCCTTTCACGTTCATTATTTCAGCCTCTGAGTGGTGCAGTGTTTAATGCTGCATAGAAAAGGAGACACCGTCATGTGGCATTTGCTCGGTTCCTCCACCCCAGGCACATGCCTCCAATTTAGGCCTTGTCCGATAGGCACAGAACAAAACTAATGCAGGAAGGAGAAGTTTGCTTAATGCTGAATGGGGACTGAATAATAAAGTCCATACCACATTATGATTCAGTGGATGAGAGAAACCCCAAGAGCTTATAGAGACCCCGCAGAGGAGAAAACAGAGACATGAAAGACTGATGATTGACACCTAGTACTTGAAAGATATATAAACAAATCCTAGTTAAGTCTCTCTTCTAGGTGACTCACTGCCACCAATACTGAAATGTCAAAAGATACTAATATTCAAAATCATTGCTGAGATAGCAATTCTTTTCTAAATCCCTGTTATTGCTCCATATATTATATTTGGAAGTGAAATTTCTCCATTAGCCTCAATTTGGAAATGAAAAATTGAGGCCTTTCAAAAGTCAATTTTAAACAATGCTGCCCGCCATAAAATAGACTCTCTTGTTCTTCTGAAAAATGTGTGACTGCCTGACATTTTCTAGCAAAGCTGCTGGCTTTATAATTTTCAGTCTTACAGCTTCGGCAGGTTGGAGAAAAGTGAAAGGAGAAATACTACATAGGTATTAGGGCTTAGCAAAAAAATTGCTCTTTATTTGGCAAAAATTAAATTTCTTTTCTGTACATTCAGAAAAAAAGGAATCCTGATACTCCTAAAAAAGAGTTTTGAAACCATTCTTTCAGTTACAAATAATGATCCGGTTTTAGTAAAAGGGTTACTTGGAAGCATCATAGGGCTCCTGCGTAGACATGATAATACAGAGCATAGTCTGAGTGAGCACTGCTCAGATGTGCTCACTGCAAAGCCCAAAGCTCACCTTCCTCTGGCAGCTGGTTACCTGAGGCTGGGTTTGTAGCACCAGAGCCAGAGGGGAAGCAGAGACGTAACCACAGTCTGAGCAGAATTAATTACAAGCATGGTGGTAATCATGGCTTCAAAGAACATGCTCACCATGGCCTGCATGGAATGACTCCAAATGTATTTTAAAAAAATCAGTATTTTTAAGCTCTCTGAATGTTTGGATGGCAGAGAGGAAGCACACTGTTCAGAAATGATGACTCCGTGAACTGACATTTTCCCCTTGAAGTGTAGTTATAGACCGGTAGCTGAACTGTTAATAACAGAAAAACAGAACTTCCATTACAAAGCAGGTACCCCACTTCTAGTTTTCTGTGACCCGCAGACTCACTGACCCTATTAGATGAGTCCCTGCTCTGCTGAACCTGATTGAAATGTTTTCCATTTACACCTTGAGAGTAACAGGGGGGCTGCAAAGTCTGTAGAGGCTGACAAAGGTCCTCTTTCTAAAAGCTTTTATGAATGACTTCTCTCACAGCGGAGATGTGTCTTTTAATTATATTTTAAATGAATCAGTTTTATAAAGGGTTAAGGAGTCACCATTGGGCAGCTGACTCTTTTTCCCCCTAGGCAGTAACCTCTTGCTGGCAGGGATTCATTTAGTTTCAGCTTAGTGCTTAAGTACATGCTTAACTTTAACCACCTGAACTGTCCCGCTGCAGCCACAGAGATGACTCATGAACTAAAGTTAGGTTCCTGCTTGCATATCTTGCTGACTGTGGGCTTCTGCAGCATCTACTGCCAGATGTTAGGGAGAGGAAATGAAAGAAACTCTGTAGTGGACAGTTAAGGGAATAATTTACTAACAGAGGAGACTTTGTATTACTTCCAAATATCTGAAATGTGATTGAAAGTAACTGTAGATATTCTTGTAGTCCAGACATAGGTTTAATTCATTTTTAGTCCAACTCAGGTCTTGATCTTTTTTGTTATTCTCCTGGTTCCTTCTTTAATGCTCCAGACTGCCTATGTTGGGCTTTATCAACTTTGAGGTTTTGTCCTAATTTATGTACGCATTAATATTCCTCATGCACTTATCATTAAGTACAAAATTGCTGGGTAAGAACGTATAATAGAAGAAAGAAAAATGCTGTGCACAGTGGATGTAACCCTGCATTGTAAAATGGCTACAGTCATAGATGATGGGGCTTCCAGTATACCTCTCTTTTTACAATGCAAACACTGGTTTTCTTTTTCTTTTCTTTTTTCTTTCTTTTTTTTTCTTTCCAGCATGCTCATCTTTCATTTGGACTGTCTTCTGATAGCTCCTTAAGGGAACACAGCACGAGCTACGCACAAGCCACACAGTGTTGGGCTTGTGCTAACAGGAGACTTCAGCCTGAAAATCTCACAACAATTTTCTATGCCATAAGCAGCACCCACTACAATGAGGTCTTTCATTCGGATTACACAAACCCGCACAATGCCCCACACTGGTCAGCTAATACAGTCAGAGCTCAATTTTAAATGTAACCCTTCGCACAAACCAACATGCAGGCAGGTATCGATACCTCTGACGCTCCCTGTGCAGGATGAACAAGACAATTGTCACTTGCTAGGACCTCATGCATCTTGTAGAAGTGCTGATTGTTTGTCTGGCTCTAGGATAGGTGGAGCTGTACACAAAAGCATTGCAGCCTTGTGGCAGGCTGACAGAATCTCAGAAAGAGCAAGTGAAAGGTTTATTAGGGGTATCTCCTTCTCCTTGAACACAGCTTTGTCTGAGGGCTGACACTTCATTATTTCCTGGTGCCACCTCCAAAAGCTTTAATTCTCCACATGACAGGAACAGAATAAAACTCTCCATCTCCTGTCTTCATCACCACTGTGGACTTAGCCCACTGCTTCTTGGATGGTTCATACATGGGTAACCATCTCAGATCTTGGCTGAGTTACTTCCACTGGGCCAAATGGTCCAGGTTGCTGTTCCATTTGCTGGCAATTTGTACAGAGAGGTCAAATACTGCCTGGATCTAATGCTTACTCTAAAAGCAGGTTGCTCCAGTGCAGGCCTGAGACAGGCTAGAAAGGGACTGCATTAGAAAACTTGTCTTGCTAATGCATGGCTGGAGGATTTTCCACAGGGAAATGTAGGCATGGTGCTGTTGGGCTGTGGTTGGCTTTGATGATCTTAGAGGTCTTTTCCAACCTTTATGATTCTACTATTCTATGGAATGAAGGCCTGCAAGTCATCCCTTTCTGAGAGAACTAGCTTCATTTTGAAAAGCACTGGAGAAATAGTACACAAGAGGCCACACTCAAAAGGTATACGACTGCTTTAAATTCCTTCTGTATGAGTTCTGCCTTTCCTTATTGTCCACAGGAACTCTAATAGAAATTGCCCTTGTGCCACAGTTTCTCCCTTTACATTATTGTCCAGCAAAGCCTGATCTCCACATTAAGTCAGAAGATGGCACAGCACTTATTTCCAGTCTGAAACAGCAAATAAAGTTATTGTGAATATTTACCTTATTCTTAACCTGACTTCCAAGCTCTATAACCGCTACCTTTAGTTATGTCATGTCCCATATGGCAGACTCTCTACCTTGCTAACACAACAAAGGAAAAAAGGGCTTATTGTTTCCCTGAAGTACTAGATTTACTCTTTGTTTCCAGCCAGAGAAGCCCTTCCCACCATTTATTCAGTCAAGAGAAAGATCATATATAGCAGTGGATGAAACATTGAACGGTATTTTAGGAAGCCCCTTCATTGCTGTTGGAGCAGAGGAGCTAGGAATAATAATAGATTCTGTTCTTCAGGCCAACTAGGTAGCCCTAATTGCCTAAAACGTCCATAGGGTGTACCTTTTTTGTTAACTGTTACTCAGCTTGCAGTCTGCTTACATGTCTATAAATATGCATGGCCACCGTCAGTGCTGCTTTGTATTGAGTCTAGATTATAACTCAGTACAAGAATTAAATACTCAGCTGTGCAAGGTTATTCAAAAAGTACATACACTGTTTTCCTCTTGTGGGGAAGGAGGGTTTCTGTGGTAGGTAGTTCCTCTCTTTCATGGCTCTTTAGCAGGGTCTGAGCAGGGAGCCCTCCCTCTGGGGGATTCTTGCCTCGCTAAGGGCAGCTGCCACCAGGGCTGACAGCTCTTACACAACAGCTTCTCAGTCTGGGCAAGCGGGGTGGCCACTGATTGTACTGATTTATTGATTTGCTTAGAGCTTTGCAACCTGGGTTCATGCTCCTAAGTAGGTGGGTCAGAAATACCAAGAACTTCATAAAAAATAGACCTGGGCTCATATATATATACTAGAAATAAGGAGGAATTTCTTCACAATGAGTGTGGTGAGGCACTCGCATAAGTTGCCCACGGACGCTGTAGCTGCCCCATCCCTGGAGGTGTTCAAGGCCAGGTTGGGTGGGGCCTTGGGCAGCCTGATCTAGTGGGAGGTGTCCCTGCCCATGGCAGGGGGGTTGGAAGTGGATGATCTTTAAGGTCCCTTCCAACCCAAACCATTCTATGATTCTATTATACATATATATACCAAAATAAAATTGTTTCAGGGCACATGACCTTTCGAAATATACTAGCTTGCATTGGTGCTGCCTTAGATTCCAGTCCACTGAAATGCCTGCATAATGTGCACAGCCACCATTTCTGTTGCTTTTACTGGGTTGGCAACCTCTCACCCTGCTGCAAATGAGGAAGAAGGAAAGGACACAAACATCTCTTGACTCCTTCTACAAAGAGCAACTGCAGTTCTGACTCCTAACACTCAGGACTGGATCTGTGAGTCTCCCCTGATGGGGGTCCTGTCCATCAGGGTTTGCTGTGTATTGCAACAGGAGACTTATTAGTCTGACCTCTCTCACTGCTTGGTAAGAAGGAGGAATGCCTTCATATGGAAAATCTGCAGCTCTCTAAATAATGTTACAGCTCCTGTTCAGAGCTGCTCCCTAAACCTTGCTGGAGGAAGGAAGCTGTTCTCCTGTACCAGGTCCTGATGCCAGCTGGGTCCTTGGCATTGAGGTCTTAAGGCACTCCCCATCCTTGGGAGGTCCTATGCCAGCGGAGCAGATGGTATCATATCAGAGACTCCTCCCCTTTAACTCAGCTCAGCTGACGTGAAAAAATCAAATTTGTTCCTCCAAGCAGTTTAGCTAACGTTTACCTACTGTGGTTTGACCAATAAACTGAGATGTTTCAAGTAACCTCTCACCAGTAAAAAGGGCTGGAAGAGTGACACACACACAGCATCTGGGCTGCAGTCCGCTCCTTCAGTCCTGCTCAATGACTGTGGTACCTTTCTTTTAAAAAGCAAAAGGTTATTCTGGATTTGGATGGCAAATACTTGACTTGCTAAGAGGCTTAACCACAATAGTATCATAACTCCAGGTTCTCTCCTGTAGACATATTGGGTATGTGATTTTGCTGCTCTTTTCAGGCTCACTCTGGGTTTTTTTTTTTTAATACTACCTGTGTACATTTACAGGTGAATTATTTTATATATACTTCTGAGCAGAAAATTCATTTTTATAAATTCATACATGCATATAACAAATCAAACTGGTATATTAAAAATAGAAACCTCAAAAGAGCTCTTATCCAAGTAAAGAGACTATGCTACAAAATGGCTTTATTGAAAAAGTGTCTCGTAATGCTTATTTCATTCTTGTAAACAATGCATCTTTTTAAATACAGGCTGCAAAAATTAGACACAATACGATGCTTCAGGAATCTGCTGGCTGATTTTCTGAATCACTGTTTTTAATATAGGGAATGTGGGTGTCTAAAAAGGGTTCTATATATAACTCTGAAAAGCTACTTCATTCAGTTGCTGCAACTTATTTAACAGTTTCTCCTGATTCATTTTTTTTCTGAATGCTGAGCATTTTAAGAATACAGACTGAGCAAAAATGCTCTATATAGATCATTATAGTTTGCAGTTTCGTGACTTCCCAAGAGGTTATTATATCTCAAGCACTGAGAAACAACTCTCACAGAGTAAGAAATTATTCCATTGTGCAGTATTATTCAAGCAATTAGAAATCATACTGTGTACAAAATACCGGATCTCTAGGTAGAAATTTCTGGTGCTGTATCATGCCTACTTAAGTACGTAGCTACAGTAAAAGAAGTACTATGTTAACAATATGACAGTTTTTAAACAGATAGACTAACAGATCCAGAAATATAACAATGTACTCTAATTGCAATGCACCTTTCCTTTGGCTTTAGCCATTCCACTCCCCCATTCCAGAATCCTATGTATTTCCCTGCCATTCATAAATTCTCCATCTAGTCAAGGAGAGTGGTGTATATTTCTTTGAAACCCATCACAGCAATATTTTATAGCATGGAGAAGATGTCCATGAGAAGCAACATGAAACAAGCACTTTCCTTCCACAGCACTCCTGAATCTAACCGCTCTGAAGTGCCCAAAACTGTGTCTTGCCTTTTTCTTGGGTAGTACAACAGATTGCCATAAAGTGAAGCAGAGCGTTTCTAAATATTTCTTTCTGAAGACCTGTAGCCAGCCTTTTTCTTTAGAAAATGAGGTTCTATCAGCATATTAACTTGAAGCACCATATTATTGTTTGCGGAAGACACTAAGATGGGTGGAAATGTCGATCTGCTGGAGGGCAGAGAGGCTGCAAAGAGAGGCTGGACCACTGGGCAGAGTCCAATGAGATGAGGTTTAACAAGGCCAAGTCCCAGGTCCTGCACTTGGGGCACAACAACCCTGGGCAGAGCTACAGATTGGGAGAAGTCTGTCTAGAAAGCTGCCTGGAGGAGAGGGACCTGGGGGTGTTGATTGACAGTGACTGAATATGAGCCAGCAGTGTGCCCAGGTGGCCAAGAAGGCCAATGGCATCCTGGCTTGTATCAGAAACGGTGTGGCCAGCAGGTCCAGGGAGGTTATTCTCATTCTGTACTCGGCACTGGTGAGACTGCTCCTTGAATCCTGTGTTCAGTTCTGGGCCCCTCACCACAAGAAGGATGTTGAGGCTCTGGAGCTAGTCCAGAGAAGAGCAACAAAGCTGGTGAAGGGTCTGGAGAACAGACCCTATGAGGAGCAGCTGAGAGAGCTGGGGTTGTTTAGCCTAGAGAAGAGGCGGCTGAGAGGAGGACTTGACTCCTGTACTCATCCAGTCATAACTGCTCCACTCATCTGGCAGATAGCCCACCACCAAAGTCTGAGGTCAGTGCATCCTGCCCCATGGCTGCCACGTCCCATGTTCCTGGGGAGGCAAGAGACACAGAATCATAGAATCACCAGGTTGGAAAAGACTTTTGAGATCAAGTCCAACCATTCCTATCTGCCAATAAACCATATCCATAAACACCTCATCTACCTGTCTTTTAAATACCTCCAGGGATGGTGAATTGATCACCTCCATGGACAGTCTGTACCATTGCCTGATGACCCTTTTGGTGACAGATTTTTTACTAATGTCCAAATCTTTTCCACAGCTATGCCCTTCAGATATCACCGAGGGATTTCTTACCATACACTGAAATCATCAGGCACACGTGAGAGGCTCAGGAGCACCTGTGATGGATGGAGGGCTGGAGGAGTCAGTGCTGAAGGGTGCAGTCCAGGGGGCACTGGGCCAGTCTGGCCAGGAATACCAAATTTTTGGGAATTAGTGCAAGTCACAACTTTGACACTGGGCCACCTCACTATGAAAGTATCCATAAAAGCCCCAGTGTTGGGGGGAAGGAAAGAATGAGTGTGAGAGAGACAGGAAAGCAGAAACACTTCTGTATGTAATGTCTACATTTCATAAGGCTTTCTGTTACCATGGCAATGAGCATGGTATAAATACCGAGACAGATCTCCCTCGTGGCAGCGCGTTCTTGCTGCTCCAATGCTTCAGGGCCAGCCTGTGTGCAGACATTTTGATGGGCTTTCTCAAACCTTCTCTGGTAAAACTCTCAATGATTTTGTTCACTATCAAGCCAATATTCCAGTGGGCAAAAGTGCTCTTTCTGCTTCATCCACCACAACTTGCTTTCTGGCTCCTCCAAATAAATAATTTAATTTTTTTTAACAAAAAATGGAGGATTACATCCTTAATATTTTGTATTCAGGCTAAATAATCAATAGGAAGAGATATATTCTGTTTGCTTTTGTTATATTTGAAGTCAGACTTGGCACAAGCATTTCCAATAACAACTTAGCACGATCAAAACTGCTAATGCTGTTGAATTCTGAGTTGTAAAGGAGTTTTAACAGATCCAGGTTAGGCAGTCACAGAGCAGCATAGCCTTAAGCTAAGTGAAATAATTTTCAAAAAGTGCTCATGTTTCATAACACAGAAACCCTTCAATTGAATTTTTCAGGATGTGTGCAGTCTTGCATGAGATGCAGACAGAAATAGGTGGATTTTATTTGAAAATATCAAGCACGATCCCATGTAAACAATCTAAACATTTTATATTAAAAGTCTAACTGCCTCTTTAACGATTTTGCCACAAAAGTAACCAGATTTGCCAGGACATCTCTTTTACATTCACCCCCTACTTTTTGAATGTACAATTGAAATTCAGAAAATGAAACAGCAGAAATATATATTTGTTCCCTTATATTACATCTGTGCAGAAAGATATGGGGGAAAATCTTGTCTTCATTTTGAAATGAGGTTTGCTCTTACATCGAGGTAGTTAATTCAAACTTAAATCCAAGATAGGACAACAGAGTTAATATTTGCTACATAAATTAGCTGTGAATTACATACAGGAATCCCACACAGGTTAACACAACCTGTGGTGTAGAAAACACAATAAAAATGTCAAGCTGCCTGATTTTATCTTATGATTTTTAACAGAAGATCAGGACAAAATGTGAACGAGAGAAATGTGCCTTGAAATAAATCCATACTAGGATGAATGTGTTCTCATACTCTTCCAGTCCCTGGTAACAAGCATGTAATATGGAAATAGATGGGGCTGGAATTAGGAAGAGGGTCATGGAAAAGCCAGGCAATGGGATGAAAGAAGCATTCTTGGTACCAACACTGCGTCACTTCTGACAAGCTAACATTTTCCAGAGCAGCATTTATTCTTCCTTTAACTTCTGAATGATAGAATCACGGAATGAATCATAGAATGGTTTGGGTTGGAAGGGACCTTAAAGACCATCTAGTTCCACCCCCGCTGCCATGGGCAGGGACACCTCCCACTAGATCAGGCTGCCCAAGGCCCCATCCAACCCGGCCTTGAACACCTCCAGGGATGGGGCAGCCACAGCTTCCCTGGGCAACCTGTGCCAGTGCCTCACCACCCTCACAGTAAAATATTTCTTCCTAGTATCTAATCTAAATCTCCCCCCTTTCATCTTGAAACTGTTATTCCTCATCCTTTCACTGCTCTCCATGATAAATTCTCCCTCCCTATCTTTCCTGTAGCCCCCTTTAAGTGCTGGAGGCTGCTCTATGGTCTCCCCAAAGCCTTCTACTCTCCTGGTGGAACAAGCCCAACTCTCTCAGCCTGTCCTCATCAGGGAGGTGCTCCAGCCTTCTGATCTTCTTTGTGACACTACTCTGAACTCACTCTAACGGAACCATGTCCTTCCTGTATTGAGGACTCCAGGTCCTCATGATACTGGGAAGAGGTCAATACAGCACAAATGTGAGGGTGAAGAAAAAAAAAGCGAATGCCCTTATTAGCCTAATTGAGATGGGTTTGCAGCTGATATCATCAAGAGTAATATTTTATTAATTCCAATTCCTTGGCCCTTTTAAAATGAGTCTGAACTCCTTCCTCCAGCAAAAATTTTGTTTCCTCACTCTTCATTTCTGAGACAAACAAAAGTAACAAGGCAGAACAAGAGAGAACAACAAATGACTTTGGAAGAATATGAGTTGGCAGCAAGTAAGAGCTAGTCAAGATGTATGTTTATCACACTAAGTGTATTTGAGACAGAGTTCTAGAGTTGTACTGTAGTCACATGCTGAAACTGAATAACAGCTTGCACACCTCTTCACACTAAATTATGTCCTGATCCTGCAGCACTTTTAAACTGAAAAATCATCAAAGAACCGAGAAACTGAATTGTCTTCTCTTTGGACACAGATGAGGTGATTCATACAGTTACTGGAGAGGGAAGGGAACATTGCATAAGTCACTTCTGTTTGTTATATGACAAGAACCTTTTCCTAATTGGTTGCTTGACCAACTTTCATCTGCATCTGCCACCCTCTGACCACAATAGAGTACGTAATCCACAGTATGTGGCTCATACTTGCTTCTTAACAATGAAATAGATTATGGAGGCTATTCAGTGGAGTACAACTTGAAAAAGGAACAGAAAGTACTTGCTTGTGCTGGCAAAACATTCCTTAGTTGTTGGCTTGATTATGATCAGGGACCCATCATCTTAGCTAAAGCCAATGGAGATGCAAAAATGCATGAAAAAATAGTTTCCTGATCACCTGGTTCTTTCAGGCATTAACTACTTCTAATAACAAATATCCCAGTGAGTTACATCTATAGCCTATCTAGCCTAGCAACCCCTTCTACAGTAACAGCCAGAGCAGGAAGCCTTGAAAAGTTTTGAAAAAGATAGCAAGCATATTGCCAGCATTTCCCTATCTCTAGCAGTCCATAGCTCAAAAATTTGCCTGTTCTTATATTCCTGGGACTGATTTCCTTTACCATAAGGATATTCTTTTCACAGGGACAAATAGCTGTCTGCAAACTACAAGGATTACGATTGATCATTGCTTGTGCCCCGTCCACACCCCACATGCTCACCTGAAGATCAGAGGCAACTTTTACCAGAGAAGAGAAATGCTGCTCTGTAAGTACAAATGTTCAGGGAGTTCTCCTATGAGATTTGCCTTATGCATGGACTTTTCCCCAGCCACTTATTTAAGGAAGGAGGAAGGACTGTCCCCAAGTGCTGAGACTGCTGCTTTCATGAATGAAGTACATACATGTGGACATACTGATAAAGACTTCATCATCCTATTAAATTGGGGCATAGACCACCAGAACGGAAAAGGTTGGTTTGCAAATTGGGAAATGCTAACCAGAGATGTAAGAAAAAAACCCCAACTTTAAAAACAATCTAAAAATCACACAATACTTAGGCAAGTATAAAAATTTAGAAGTGTACGTTTTGGTGAATGATAAACAAAAAATACTAGCACTGAGTTAGGGTTTTTTTAACATTTCCCTTCCATGCAAGCAGAATGTTAATTGTGTCTCTGATGTGCCAGTATCAGTTATACACTGAGATAATTTTTCTAGGAAGCATTTAAGTCAGAACACATCCACCAAGGTGAACGTGCTGTTGAGGTAGCAACACCATCACATTGCCACTGCTGTCTATCCATGGCAATCTCTGTAAAAAGGCATATTCTCCCACAAAATTTCCCTGTAACTCTGGGAAGCTGCGGGCGGGGTATCCTGTGATGTCACACAGTCTGATTTGTCAAATGTCAAGGGCATAAAAACCAGGATATCCCAGCTACGGTCTTGCATTAGCTTGGAAGCTGGACAAAGTCACCCTTTGCAGGCTTTTGCACATCAGTCAGAGATGGAACATGGGGCCTCGGAGCATGCTAAAGACAGTTTTATAAATAGCAAGAAGGGGAAAGAAGTGCAAGTCTTTTCTTTCCTCCATTTGGTTTCGGGACTGCGGGTGAGTTGGTCATGTCTTGCCACAGTCTCAGCAGGGAGTATGTGCATTTTTTTCCTCTGCTGTTATCACCAAGAGGTGTCATTCTTCTGACTGCTTTGTATTCTGATGGCACCTTTGACAGCCTTGCCTGCACTCTCTCCACCAGCACTTGGAAGTTGCCTGTAACCGCAGATGAAAGTGCCTGTGCAAGCTGCTACCCGACAACCAGCCGCTCCAGAGTCTTGCCCACAGGAAAGTTATGGTAGCCAGGGAAAATACTCTTATTGTAGATAAATACATTCAGAGTAACAGTTTGTGACAATTTGGGGAAAAGTCAGGACAGCCGGCAGAGAATTTGTAGCATGCTGAGACTACACCTGTGGGGATTTGTAAGGGAAACCTTTTGTCTAATGACAGAGGAGATTTTAAAATGGACAGAGAAAGGAGAAGAACTATTTCTTGTGAAATACAGGAAAAAGGAACAATCCTTCTGCAACAGGTTTCATAAAAATACAGTCTGTAACCCAGGTAAATTTGGTATGGTATTCTCCTTACTGTGCTATTATTTTCCTCACTATTAAGTACAAAGGCAGCAGTATACGTGCCCGCATATGGGTGAGCATTGCAGCACTTTGGAGGATGAGAACGGAGCTTCTTTCTTCCTGACTGCCTTTTAATGAATGAAAAATGAAAATTCAAAGCCTTGCTGCATGACACCAATCTCCACATTTGGCATCTGGGATGTATTCTGCAGGTCTACTGTGTGAGGATCTCCCTCTACATCTCTGCCAGAGCCTCGGGCACAGGAGTGCAGCATCTCGCCCCAGGTGCTGCTGTGTTCCTGCTTCCTGGGGATATTGTCTCTTGATAGACCAGAGGAAAAACAAAACAAAACAAAACATTCAACTGAGAAGCTGAGGAATTGGCTTATACAGTTAAAATTTGAAATGGATGACAGCAATGCCTGACTACCAAACTATCACATTTGCTAAATATTTAAGCAGGTAATGCAGATAATTGAAATAAACCAAATTCTTTACAAGAAAAGAATACAGTGCAACAGGACAGGATACTGTTTGGCTTATGTTAGGCATGTTAAATGAATCTTCGCTGGTGTTGATAAGTCTGTCAGTCCACAAGAGGGAAAAAAAATGCCTTAAAGGAAGTAAGCATAGCAGGAAGAAGAAAATCTGTATTCAGGATGGTGCTCTGGGTACCGGATTGCAGCACTGACAGAGAGAGTGGAGGTGAAAAGGAGAAGCAATACTACTCCATATTGCTGTCCTCATTATCAGGCAAGGTGGCTGAGGCAGTATGAATTATTTAACTTCAAACAGGTGTGTAAGTAGCATGTTATCTCTGAGCTTTTTAATTTTTTTAATTGCTTTTTTTTTTTTTTTTTTTTTTTTTTTTTTTTTGTTAGATTCAAGAATTGAGAGGCTGACAAAGAAGCTCACAATTATATACCTGGAAAAGAGTGCAATGCAGTTGCCACGGTGTTTTCTTGTGGATGATGTGACACAGTGACATGAAGATAATCCTTATCCAGAGGGGTGGAGGACACTGCCAGGGTGGTGTTGTAACTCAGTTTCTGTTGTTCTAGCTGAATACAGTAGCATTTTTAAAAGTATGCAAGTGCAGTTCTGGTTGAGAAGTCATATGTCTGAGTTAGCTCCATGTGGTGCCAGACTTCATAACCCCTGCTGAGAGGCAGTCGCACATCTACATGACTGCAGAGGCTTCTGCACTGGAGCTGGACAGTGAGCCTTATTTTCAGAGTTACCATCTGCCATAATAAATTAAATATTTAGACATCTACACACACAAATGCACACTTGATAGATTTACAAAAGTGATTACATCATTAGGCATCTACTTTTAAATCAATATGAACCTTAAGTAATTGAATCCTTCTAGAAATCCCATTAAACATGGTGTTTGGTCTGCCCCCTAAATACTCTATAAGATCTGGCCATCTGCCTGTGAGGCCTTAGCTACTGCTATGGCCCAGTTATCTCTGAAAATGGGATGCACGGTTCTGTGTCAGGTTGATAATTTAATTATTTCTATTGTTTTCAGACACTTGAAGAAGCAATCAAATCGAAGATAACACAATTTATAACAGAGCCATATTTTCACTGCTGTCCATATCAGCCTATGGCCAAGATTCACTTCCTCTTCCATTGTTTCAAGACACTACGCTGTGAGCATGAACAGATGTCCAAGGCCAGGAAAGATACACAGAAAGGTAGTGGCACATCCAGGGCAACAAGGACCACAGCTCCCGCATCAGTACTGGCCAAAAGACCACAGTTTCAGGCTCAAACCCAGCTGGTAGGGATGGCCATGCTGCTGCACAGCCCTTTTTGTTACCTTGGCACAGAGCAAGCCTCTGTGGCATGTAAATCATAGAATGGTTTGAGTTGGAAGGGATCTTAAGGATCATCCAGTTCCAACCCCCCTGCCATGGGCAGGGACACCTCCCACTAGATCAGGCTGCCCAAGTCCCCATCCAACCTGGCCTTGAACACCTCCAGGGAGGCAGCAGCCACAGCTTCCCTGGGCAACCCATGCCAGCACCTCACGACTCATATCGTGAAAAATTCTTCCTTTTGTCTAGTCTAAGCGATGTTGAGCAATTGGGTTCTACAGGAGCAGTCTTTTCTGCAGGAGTACAGGGTGATGTCCTTTACCTTGGCAGTGACATTTACAAGGCAGTCATTCTGGAGGCACGCAGATTCACTCTTATGAGCTTTCTGGTGCAACTCCCCAGATTTTTCTTTTAATTCTCTACTTCTTCTTGCATCAAGTTAGGTAACCCCAGACCTACACACACATCTGCAACAAACTCTAGACTCAGCCTCTGGATTGGCTGTCAATAATGGTCAGATGACAACCTGGCCTACTTTATATGTTAACAGCATCTCTCAGACGAATAAAGGGTTGATTAAGAGCAATCTCTGTAGAGCAATCTGTAGAGACTGTTCTTACTGTGGGTGATAGGCAGACCATGTCCCTTTCTTATCATCTGAGGGATTTGCACTTGACCAGAATTACAAGTGTACTTATGCTTTCTAGGTTTTATTACTGTAATCCCTACTCCTGCATAAAAAAATGGTAAGTTTCAGGTTCAGAACATCACAACTTCTCAAAGGCACAGTCTGCAACCATCAATACTTCGTCCTTTATATTGTGTTCTCTGCTGCCACCCTGAATACTGAAAAAAAAAAAAAAAATTGACAAATTCTGTTTTGCTTTCCAGAGCTTTGCAGTGATTGGATAATCTACCTCAGGTCTGGCTGCAGCCATTTGGACCTCCCACAACAGCTCTAGTGGACAACTGTAAAAAGTGAGTTGTGTCAAGGCAACAGTGGATTTTTAGAAGTGGTCAGGAACAAGCTGCACTTGTTTTGGAGGAAAACTCCAGACTTCTTTAGCTCTAGTCCTATTATTTACCATTTGAGAGTGATACAGAGACTCCTATAAGAGTGCTCTAGAGCCACATTCTTACGAAAGGTGAGAGGAAACATGTCTGCATGCAAAATGGATAAATATGGACACACATCTCCAAGCATTAATCAAAAAGATGCTCCATCTACCAAGTACAATAATACAAGCTTATACTCTGGAAATATCATACAAAGACTTGAACTACTCTAGGAAAAAAAAAAAGAGGACTGCTGCTATATGAGAATTATGAAGTACATACTTAAAATGTCACTGATAATTAAACCACTTTTTTCCCCCCTACACTTATCCATTTAATAATGTAAATGTCTTTCTGCCAGCAGTTGAATTCTAGTTGTACATGCCCCACCTGAAGAGCAAAGTTGCTCATGTGCATGGCTCTGCAACACAGTGCAATGGGCGCATCTCATCTCTAGTTCATGCTCTCCTACAAAAAACATCCTAGGATTTGGTGGCATGGCAAAGGACCAAGTGGCTCAGCTATTTGTTTAACATACTGACTAGCTCCTTCTATGGAGAAGAGGTTAAAACTGAGAGGATCCAACCAATATCAACTCTGGAATTACACATCCAGCCCTGTTCTTGCAAGACAGAAGTTTCTCCTGCATTGCATTACCCAAAAGTGAGCAACTCAGTTGCTCAAGCCCCTGAGGGTCCATTGGCTATTTTAAATGGCTCTATGAAAGGTAATTATGAAAAGAGTTGCTATAGGAGAGAAACCCTTAGGGATTTGCAAACTGAAAAAAGGCTGAAAATCCCAGGTATAGGCTGCTGCCCTCTTCTTCCTTCCTAGAAGCCTCTGCTGGCAAGGTATGGAAATGCTGTCATTTACCTCCAAAAATGACAGAAGATGAAGGGACTCTGCACCTTGCACAACCACGTACTTCATGTCCTTATCCTCCCTGGGGCTCTGCCACTGACAGTAAATGAACTGAGAGTTCCTGCTGCTCCCACCAGCCTGGTTCTCCAAGTCATCCACCTACATACCCTCACACACTCATTCTCTCCCTCATAATTTATTAATTCAATTTATTTATTTATGTAGGTCATTTTCAGTAGTAGTGTTACAAATAATGGTGGAAGTGAAAAGAGCAAGAGAGAAACAAAGTTAGAGAAAGAGCTGGTGGCACGCAGGGACTGGCATGGGAAAGTCTGCTGGAAACAAGGCATATGCTGGAGGATCATTCCAGATTTTTTTTGCCTGAGCAAACTCCAAGTGACATCAGCTTCGCCAACATATGCTTGACACTGACTTCACACAGCAGACTTACCTGAGCCCATGCTCTGCTCTCTGAACTTAGTTGGTCTTTCTGATCGTACATGAGGCCTTTTAGAGCTCTTGGAATACTACTGCTGCATTTAAAGACCATTATTTTTGTTTTCCTGGCATTTAGTCATTAACTGTGTTTTAAAGCTTTAATCCACAGGTGTCTTTGCAGTAAAGAACAGACATATCTACCTTGCCTAACATGTACACTGAAATTGGATTACTTCCCTTTATTTCCTTTTTAACCACACCCTAAAGAAACTCCCTTGTCTACATTAACTCAGTAGGCACTCTAATCCCTTGTTGGCATTAACTTCATAGGGACTCCAATCACATTCCTAAAGATGTGATCAGACAAGGTGAGTTTAGTGGATTTTAAGGCTTTCTGTCAGTGAAAGAAGCAGTCTTATTCTTGTACCTTGTGTGCCTTTTCCCGTCTTTTTCCTCTTCCCCTAATTCCACCTCTATGCTGCCCACCCATGCTTTGGACACTTACTTGACCCCTTGCTGAGCTGATTCAGCTCATTGAACTAGCAGAAAATAAATTCAGAGAAGTAAAAAAGGGACATTTTGGATGATGGGTAAATGAGCTGGATCAGCTCAGTGAATATGAAAGTCAGCCCAAGGATGAGTCAGGATCATGTAGGAGGGAGTATGAAGAGCAAGGAGGATTGACCCTTTTCACAGCAGAAAGGGATCAAAAGAGCTCAGTTTGTCTCCACTAATGTTATCCCTAGGTGGGCATACACTATAGATACCTGGAAACAGAAATTATTTTCACTGTTCTAGCTATGCAGTAATGAATTTGTATTTCAATTTCTTTCTCTTCTTTGCTCAGCTGGAATGTTCTACCACAATTCATAGCATGACAGTGATACAGAGACCCCTCCAGGTACAGCACTTGGATTTTCCTCCCCTAGGAAAATCTGTCTCTTGGAATGTTATAGCAAATACGTGAAACACTGAAAACTGTATCAACGATGACTTGTGCTGTTACGGAGTCTAATAGAGGAGTGCATAAGCAGCGCTGAGGGCAGCATGGCTGTCAAACTGGGAAAGTGATTCCTCTCTGAAATGAAACCTTGGTTTCTCCACCTTTTGATATCTTCAGACCAAGACTGGACACCTCTTCAATATATGCAATACCAAAGACAGGGTAAACTTCATTGAACATGTTATGCTCAGTAACAGGGTTGGTTGAGTGTAACAGAAGAGTCTGTGATATTTAGGAGGCCAAAGGAGATAACCTTATACTCCATTAATCTATAAAATACAGATTACATAAAGGAGGAAAAAAAGAGACTAATGTGAGACTTTTTGGGTAATTAGCACAACCAATTCCACTGTTCTTCCAAAACAAAGAGGACTTCTACCTATGCCCTTAATCTTGGATCAGTAGTTGTCCCCACTGACACCACCATCCTCCCTTACCTAATTGATTGAGAGCTCCATTTCCTTTGCTCTGTGGACACAAACACCAGCAATTACAGAAATTGCAGGTCCCCTCTCAATTTGGAAGAGTAATTTTTTAATGTACATGTGGCATCTCAGCATTCTCCTAATGATGAACTGGCTTTTGTAATTTTCTGCTTTTCCCATGACAGCTCTACCCCAGCCCTTCTTGCTCAGGCTGTGACAGAAGCATGTGCACAATACACACTCCAAACAGTGCAAAAATTGATCTTTGAATCCTTCAAAATGTTATCTCTCTTCTGATTACAAAATTTGTGGAAGATGATAGATACTTTATTTCAGACAGGCGTTCATCCTCTCTTCACAGGTTAAGCAGAACTACTTTCATTTCCTATCTTCATTGTAAGTTTTAGCATTCAGAATGTGTGCAGAAAAATATAGTCTGAACTACAGGCATTTAAGCAATAGGCACCTGCTCTAGCAATCAGTTCAATAAAAAGCACCTTTTTTCTAATACTGATTAGTGGCATAATCAGTATCCCGGTTAGCTCTCATTCCCATCAGTCACAACAAGTTATAGATCACATTTCTCTTGCCTCTTGCCAACTTAAAAGCAATCTGGCTTCCTCTGGCTTCCTACAGTTTCTTCATTTCTCTTTCTCCACTTTTCCTATGACTAATGTATTTTTTTTGAGTCAAAGTTTGTCAAGAGTTTCTACCCATGGTCCAGCACTGCTGTAAATAGTGAACCTGGTTCTGTAGCAAGTTGGTTTCCTGTTGCAGCATCACACATCTTAATGCAAACCACATCTGTTCAGAGATGGACCTAGTTTAAGAACAGTTATTTGTAGAAGATTACCAGGAATTGAGAGAATGAGTCAGACCACTCCTTAAAAAATTAGGAGACTAGAAAATGACATGCTGAGGTGCTGGAGTCAGATGGGAGAAACACCATTAGCAGGTTACTCTGCTTAGGGGATTTAATCACAAGATAGTTTGAGTGTTTTGTGTTTGAAAATGAAACAGTGCTCTGAAGGGAAGGACTGAACAGATCACTGAATGAAATTGTTCTGGGCTAGAACACAGGTTTTCCTACTTGGGCAGAGAGCAGGGTGGATGACAGTCCCAATCTTCAGTGCTCTTTCCTATTTCTCCTGCACTTTCTGAATATTGTGATTTATGGCTTATCAAAGGAGAGGATGATGGCCCTGGTCAGGTTCAGCCCTCCCTGCTGCTACGTACTGTGTACACAGACACACAGCTCTACTACCTGTGTCTGTGCATGTGCACAGGAGCTCTATTCACATCAGCTCCTTTGGGCATCAAGGTTAGGTGCAGTTGACAGCATGCAAGGAGTCCACATTCTCCCATACTCAGGCACCCACGTGAAATACTTACAATTGATAAACACTTGCCACGCCATTCACTTATCTTTTTGCTTCCCTCTCTGGGAGGTGGATATACAATCTGCGAGCATAGTGAAGTCCTAGAAACAATTTCCTCGTGTAATGTGACAAACAAAGCAGTGATACAATACAAACACAAATTGTGAATCTCTTACACAGCCAAACCTTGGGGTAAAATGAAGGGTGAGTTCCAGATGAGGGCTTAGACTCAGCATTCTCTGGGCAAGTTTCCATTGTTTTCTTTTCACATTTTAGACTGATAAATACGTCTTAGGCATAGAGATTTGTTGCTCTTTTCTGACTGGATTAACCACAATTAAGCTAGAACTTCTTCACACAGAGAAATTGGTCTGATAGCTATTGTGCAGCAGATATTCTACACTAAAGAACCACATGGTCTCTTTACTTTCACATTTTAGAAACAGATTAAGCTAAACTACAAAAGGACATTCTTCATATGGCATATAAGGATCTATGCAGGGAAAGATGTGTTCACATTTCCCAGCAGCTTTGCCACGTACAGAAACCAATTCCTAGAAATGTTAGTTTTCTTCTTATCTACATTCTAGCAAGCTGAAGAAAGAAGATTTGGTTTTGGTTTGCATTCCTTGTTTCCCTCCAGAAAATTTTCAGTGTTCCTTGTTCCAGCTTCTTACCTCTTGTTGCACTGGTACATGTATGATACCTCTGACCAGTGTTCTGTGAGATCCTGAAGGGGATTTTGTGCATGTCTCTGTAAGAAAGCATATTATACATTTAGGGGAAAAAAACCCCAACAAAACATCAAAGAGACATCTGTGAGTTTCTCTGTGTTCCAGCACAGCCTTAACACAATCTACTTGATAAGTTTACTTCGTATGCTTGTACAGAGAACAAGTTTCCAAACGCCTGTTCCAGAGTCCTGATTAGATATTCCGCAATAGAGAAACCACGATTTAGAGGACTTTGTTTTAATTTGCAGCCCAAAGCTAACTTAAGCCTCCTGGCTGGGAGATATTGCATCACGATAAAACCAGGCACAGACAAAATAGGACTGTTTACACTTGGTACAGCCGTACCCTGAGTTCCCACATGATCAAAAACAATAAACCACCAAAGGAAGAGGCGCTGTCTTCAAAAGCTTCCAACTCTATCCATTCAAATTGCTGTGATACAGGACTTACAGGGATGCTTGCCCTACAAAACTGGTCAAGGAGGTAGCCCTCTGGCAAAGAACCCCAAGTCTACCCTCCTAGTTTCAGATTAAAAGACGTTAAACTAAATCAAAATCTCATCATGTAGCAGAAAATCAGATGGGGCAAGTAGTGAAGGCAGGCCTTCACCAGTTCAACCTAAATTGTGACAAAGGGCACACTCTTTAGCCAAGATAAAAAGGCCACACTGGGGCGGCGGTGGGAGGGGGGAGAAAAAAGAGCATGTATGTTTAATTCCCTTTAATTCTAAATTGATTTAGTTAAATCAGTATTATCTTCTCTGTGTGAGCAAAGCTTATTGTCAGAAAATGAACTGTAAATTAAAAATGAGAAATAGAACAGTGACATGTTGTGGTTTAACCCATCAAGCAGCTAAAACAACCACATGGTTGTTCACTCACTCCCCGCTTCCACAGTGGGATGGAGGAGGGAAACAAAATAAAAAAGGTAAAAATCATGGGTTGTGATAAAAACAGTTTAGTAGGACAGAAAAAGAAGAGAATAATAGTGATGATAAAAGGATATGCAAAATAAGTGATGGACAGCAGCATTGCTTACCACCCACTGACCAATGCCCGACTCCGTTCCCATGCCATGGTTTCCTTGGTCAGCTTTCCTCCAGTTTACATATCAAGCGTGATGTCATATGGTATGGAATATCTCTTTGGGCAGTTGGGGTCAGCTGTCCTGACTGACAGCTTCTTGTGCTTCTCCTTGGCAGACCAGTATGAGATGGTGAAAAGTCCTTGACTCCCTAGCAACAATGAAAATATCAGTGTATTACCAACATTATTCTAAATCCAAAACACAGCATTATACCAGCTACTAGGAAGAAAATTAACTCTGTCCCAGCTGAAACCAGGCCAATCCATTACAAAGGAAATATGGGCTGAAAGTACTGCTGAATTGCATGATGCCTTCTAAAAATACCAGAATGCAAGGATTAAGTACAAGTAAGCTAATAAGGTGTTATATTGCATTCTGAAGGCTGCTTAAAATTAGCTGTGAACATGGTTTTACTTGTCCTAAATACATTGCAGAATGACTTTTTTTTTCATCTCTTTCAGTCTTACTTTGAGCTGTCACATTCTGAAAAGACTGACTCTGTAGGCACTAGAGAGAGAAAGACAGCTTTGCTACTGCTCTTCTTTCCAATCGTGCTCTCAAGCCTGAAGGAACTAATTTTAATAAGTAACGTGACGTACAGAGGTGAAGCTCAGTCATTTCATCATGTGATTTATTCAGTGTGCATTAAGGCATCATCGCATAGTGCCATATTTTTCTGTTGAGAAGGCATTTTCACAAGAAGAGTCCAGTTTCAGGATTAGATAATTTCCTAAGAAACAAACAAACAAAAAGATAGAAGTAGTTACAGCTTTCCCAACTGAACCTCAACTGGAAATAAAACGTTGCTAGGATTTACTGAATTTCTACTGTGCCTTCTGCAACCTTTGCAATCAATGGGGCTGGGAGCCTTCTTCTTTAAGCCCAAATGTAAGTTGAATGAATTGTGGGCTATATGCAGTTCTCAGGGTGAAGCCTGTGAGCCAGAAAAGTCTCTAAAACAACTTCTCAGTCAGGCGCTGCCTGGCCCCACACAAGGCACTGCATATGCCTCTGGCAAAACAGCCAATATTTAGTTAGGTATACGAAGTTTGTGCTTCCAGGGGAACTAGGATCCTCACACAGAGGTGACTGCACCCTCAATCTACATTGACTGATCTTTCAGTACTAGCACTGACTGGAACTGCTGCCCATGGCCCTATGGCATCTGAGAGCCTCCTCTTATTCATGAGCAAACTATCCTATAATCCACTAGATAGTCTGTATTCCTGCTATGGATGTAATATTCTGCCTTTTCACTGTACTTTTCTTTCAATTTTAATGGACAGTGAGGGGTTGCTGAAGTTCGCTAACAATCCACCAAGTTTGCACTCTCACAACTAGACATACAAGCAGTTCTTCAGTCCCTGGAGCCAAACCTGTTTCGGCATCCCCTTCTTCCAAAGCTGACACCTCAGAGCTTTGTGACACAGGTGGAGTTCAGGTAAGTTTCTCCTAACTGCAACAAAAATTGCTGGTTTATCTCTTCTGAAAAAAAAAAAAAAAAAAAGCTCATTCTAAAACTTCTGCAAGAAGGAAATTTCATGGAAACTTAACACAGAAACTCAAGACAACTCCCTCCACATCCAAAGTTTGGGTGGAAAATGGCAGCTCAGGCATAATTCTGTGTGTCCTTATTTCTGAAAGGGAGGGTCAGCATTTCATAGAATCATAAAATGGTTTGGGTTGGAAGGGACCTTAAAGATCATCCAGTTCCAACCCATGGGCAGGGATACCTCCCACCACACCAGGCTGCCCAAGGCCCCATTCAACCTGGCCCTGAACGCTTCCAGGAAGGGGGCAGCCACAGCTTCCCTGGGCAACCTGTTGCATTTTAAGCATTTAAATGTTATCTGACCACAGCTGCCAATCTTCAAAGCATTTGCAATTAAGCATGTTCTGGTACCCACCCTTGTCTTTAGAAGAGCGTGAGAGTTTGCACTGTCTGAATGTATTAGCCGGCAGCAGTTAAACACAATCGAGCTGTCTACTTCTATGTTTAGGGTAGAATACTTCACAGCTGCAGTCCTTCTCCCACTGGGTATGACTAATCAGATCTACTTCCCTGATACTCTCTCCATCTCTTTAGGTGTTTGTACAGATAAATCTTTTTGGTCAAAAGTACTTCTAGGCTGAATAAGTGCTCACTTAATATTTTTTCAGCATACGTATGGTTTTTTCAAATTCTGTGAGTAACACCCAGGGACTGTTAAGACAGGGAGAAATCACAGGTTATAGATGGTATTGTCAAGTTGTTCAAGGCAATGATTGAACAGTGCAATTCATCACTTCACTGCCATGCACTAGATCAGGGGTTCTATTTCCTTTGTTAGCTTTTCAAAAATGTGGGGTCCAGAAAGAATGTTACTGTTCTGCTCCTATTTCAGAATTACTCGTGAACAAAGCATTTTTGACCCACAGAAAAAATGCAGCACGTATGGTTGAAATAGTAAATTGAGTTGTAATTAACTTGATTGTAATAATAATGAAAATAAACTCCTTTAAGGATAGCAAGGACTTTAGCTAGCTTTAGTTCCAGTCTGACAAAGACAAATTGATTTAAAATTTACAGTGGATATCAGCATTGTTAGTAAATAGGCCCCCAAAGCAGCTCAGACTATGTCCGGTATTTAAAAAATAATCCATTTTGCATTATTATAAGACAGGAGACTTTTGTAAATTCAAATAAAATCAAAGATCCTATTTTATGACTTGGAGACTGTTTCTTTTCTTAAGTTGTTCACAACGTATAATTAGAACTGTAGTGTACTTTACCACATGCTGCACAAGAGATCCTCTGTCTCACAGCAGCACACTGTCTCATAAACCACGAGTGACTCACTAAGGACCTCAATCTGTTACTATATGTTTTTTACGCTTCCAAAAAATAGTTGCCAAACTTAATCCTACAAACAAAGTAGATCAAAGAGATGCAACTTCTCTTAAAAACTTATAGGTTGTTTTTTTTTTTTAACTGGTTCCCTTTGTAGCCCTCTTAGTAAGCAGAAAAATAAGCAGAGCACTTGTGCAGTAACCAGCTATGAACCCCTTTTCTCTAACACACACACACTTTTGCAAAGAATGCTCTACTGTAGATACAACAGCCTTGTACATTTCACAAACCGGCAATTTGTGTCACAAAGTACTGCACTGTCAAGAAATAATGTGATCACGAATAAAGATACTGGCCATAAAATAATTTGCTATGAAAAGGTCATTGATACTTTTCAACCGGACTTTTATCAATACATCATAGATAAAGTCTTAAGTTCATGCAAGTGCTACAATTGAGAAGTCTAAATACTTTTTGTCTACTGGTATGTGTTTCGAGTATAGTGATGCATGATATCTCATTAGAATTTAAATACGTACCTTAACTTCTATTGAATACAAGGTTGAAGCTTTCCACGTTCATAATATGCAGCCCTGAACTGATATTATGTGTGGGAACTCTCCCACGCTATATCTGATTCTCTGATGTCTTCTGAAAAGGATGAAAGGTATCAAACTCTTATTCTTATTACTCATAATTCAATATAGGCATTTGTGTTTAACATTGCTAAATGTCACAACACTTTATAAATGAAGTGATTAACAAGAAATCTTTGCACTATATTTATGTGCTATTGGTTTGTTATTATTAAAAGAATGCTTAAATGTCAAGTCCAGGAGGTGCCTGTGTGATTAAACAGTTGTCTGATAAAAAAAAACTGACAGAGAAATGCAATGACCAAGCTCTAAAACACACAAACAGAGGATAGCCAGGGAGGCTGTCTTGTAGAGTGCTATACTGTCTACCTCCTTCCCACTGAACATTTGTCCCACGGCTCCAAAGAATAGCAAATGTCTAACTTCTCTGGAAATAAAAAAGCCATCTGCTGTCCTTCCCATTAGCTCTATAACACTGCTCACACCACAGCTAAATATCAACAGGTTTTGACAACAAATCCCTGTCTGAAGTTAGGCATGTAGGCTCCCCACTATGGTAACGAAGAGGAGACAATTTAAAATATTTGGCTGCATGCTTGGATAAATATTCATGTACAGAGGCTGCAATCACTACTGCGGCTATTTCACAAGTGGGAAAGCTTAAGCGTGAGGAAGAAATAGCTTGCTTGGAATCACAAAGTGTATTAATAACAACATTGGAAGAAGCTGATGTTCTGATTCCTTGGCACCATCTGCACTGGAAAGATCTGGCAGTATTCCTGGGCTGGGAATTCCCAAGTCTTTCTTGAGCACAAATGTCCTTCAGCCAGGCTAAGCAGTGCACTGTGACAACAGCACAGCTCTAACGTAGCCGACTACCATGCTGCTCGTGCAACCTGCCAGACATCCATCACTCAGCAGAGGGCATGATGCAGGTAGCAGGAGCTGGCCAGGCTGACATCTGGAAACAGCTTACAAAGCTAGGCAGCCCCCTGCAAGGATGCCCCCCAAAATTCCCCTGTGTCCCTACTAGATGCTCCTGCCAGGCACTTCCTGGGTTCCCATGCGGCTCCAAGGCTTTGTCCATGCTCAATGATGAGATGAGGCAGGTAGAGCTGGTCACCAAGCTAAATATATGTGCCAGCCATGCCCCATGTATCAGGTCATTCAGCTGGACAGGAGTCCCAGTGCTGCACTGCACGCATGTGTGAGGTAATGCCTATCTCCAAGAAATCCCAAGGCGAGAGCCAACTGCATGCATGAGACTTGCCAGGCCTGTTCTCTTCCCATTACTACTAGAAAATGTCATTGGCTTAATAACTGCTGAATTGAGATAATGAACACAAATGAAAATCCAGTAGAAATCTGTATTTCAGTGGCCTGAAAAACCCACACAAACAGCCGTGCTCCTGTGCCCCACAAATGGGCACTGCTGACCTCTTAGCAAAGAACCGACTGGGAAGCACAACAGTAATCTCAAGACTGTTAAAATGTCCCAGCTCTTAAAAAGTCCTCAACAGCAGATTCAGAAGTTTTACTAAAATACAATAATCCCAGTAACTAGACAGTATAGAAACAGATCAACTATGGTTGATCAACTACTAACAGAAAAATATACCACACCTATTAAATAAAATCAGATCCTGTTTTATGCTGAATTAGCCTTTAACCCTTGCAAACTGCAAAATTCTGTAACTCACAATGGATCCTTCAGGGTCTGTAATTTAGTAACACACACTGCTGTACGAAACACTATAATTTGGATTATGTTTCAGACGAGTCATTACTTCTGCTTCACTATTCTCCTGAAATGCACTGTTGTACCGTACCTGGAGTATGGTTTGCTACTTGAAGAATTGCATTTAGAAAGCATCATTTACCTTGAAGAATAGATTTTGTTATCTACGTGCAACAAATTTGCCTATAAAACAACTGCAGGCCTGATGTACAGTCCACAGTCAGATATATAATTTTTCATCCGTGCACTTAAATCATAGAATCATAGAATCATAGAACAACCAGGTTGGAAGGGACCCATCGGATCATCTAGTCCAACCATTCCTATCAAACACTAGACCAAGTCCCTCAAGACCAAATGTTAAGAAATTGAGGCTCTATAGGATTAGAGGAAGCAAAAGCCCAAATCAGAACCAAAGCTTCATCCTTTTTATAGCCTGAAATATCCAGCCCTCTTCACCATCCTTAGGGAGAATGATACATTATACAGGGGTTATCTCTAGTCTACCCAACAACCGTGCAACTAATCAGGTCCATGTGAGAGCAAGGTGCAGGGAGCCTGCCCTCCTCCTGAAACCCTCTTACTTTTTTTCAGCAGCCCCAGTGCAACAGCCTTCTCCTCCTGTAGTTTTGCCTTTGCCACCCCAATAGACTTCTGAAACCTATTTCCAATTCCTACAAGCTGGGATTTTGAATTTAGACACAATACTCATCCTTCTTAGAAGCACTTGTATCAGAGTGGCAGTGCTGCCAGCCTCGGAAAGGCAAAAAGCAGCAGGGGTGTATATTTCTTTTTACAGTCATCTGATTTTTTAACTCCTAATACTCCCCTCTAGCTTACTGCTGAAACAACCGATCTTGCCAAGTCTCCCCAAAGCGTGATTGTTGTGTCCACAGAAGTGCAAGCTCTGACCTTCCAGGATTTCTCTGTGCCTACTCCTCCTTCCTTAGAAAACATCAAGAGCTTCTCAACTATGCAGCCACGTGAGAGGAGAGCTCAGCATGATCTGATTAATCTTTCCTCTCCAAGAGAAGTGGAGAAAGGCAACTGAGCTGAAGATACCCTCCCCCTCCCCAGTCAACACTGACAAATTAACCAAAACCAGAGTTTCTCCAAGCAAGAACAGCTCTAACAGGGCCAAAGTCAAATTGTATCACAATAATTTCCCACTGCCTTTTCATCAAAGGCATCTCATGCCTGAGACTCTGCTGCTGAAATCAAATGGAATTTTATTATGGACTAAATAGGAAGAGAAGAAATGAGAAGGGAAAAGAACAATGAAAAGCCTGTATTTCCAAGTTATAGCACTCATAGTCTAGTCGCATTATAGTACGTGTAAGTTGGTATTTGCTTCAACAGTGGAACAAGTTGACTATAAAGTGGGCAGATTGCATTTATTTTGACATACAATAGAAAGAAATTATTATCAAAAATTAGGTAAAATGCGTCTTTGCCACAGGGAGGCAAGAACTTAAAATACATTCAGTGAATAACTTGCTTGTAGCAACATATGATCCAGAGAGCATTTGCGGTTCCATCCTTTATAGACTAATCTTTTAAATAGTGCAAAGTAGATGTTTCTTTCGCCTAAAAAAAAAAAAAAGCCAAATAAAACCAACAACAAAACTCAAGTTTCAATAAGTTCTAGTGAATTTAAGAGTAAAAAAACTCCTAGACCATTATCAGCACCCACCACCTCTCCAAGGCTCACAGGTCTGTCTCTCTGCCACTGAAGCAGTCCACAAAGCTCCAGGCTGGCACCACTCACAATTGTAGCAACCCAGCCCCTTCCCACCCAGAGGGGTGAGGGACAGCTCTCCACTACAGATGCCTTCTCTCCTTGGAACCGAGTCATCAGCTGGCAGCTTGTACAGCAAC
Source organism: Coccyzus lansbergi (assembly GCA_033558105.1). NCBI lineage: Eukaryota > Metazoa > Chordata > Aves > Cuculiformes > Coccyzidae > Coccyzus > Coccyzus lansbergi. The sequence goes on along the minus strand of JAUMJK010001743.1, from coordinate 2,889 downwards.
ACAGGAGCTGGAGCGCCAGCACAGCCTGAACAGGCCATCTCGCTCAATAAACTGTTTTGTGCTTCTCAGAACTTACGGGAGCATTTGCCTGCCAGCAAAGCTGCTGCCAGTTGGCAACCAGCTCTTAACCTGAAGCTAGAAACATGCTTCCTATGGGAACATCACTGACTAACCTCATTGCTGGCATAGGTGTATATGTTGCTCTTTTTTTTTTTCAATTAAACCATTAATAATACATCCCTCATGTTGGAAATAAAATGTTTCCTTTTCTTGCTTACTTTCCCCTTGGAAAGAGATGAGTAAGAGAAGAGGTTTTTAAGTCTACATTTAAGACAAAACATTTTGGACTTCATTTATTGCACTTAAAAAGTTTAGATATTTAGTGCTTACAGTGTGTGTATTGAGGATTTCTTTGTAAACATAAGACAAGAATTTATGATTTAACATTTGAGTGAATCATGATCCAAAACACTCGGGACATATACCATTCCTTTCTGTACACATTCCACTTTGGTAACTGGTACACAAAAAAATCCATATTCTGATCCAGTTACTGATATTCCCACTCCCCTCAGAAGTGTGGGTTTATCTGGAAGACAGAAATATGTAACAGTTCCCATAGTTATCACCAGACCCCATAGACAATTCTTTCCCAAGCTTTAACAGCAACTTTAAAGGAGAATGCATAGCCAGCTACCTCTAGTCTCCATTACCCAGCAATGGTTTGCACCCTTCACAGATGTTTCGCATTTCCCAAGTCATTAGAAAGGGATTAGCCAACCCAGCACTAACACCTACTGTTCTTTCCTTGACAGCCTGAAGAACCGCATCAAAGGCTCTTTCAGACACTAAATCTGTAATCTGGTTCTCCTTCACCCCATGTTCCATTAACATGGGCAGATACAATGGGAGACCCATCCCTATTTTCCCCCTCCATTATCTTGTGTGGGTTTTTCAAACTTGGCGCTGCTGGGAAGCACTTCAGGAATGGCAGCTGGCTCCATTCTTTCCTCCTGGAGAATCATAGAATCACAGCATCATTAAGGTTGGAGAAGACCTCTAAGATCATTGGGTCCAACTGTCAGCCGAACAGCACCATGTCTACTAAATCATATCTCAAAGCGACACATCATCATGCTTTTTCATAAAATCATAGTATAGTTTGGGTTGGAAGGGACCTTAAAGATCATCCAGTTCCAAACCCACTGCCATGGGCAGGAACATCCCACTAGATCAGGCTGCCCAAGGCCCCATCCAGCCTGGCCTTGAACACCTCCAGGGATGGGGCAGCCACAGCTTCTCTGGGCAACCTGTGCCAGTGCCTCACCACTCTCATCATGAAGAAATTCCTCCTTATGTTTAGTCTAAATCTGCCCCTCATCCTATCACTACAAGCATTTGCAAACAGTCCCTCCCCAGCTTTCTTGTAGCCCCTTCACGTACTGAAAAGATGCTGTAAGGTCTCCTCAGAGCTTTGTCTTTTCCAGGCTGAACAACCCCAACTCTCTCAGCCAGCCCTCATATGAGAGGTGCTCCAGCCCTCAGATCATCTCCTCTGGACCCGTTCCAATAGCTCCATCTCCTTCTTATGTTGAGGATTCCAGACCTGGACACAGTACTCCAGGTGGGGTCTCACAAGAGAGGAACAGAGGGGTGGAAACTCCTCCCTTTCCCTGCTGGACACGCTTCTTGTGGTCCAGTCTCCAGGGATGGTAACTGCACCTCTCCACTGGGCATACTGTTCCAACACTTCACCCCTCTCTCAGTATTTTCCGGTTATTCAACCTAAACGTCCCCTGGCACAACTCGAGGCCGTTTCCTTGGGAGAAGAGTTTCCTTGGGTCCCTTGGGAGAACAGACCAGCATCCACCTCGTCACCCCCTCCTTTCAGGCAGTTGTAGAGAATCATAGAATCATAGAACAACCAGGTTGGAAGAGCCCCTCACCACAAGAAGGATGTTGAGGCTCTGGAGCAAGTCCAGAGAAGAGCGACAAGGCTGGTGAAGGGGCTGGAGAACAGAACCTATGAGGAGCGGCTGAGAGAGCTGGGGTTGTTTAGCCTGGAGAAGAGGAGGCTGAGAGGAGACCTCATTACTCTCTACAAGTACCTGAAGGGAGGTTGTGGAGAGGAGGGAGCTGGCCTCTTCTCCCAAGTGACAGGGGACAGGACGAGAGGGAATGGCCTCAAGCTCCGCCAGGGGAGATTTAGGCTGGAGATTAGGAGGAAGTTTTTCACAGAAAGGGTCATTGGGCATTGGAATAGGCTGCCCAGGGAGATGGTTGAGTCACCTTCCCTGGAGGTGTTTAAGGCACGGGTGGATGAGGTCTTGAGGGACTTGGTTTAATGTTAGATAGGAATGGTTGGACTAGAAGATCCGATGGGTCCCTTCCAACTTGGTTGTTCTATGATTCTATGATCGAGTCCAACCATTCCTATCAAACACTAAGCCATGTCCAAGAGACCGATAGAGAGCGATAAGGTCCTTCCCGCCCGGGCCCTCACAGGGCGGCCGAGGCGACAGCCAGCCCACCGCTTCCCGCTTCCCGCTTCCCGCTTCCCGCTTCCCGCTTCCCGCTTCCCGCTTCCCGCTTCCCGCTTCCCGCCCGCGCGTTGCGGCCCATCCCGCGGCGGCGGCTCCACGGCAACGCCGACCACGCCCACTCCAGCATAGACCACGCCCACTCCGACGCGCCCAGTCACCTGTCGGCCACGCCCACTAAGAGAGCGCTGTTCCTGCCCCCCAGCTGCCCCCACCCCGAGCGCAGATCTAGCACCGCCCATTGGGGCTTGGCCACGCCCACCCACACGTAACCACGCCCACTGCGGCTTCGACCGCGCCCCCTGTCAGTCCCGCCCGCTCTCGCGCCGCCCGGCTCTCCCGCTTCCGG